>JBBDGP010001054.1:2502500-3027500 GCA_037952835.1 Lithobates septentrionalis
GCCCTTAATGGACACACCGCCACTGAAAATAAACTATGCAAAGAATATAAAGCCTGCAATTACCTAGAAGTATTTGTCAGTAGATTGCCAATTCTAAACATTTCTAAAAGTGACTTTGTAATTTTTATGATAAAGAAGTTACGCTTTAAGCAGAAGATGTGATTTTGTATCCCCTGCTGTGCCTTCTGCTAATTAACTCTACAAGTAAAATATTATGGTGTCATATCATAATATTGAGGTGGATTTATTAAAGGCAAACAAACTGCTGTCTAGACAGCTTAGAGGTCTAAAGTCTCTGTTGGACACAGGGTGGTGGATTTACTAAAGACAAATAGACTGTACACTTTGCAAGTGCAGTTGCACTCATTTTCCCCAGAGTTTAGTAATGCAACCACACTTGCAAAATGCACAGTCTATTTGCCTTTTGTAAATCCACCACCCTATATCCAACAGAGACTTTAGACCACTAAGCTGTCTAAACAAAATAGTGATGGCAGTCAATAACAAAGGGACAGTAAAAAGTGGGGTAAAAGCAGTTCGGGAAAGCTGTGAATTACATTTGATTTACAGTTTAAAATATTTTCAGTGTCTAGAAATGATTTATTGATATAAGCATTTGCCACCACCCATTTCCTCCTTGCTGTACAAGTGTTACTTAACGTTTCTGTGAAAAATATTCAATGTTCAATCTTCTTGTATTCTTCTGGGCAGTCTTTACCTTGGTGAAAATAGACCTCTATTGCAACTTTTAAGCAATCCATTTATCTGTTTAAGCATATGCTGTACCGTGTATAGAATCAAGTAGTGACATCTCATTTTTCTCTTATTTGAATTTCATTATAGTTATCTGTGGAGAAAACAGCAGTGCTTTAAACAATGAATCGCACATAGAAGTGAGAAAAAAATAAAGATATTTAAAGAAATCCAGTCAGGAATGGCAATTTGTAAGAATCTTAATCTCAGCGCTTGCAGTGCTATAATAGTGCAGCCTCCCTCCTCAAGTTTTGGTGGTGGGTTTGTTATTCGCTCTAAATCTCTGCCTATTAAAACAGATATGTTAGGCCATGGCAGTAGATATTACCCGACCCTGCATCTGGGCTGCTGGAGGAGGGTAACACTAACAAAGAGATAACAACAAAACCTGGGGAATGCCCAGGAAAAAATTCCAAGCCTACTTACCACCAGCTCGCAGACAACCAATTGACCTGTCTAACAGTACGTGTTAAAAACAGGGGTTCAGTCCGCACGCATTTGCAAACGCATGCGTAAGCCACAGAGCCACGTCACGGCACCCTGTAATCTGTGGTCCTAACACTAAAATTTAGGTGTCCCCAGTGGAGGCACATGCATTCTAATGGATAAGTGGGGGCAGGTGGACTGAAGGGAGCCCACCCCTTCTTAAAGGTACAGGACACACCAAACACCCAGCAGGTAGCACAATGTCTGCAAAGGTGCTGGTGCGTTGCTGGACCAATACACACACCCACGTGATTGCAAAAATCTTGCCACCGCCCTCACTTATAGGGCGTACACACGGTCGGACTTTGTTCGGACATTCCGACAACAAAATCCTAGGATTTTTTCCGACGGATGTTGGCTCAAACTTGTTTTGCCTACACACGGTCGCACAAAGTTGTCGGAATTTCCGATCGCCAACCACGCGGTCACGTACACCACGTACGACGAGACTAGAAAAGGCCGGTTCAGAACCAAGCGCGGCACCCTTTGGGCTCCTTTTGCTAATCTCGTGTTAGTAAAAGTTTGGTGAGAGACGATTCGCGCTTTTTCAGACTCGTGGCTTTCAGATCGTTTTCTGCCGTTCAGTTTGTGCTTGTGGGTTTGTATCTGCTCTTCAGTGCGTGCAGTCAGTTCGTATCAGAGTTTTCTGTGTGATCTTGCCTGCTCGTTCCTGTTTTTCAGGTCGCTCTTCACAGGCCTTGCTGTTCTTCAGTGCGTTCTGTTACTTCGTTCTGAGCAGCCGACCGTTTTCTAGCCATGTTTTGTATGCGTACTCCTCGTAGAGTTCGTGCTGTGCGGGGGCTTGGTGTTGGGGTCCTGACCTTGACACAAGTCCAGTCCATGAACAGGGTGGGGAGGAGTTCATGGACCAAGAATTGGTTGCTTCAGCGTGACCAGTTCTGTCATATGCCTTTGCTCCGTGAGATCCGTGAGAATAATCCTGATGATTTCAGGAACTTTCTCAGGATGACGGACCCCGTGTTTCACCGTTTGTTGGCTTCGCTGACCCCCTAAATCAGCAGGCAGGATACCTGCATGAGGCAAGCCATCACTCCGGAGCAGAGGTTGGTCGCTACCTTGCGGTATTTGGCCACAGGGAGAAGTCTGCAGGACTTGAAGTTCTCGACAGGCATCTCCCCCCAGGCTCTGGGGATCATTATCCCGAAGACCTGTTCTGCCATCATCCAGGTCCTGCAGAAGGAGTATATGAAGGTAAGATTTTTATCCTTTTATATCATATTTTATTGTATTGAATGTTTGCTAATATATGGTATTTCTTTCCTCATTCCCTAATTACCATGATTGTAATATGCTGTGAATGTCCCCTTTCTCCTCATGCATGCTGGATTTTTATGTAATTATTATTTTAGGTTCTTCATACATATTTGCCCTTCAATAACCTCTCCAGCATGGTGTCTCCTGGCCTTATATTCACCTCATGTAGTCACTTAACAATGTATTTTATCAGCTCCATAGTAGTGCTTTACCCCAAACACCCCCTAAAATGTTTGTAAATGTTATTTTTGATTTAAATTCATGCAGAGTGCCAGAGGCTTTTTTTTGTGGTGTCCCCAAATAATTTTTAGTGACCCTCCCCCAACTGCTAAGTCAGCTGATCCCAATTCTCTATCCTCAATCATTTATCTGCTGACTTTGCCAAACTCATACACACTATACCCATCTCTTTACTGGTCTGATTTATGGATGAATTGCCCAAAGCATGTAGTGCGAGGGCCTGCCTGTATACTTTCAAATGGTACTGTTTAAAGTTTTTGTATCCTATTATTATCTTGATAGGTAAAAGCAGAATGTCCAAATGTCCTCAAATGTGTACAGTGTGTATTTATATCTTTGTATTATGACACTTCTTACCTGTCCAGTGGGCTGCCAATAGTGTAACTAAGGAGGGGCTGTTCCAAGTAATACCCTGTATTTAGGCATTCATCTCTCAATGAAGTGAAGAGGGTTACCTGTCCAAGAGTTCCCCCCCCTATAATGTTAGAAATGGCCCATGAGAGGGGGGTAGGGGGAATATGATAGGTGTACCTTATACTTTGGCGTTGTTAAATTCCCCTTAAGAAATGCTATCTGGAGGTTGCCCCATAATGTTTGTGTCTAATCTGCTTGCCATGTTTCTGTGAAAAAATAGTAATGTTTATTGTTTTTTCCTCAACAGTTTCCTTCCACGCCACAGGAATGGCAGACTGTGGCCTCTCACTTTGCCCAGCGGTGGGACTTTCCTAACTGCGGAGGGGCAATTGATGGGAAACACGTCCACATCGTCCCACCACCCAACTCGGGGTCGTACTATTATAATTACAAGGGGTTTAATAGTATAGTGATGTTGGCGGTGGTGTCGGCTAATTACGACTTCTTGTATGTGGACGTGGGGAAGAATGGCCGGATGTCCGATGGTGGAGTCATCACCCAGACGGAGTTCTACAGGCGTCTCCAGAATGGCAGCTTGGACTTGCCAGCTCCAGAGGACAATGTTGAAGGTCTCCCATTTGTGTTCGTTGCTGATGAAGCGTTTGCGCTGGGGGACCACCTGATGCGGCCATTCCCGATGAGGACCCTCACCCCGGAACAGAGGGTTTTTAATTACCGGCTGGCCAGAGCCCGAAGAGTGGTGGAGAACACATTTGGAATCCTGGCCAGCCGGTTCCGACTATTTCTGACACCCATCCATATGGCGGAGTATAAACTGAACCATATAATACTTGCGTGCTGTGTTCTCCATAATTTTTTAAGAAAACATTCGGCCAACTATGCTGGCTCAGTTGGGCCTGAGGCCGGAATCCTACATCCAACAACACTGACGGCGCTTGAAAGTGGCCGTCCTGGCTTGCCCTCCCTGAGTGCCCGTGATGTCCGGTTACGATACCTGGAGTTCTTTGCGGGTAGGGGAGCTATCAATATGCCAGACAATATGTGAAGCCTTTTTCTAATAAAAAAAAACAAAAGAAATTCGTTGTGGACATTTACTGCTTGTGTTTGTTTGAGCTGACCCTGACAGAAATGTGTTGAGTGCAGAAAATGTCGTGATTGGGTAACCTTATAAAAAACACTGTTGGCTGGTATTTCCTAAATGCAAAAACACATTTCACTACAAGTGCACTTGCAACTGCACTGAAACTGCACTTGTAGTGCAAAGTGGATTTGCCCTTAGGAAATAACCCCCATTTTTGCATAAAACCGCTATTACATCACCCCAAAAGTGTTGTAGTGTTGAGACAATAATCCACACATTCTTGAGTAACCAACTTTTTTATACCTGCACAATCACATGTGCATTTACCAAAGGTTTTTAAAACAAACCAATATGTTTGTTGTATAACAATTTTTGCAGTAGCATTATCAAAAATCAAAATGTCCATTTAAGATAAAACAGGCATGTGTAAAACCCAAAAGAAAGCCAAAAAACTTGAACTTACAAAGTTCACATTTAGAAAAACCTGAAGGCTATATCAGACATCAGTATTTAGGAACTGTGTTTGATATAGCGTTCAGATGGGGGGAAATCACCCCTGGAAAAGCCAAATTTGGAAGATGCACACCAAGTTCCGAATGTCAACATGTGCGACCTGCCATCAGTGGGGATCAAGGGACGTGTTTTGGGGGAGCAAGCCTTTCCTCAACGCTACTTTATAATTGAGGAAGGGGTTGCACCCCCAAAACGCGTCCATTGATCTCCCGTGATGGCAGATAGCACATGTTGACACACTGTGTGCATCCTCCAAATTTGGCTTTTCAAAACATTGCAAAAAGATTTTAAAAATTGGAACACAATCCCAAAAATATATTTTGTGGGGTTTTAAATTCGCCCCAAAACATCAATGATGTTATTATTTTTTTTAATAACATCATTTATTTATTGCTGTATGTTGTGCAATTCGAGATTACACCCCATGATGTCCCCGATCAGGATCTGGGCACTTTCTGAAGTAAAGCGTTCTGGATCCACAACCTCACAATCACTTAAAAAGAGAGAAACAAAACAAAAACAGGTCTCAAAAATCTGCCGGCATCCATATCGGTAACCTGAGCCTGTGGTCGCAGACACTCACCTGTTGTGGTGCCAATCTCCATCACATCTTCTTCTTCCTCCTGCTCAGCTTGGGTTTGGGGTATTTCACCTTCTTCCAGAGGTGGGGGGTCTGTGGTCTCCTCGGATGAGGGGTGTCCTCCCAGTATTTTCTCCCCTATGTAAAACAAAAATGGTATAATTAGCACACAGATATTTGATGGCAGAACTATAAATAGGAAACATTGCTTGGAAGTGGGGTACAATTGTCTATTTTAGCCGAGTTCCAAGATGTAATTTTATTATTGCCCTTTGTCAAGCTGCAATACTTTACCGGTTTAGTACAAACTTCACAGATGGAGACCCCCCTATAGTATACACTGGAGCACCTGTGTGCCTCCCCTAATAAAAATGTTGTTCTGGGGTCCCACACTAGTGCTCCAGTGTCCAGATGTGAAAACAGCTGCTCAGTGTCTGCTCCTTACACAGAATCTAGTTGGCATTTCATTCTAGTAACAAACCCATCTACACAAACAACTATTTGGCATCCAAGTAGGCCCAAAAAAAATGTGGGAAAATGCATATGGCCTAAACAATGGTGTTTTAGAGGCCCAAAGAAAAATGTTTGATACGAACGAATAATGGGCCCATGAACATTAAAGTTGCCCTTTTAAACGTTACAATTACTAAAAGCATATGGAGCAGAACGAACGGAATAAAGACAGAAAGAATAGGAACACAGTACAACTACTTACTTTTTTGCAGCACTCTCCGGATCTTTCGGTACTGCTCTGGCTCTCTTAATTTCAGGTCCGACCACCACTTCCGGAGCTGATCTTTCGATCTTCGGACCCCGAAATTCCTCTCAAGACTCCTGACCACTTTCGCCATGATCTTGGCCTTTCGGATGTTCGGGTTGGGGTAAGGCCCATACTTCCCGTCATAGTCGGACTTCTTCATGATGTCGACCATCTCCAACATCTCCCCAAAGGACATATTTGTGGCCTTAAAACGTCTCCTTCTGGATCGGGACGTGTCCTGATCCGGGCTTTCCTCCTCCTCCTCCTCGTTCCTGCAATTAGCACGCACCTGCTGTGACTCCGCCATGTGCTCTTCCCCCACTGCGCCAAAAGAAAAGGGGCGGGGAATAGAATAGAAAGAACATCAGGGGCGGGCGGAGTTACACGCATGCGCAGTGTGTATAAAGCGTAACACGCGTGCGTATTACGTACGATCTGTGAGCGGAGGAAGGAGCATTGGACGCGCCGATCGTAAGAATGAAGGTAAGAGACAAACTTGTGCCTATACTGCTTCTACATTGAGGCCTATATTGTAACAAGATTAGGAGAGTTTTGTCTGACATTAGGCTTTGTCTTGTGTTGTGTCTTGCAGTGAACATGGATATGGTACTCAAAGATAATGACTTCATGTCAGTATTCATAGATATGCTAAGGGAGCTGCCCTGTCTGTGGGAGATTAAACACCCCCATTTCAAGAACCAAGCAAAGAGGAAGGCAGCACTGGTGCAATTGTGTGAAATTGTGAAGCAGGTGATCCCCACGGCAGACATCACCTATTTAAAGAAATTAATTGGTGGCCTGAGGAGTACATATCTAAGGGAGCGCAAGAAAGTCCTGGATTCACAGAGATCCGGAGCAGCAGATGACATCTATGTCCCCAGGATGTGGTACTACGACAGGCTGCATTTTCTGGCAGGCCAGACTGAACCCAGGCCATCCCTCTCCAGGTTGGGCTTCTGACGCCCAACCTGGGCCTTCCAGGCCGCATGTGGGGGAGCCCAGATTGAGCCAGGTATAGCATTCCTCTAAATATTTCTGCTTGTCCAATCAATGATGTTAACTAGATGTTAGTTGGGAGTACTAATTTATGATTGTGATTGATGATGCAAAACATTACAACCATGTCCCTTTTTCATACACAGGGAAGTCTCAGCCAGGAGGTGGCCGGGCCAAGCCGGCTGGCTGATCTGCAGGTCCTTCCACCCCCCCTGGAAAGAGAAAGTGGCAGCAGGAGGAGTGCCCTAGAGGAGGCTACCGGAGGAGTCTTTTGGAGGGCTACAGAAGTCCTGGGAGCACGACAGACCGTGGAGGAGGACATTGCTGCCGTCATTGCATATAAAATGCAGAGGATGGAGGAGGGCCAACAAGTAATGTGTGAGGCGCTCATATCGGAGGCTCTGGAGACAGGTATGAGGGGCCAAATTACACCTCAGACACACCTTTGCGATGGTCCTCCTCCTCCTCCTGCAGGTCCTCCTCCTCGTCCTCCCTCTCCTCCAGGTCCTCCCAGTCCTCCTCAAGGTCCTACTCCTCCTCCTGCCACATCTCCAACTGCACAGCCACAGCCCGGAAGGAAGCGTGTAAGGAAGACCAGAAAGTGAGGACCCTGGATCCAGTCTGGTCAGCCAAAAGATGCAGCCTCTTGTGGTACCACAGCCTGGGGACACAAATGTCATCTGCTGCTTTCCGGATCTCTGGGACTTCTGGACCAGACTGCCCTCCCTTACATATGGACTCCTCAGGCCACCAATTTTGAGGTTCAAGAATTGATGTCTGCCGTGGGGGTCCCAGGCTTCACTAATTTCTCCTGTTTCTCCAGTGTTGCCTTCCTCTTTGTTTGGTTCTGATCCCTTAATAAAGGATTTTTGTTTTGAATTATACTCTATGTGTTTTACTTCAAAAATGACAGTTTGTGAGGATTCAGGTACATTTCAAATATACAATGTGAAATGAACAAGGGACACCAACACCAAACAATCTCCTTGAGATTAAATAATAAAAGATATCAATGGTGTTGGGGTAACTTGACACACAAAACACACACAAAAATATTCTGGAGTAAAAAGAAAAACATTAAACAAAGATCAGCCTTTGAAAAAATACAAACATTACAGAAAAAAAAAGGCTTAAAATCCAAAAAAAAAAAAAAAAAAATATAAAACTGTCAGATTTGATAACTAATAACAATATATTGAGGGAATCCCAAAAAAAAAACACAAATAAACGTTTATGAGAAGTGTGTGTGAATATGAGCAGCAAAACTACTTCATTCTTCTCACATTATAAAGAAGAAGAAAGTGCGCTGTATTAAACCATTTTCAACATTGCAGCGTGACGAAAGTGCTGTATCCATTGCGAACGCTAAGTTTACCAGAACGAGCTGTCCCGTCTCGGAATTTCTTCTGAGCATGCGTGGCACTTTGTGCGTCGGAACAGGCCACACACGGTCGGAATTGACGCGATCGGATTTTGTTGTCGGAAAATTTTATCTCCTGCTCTCCAACTTTGTGTGTTGGAAAATCCGATGGAAAATGTCCGATGGAGCCCACACACGGTTGGAATTTCCGACAACACGCTCCGATCGGACATTTTCCATCGGAAAATCCGACCGTGTGTACGGGGCATTATAGCTGGCTATCGCAGTAAGAGGCATTGGAAGGCCACAAACAGATAACAACAAAACCTGGGAATGCCCAGGAAAAAATTCCAAGCCTACTTACCACCAGCTCGCAGACAACCAATTCACCTGTCTAACAGTACGCGTTAAAAACAGGGGTTCAGTCCGCACGCATTTGCAAACGCATGCGTAAGCCACAGAGCCGAGTCACGGCACTAACACTAACAAAGGCCTTAGTTCTTATTTGTTTAATCCCTACATCGTCTTTGTTAAATAACAGTGTCTTTTATTATCAGTGGCCGCTTTTGGTCGGGCAGGAAGAGGATAAGGTAAATCATCAAAAATCAGATGGGACTGCACAATTATAACAATTCAGGAGTGGGGATTTAAATTATTACAAATGTCTATTGGTGACTGGTTCTCAGACAGATTAAAAAAGCACAAAATAATGCACCTCTGTATTCTTTATTAATTCATCTTTTTTTTTCTTAATGCAACAAATATAAATACCCGAATTTAACCTAATATCAACCTCTTGCAATCGTTTGTACAGCAGCACTTAAGCTGCGTACACACGATCGGATTTTCCAAAGGGAAATGTGTGATGACAGGCTGTTGGTGGAAAATCCGACCGTTTGTACGCTCCATCGGACAATTGTTGTCAGATTTTCCACGGACAAATTTTGGATGGCAGGCTTTAAAATCTTCCGCGGACAAATGACATTAGTTGGATTTTCCGAGCGTGTGTACACAAATCCATCAGACAAAAGTCCAAAGTACAAACATGCATGCTCGGAAGCAAGGACGAGCCAGAAGCGGTCGGTCTTGTAAACTAGCGTTCGTAATGGAGAATTAACATTCGTGACGTGGCAAATTATGAAATCTCAAAATGCAGCGCACATTCTCTTCTTCTTTAATGAGATAATAATGAAGCTGCTTTGCTTGTGATACTGATGGAGTTATTGCAAACAAATTTTCAAAGGCTTTTTTTTCTAGTGATATCAAGAATAATATTATTATGCTTGTTATTTTTTTTTTTGGTGCAAGATACCACAACACCATTATCCCGTAGTTTTTAAGATCAAAGATACAACTATGTTGGTGTCCCTTGTTAATTTTACATTTCATTTTTTAAAATGTAACTGCCTACTCCCAAACTGTCATTTGAAGTAAAACACATAGCCAAGTGTTATTCTCACAATTTTTTTTTATTGTGCATTAAAAAAAGAAAACAAATAAAATTAGACATGCTATCTGCCAATAGAACTTAACCAAAAAGTGCATTCTATGCATCCAAAAATATAGAAAATATACCAAATCAAATCATTATTCAAGTCCTGCTTCTTAATATAGGGGGTCAACAATGCAAAGAGTTGGTGAAAGCAGGGGTCCGTCATCCGCAGATAATTCTGAAAATCATCTGCATTATTCTCCTGGAGCTCCCACAGCAAAGGCATATGATTAATAAAGCAACCAAATTTTGGTCCAAGAAATCCTCCTCCTCAACTGTTCCTGAACTGGACTTGGGTCAAAGCAATAACTCCAAGGCCAATAATAAATAACGAGTTATCTCCTCCGGTTCCGCAGCATGGCTGGTTGACGAACAGCCATTCAGAAATGAACTGAAAAGTGCGAAATGAAAAGTGCGAAATGAAAAGCGTGAATCAACACTCACCAAACTTCTACTAATACGAAATTAGCAGAAGGAGCCCAAAGGGTGGCGCTAAAGAGCTGAAAAACCACATAGTACATCATTACGTTCATGTTTGTTGGCCGACAATTCCTTGCCGTTTGTATGCAAGACAAGTTCCTGGCTAACGCCCTTCGGAAAAAAGTGAGAGGTTTTGTCTGCGGAAAATCCGATCGTGTGTACGAGGCTTTAGACTGGGAAAGGGAGATACAGGTCTGGAAAACATTGTTCTATATGCAAATGTTTTGACAAGGAACATGCTGCTAGGGGATGACATCAAAGTAGGCAGAGGGATTGCTATCAGTTTGTTGCTATTTTTTCACTATTAAGTCAGAATTCCAGAAGTTGAGAGAGGACACCAGTGTATTTCTTAAAGTAATGCAATGGATCTATTTCAAGCATGGATAAACAGGAGAACAGATTTTTTGGCAGGTAAAACAGCACCTTTACATGTATTTCATGTTTGTCTCATTTGCTTTTAAGGTTCAGTAAGGATATGAGTTGCTTTTAAGGTTCAGTAGTGATATGAGTGAACTGAACCATTTGTGTTTGAAGCAGCACTTTACCTGTAAATGAAGGTTCCACATTACGTCCCCACAACTTTTGGAGTTTTTTTATGGGCAGCAAGTGCATAGTTTTGACAGGTCCCCAGTTCCACTTCTGCACAGATTGCCTAGGCAATTCTAGAAGTTCACCCCCCTCCTTGCCGCAACCTCCTGGGACATGTCACAAGTTAGAGGCTGGGGGGAGGGAGGGAGAGAATGAACAGTACTTCACATTTTTAGTGAAGTTCTGCTTTAAGCCTCCGAACAAGGGGGTCTCCAAACTGTGGTCCTTTGCTTGCATTTATCCAGGACTTGGGCAACTATTCTTCCTACTGACAGCAATGATGAGGCACCATTCATTCAGCTTGGGTGAAATGTGCAGCGCTTATGTGATCATATAAACCATAACAAATAATATGAGTACAAAAAACGTGAATAATAAATGCTAAAGAATACTCCAAGCAGTCCTCTATTATGACATGTAATGTCTATAAACAGAGGAACTTGGACGTGTGATGTCCAAAAAAGAAAAAAGTCAGTTACAAGCTTCAATCATGTGTGATGATAATCCTCAATCACATGTGGATATAATGTATTGACAGTCTTTAACTTCAAATATGTATGATGTAATAACAGTTGATAGTAGATCCACCACCAAAGACACCAGAATCTGCTTACCAGAGGGATTGAACTCAAATAGGTGTACACCTAGTGAGTCAATCAAGCTTTGTGGTATAATATACCAAGGGGATCAGATGCTCTATCCAGATATGACCGTCAGATGGACCTCCGAACAGGTGTAAGGTATGGATGGACTCAGTAGATATAGGCAGTCAGCCCCACCATTAAAAGAAAGAGGAAGGCATATAGCGTAACTCCGTATGGAAATTTTAATACATGAAAAGCAAAGGAAATACACTCACGTGTTTAGCAGTAAAATTAAGCGCTTGTATAAAAGAAGACAGTGGTCTCAGCATATCCTCCCGACGTGTTTCGACTTAGAAGAAGATGATGACATCACACGTCCAAGTTCCTGTGTTTATAGACATCACATGTCATAATAGAGGACTGCTTGGAGTATTTTTGAGCACATCATTTATTATTCACGTTTTTTGTACTCATATTATTTGTTATGGTTTATATGATCACATAAGCGCTGCACATTTCACCCAATTTGTCATTTTTGCAATTTTATCCACTGCTGTGCTGGCTGCATTCGTTTTTTTGTTTTTTTTTACTTTATTTTTTTACAGACAGTGCGGTATATATTAGTTTACCATTCCTTCCGCTGACTGACACCAACAATGGAACATAATTCCTTCCACTCACACCCTATGGTGGAACATTATTTTTCCCACTGTTCTAAATGAAGGAACACTGTTCCTCCCACTGATACCAACGATGGGCCATGATTACCTCTCCTGACACTAATGATGGGGCACGATTATTCTTTTGTTTTCACTCCCACTGACCACCAAGTCTGAGGCATTGTTTACTCTCACTGATGCTGGGGCATTTTCTACTGCCACTTGTGTTGATTGGTCTGGCCCCTCTATAATCTGAAGGACAGTAAACTGGCCCTTCATTTAGAAAGTTTGGGGACCCCTGTTATAGACAATAGTGCAAAAAATATTTTATGTATAACCCCAATTCTAAAAAAGTTGGGATGCTGTGTAAAATCTACACAAAAATATAATGCAATTATCTCCTAAACTCATATTTTATTCAAAATAAAAGAAAGAGAGGGGTGTCAAAAGCCTCACAGCGTAGTCCTGTCTTTTATTTAATAATACAGTAACATCAATGACTTATGCATTCACAAATGTGGGAGGATGGCAGGTATTAAGCAAGAATAATAATTAAAAAAAGTGTTATTTAAATATATATATATATATATACAGTGTGGACGGAAAGTATTCAGACCCCCTTTTAATTTTTCACTTTTTGGTATATTGCAGCCATTTGCTAAAATCATTTAAGTTCATTTTTTTCCTCATTAATGTACAAAGAGCACCCCATATTGACAGAAAAACACATAACTGTTGACATTTTTGCAGATTTATTAAAAAAGAAAAACTGAAATATCACATGGTCCTAAGTATTCAGACCCTTTGCTGTGACACTCATATATTTAACTCAGGTGCTGTCCATTTCTTCTGATCATCCTTGAGATGGTTCTACACCTTCATTTGAGTCCAGCTGTGTTTGATTATACTGATTGTACTTGATTAGGAAAGCCACACATCTGTCTATATAAGACCTCACAGCTCACAGTGCATGTCAGAGCAAATGAGAATCATGAGGTCAAAGGAACTGCCTGAAGAGCTCAGAGACGGAATTGTGGCAAGGCACAGATCTGGCCAAGGTTACAAAAAAAATTCTGCTGCACTTAAGGTTCCTAAGAGCACAGTGGCCTCTATAATCCTTAAATGGAAGACGTTTGGGACGACCAGAACCCTTCCTAGAGCTGGCCGTCCGGCCAAACTGAGCTATCGAGGTAGAAGAGCCTTGGTGAGAGAGATAAAGAAGAACCCAAAGATCACTGTGGCTGAGCTCCAGAGATGCAGTCGGGAGATGGGAGAAAGTTGTAGAAAGTCAACCATCACTGCAGCCCTCCACCAGTCGGGGCTTTATGGCAGAGTGGCCCGACGGAGGCCTCTCCTCAGTGCAAGACACATGAAAGCCGCATGTAGTTTGCTAAAAAAAACACCTGAAGCACTCCAAGATGGTAAGAAATAAGATTCTCTATTCTGATGAGACCAAGATAGTACTTTTGGCCTTAATTCTAAGCGATATGTGTGGAGAAAACCAGGCACTGCTCATCACCTGTCCAATACAGTCCCAACAGTGAAGCATGGTGGTGGCAGCATCATGCTGTGGGGGTGTTTTTCAGCTGCAGGGACAGGACGACTGGTTGCAATCGAGGGAAAGATGAATGCAGCCAAGTACAGGGATATCCTGGATGAAAACCTTCTCCAGAGTGCTCAGGACCTCAGACTGGGCCGAAGGATTACCTTCCAACAAGACAATGACCCTAAGCACACAGCTAAAATAACGGAGGAGTGGCTTCACAACAACACCGTGACTGTTCTTGAATGGCCCAGCCAGAGCCCTGACTTAAACCCAATTGAGCATCTCTGGAGAGACCTAAAAATGACTGTCCACCAACGTTTACCATCCAACCTGACAGAACTGGAGAGGATCTGCAAGGAGGAATGGCAGAGGATCCCCAAATCCAGGTGTGAAAAACGTGTTGCATCTTTCCCAAAAAGACTCATGGCTGTATTAGATCAAAAGAGTGCTTCTACTAAATACTGAGCAAAGGGTCTGAATACTTAGGACCAGGTGATATTTCAGTTTTTCTTTTTTAATAAACCTGCAAAAATGTCAACAATTCTGTGTTTTTCTGTCAATATGGGGTGCTGTGTGTACATTAATGAGGAAAAAAAATGAAGTCATAAGATACCACGATGTGAAAAGAACATGTTGAGATAGTAATATTATATATGATAAATATGGGAGACACTTAGAAACCCTATAATGGCTGTAATAAATATATAAAAAAATCATGAACAATATACACTTAGAAACCTCATAATGGCTGTAATAAATAGTGAAAAAAATAATGAAAAATATAAAAAATACAAAATAATAATAATAATAATAAAAGATGTTGAGTATATGCAAAATCAGAAAAAAATAATTATTCCCTATTCAGGATATGATGCCTGCATATGTGGGTGTATATGTACTTAATTAACCATTTTTGTATGTGTATATAGATTTTTTTATGTATATATATATATATATATATATATATATACATATATATATATATATATATATATATAAAAATTAAGGCCAGTATGGTAAGTAAACCCCCCTATCGTTTTCAGCCAAGGAAGCTGCCATCTTTGCCTCTGTTAAAGCGGGGGTCCACCTATCTATCGTTTTTTTTTTTTTTAGTTCATTCACAAACTTTTCTTCTCAGCATTACATACTCACATATTGTGTGTAATATGTCCGCCTGTTTCAGATTTCGGCGGAAAGAATAACTTATATTATTCACTGCAGGCGGTTTCCATCTTCATTGTGGGCATTTGAAGCCCACAAGCATTTATTTCCTGGATGTGGTGAATGCTGTGCTCCCAGCATTCACCGCTCGTTCCCGCACATGCTCAGTGGCATCCTGGGAAGCCTGAGACTAGCTCCCAGGAGTCTGGGAGAGGCTAGAAACACGCCTACTCCCATGGGAGGAGAACCAGGAAGTGCAAAGAAGAATAGAAAAATAAAAGGTAATTACGGCGATTTAAATTTTTTTAAACGGCATGTCAGCATCTAGGCAAGGAAGAGAATACATACAGATATTGTTCAAAATTTGGATGGAACCCCGCTTTAAATCTACAACTGCCATGAGGCTGCACATGTGATCAGTTATGACACCAGCCATTGAATGGTTTGACAGATTGGTTGAGAGCTAAACCAATGGTGTGTTACATTTCCTGCACGTGCTGGAAATGAAACTGTTTTATGGATAGGTTTACTTCCGCTTTAAGCAGCCCACTCATCTGTGTTTTTTGTTTGTTCCGGTGCGCAATACGTTAAGTCACCAGGCCGACTCTTCCAACTCACTTGGTGTTTGTGAGCTGCGTGTCCTGAACTTTCAGAGGCTTTCGGTTCTCCATTCGTGGTTTTTCGTAGGTCGAGTCTTTCTCAAACTGTCGCAGGTAAGATTCATATATAATTTCTTTATTTCATGCACGTTTTTTGCCAGATACCCCATGTCACCAAAACCCTGCTACAGAACTTGCGAGTCATTTGTTAAGTCTCCATATGCAGCCTTATTTTAGCATTGTGTAATCCAAAAACTTGTGGCTCATTTCGTGAGTACAAACACCAAGCCCTTTTCATTGGTTTAATTCGTACATTCTTGTACCTTGTTGTTTCAGGCCAGGTAGTAGGCCCATTTTCACCTAGAAACACACTGTCTATCATTTCAGTTATTTTAGTTCGCATTACCCTCCGGTCCGAATCTAGTCGCATCAGCAACTCACCGGTTCGTTCTGGCTAGTTTTGTCATCTCATTTCATGCCAAGCTCCACAGTCCGGTTCGTTGTCAGTCACAAATTGCGGCACACTGATCCATGCCACTGTCATGGCAAGTCATTTAATTTGTTACATTTCGCATACCCTTCACTCCAATTTGCATCCAGTCGCGTCTGCGACGTGTCGACTCGTGCTAGTCATTTCTTCTCATTTCATTCCACGCTCCACAGTCCGGTTCATTGTCAGTCGCAATTGCGGCACACCGATTCGTGCCTCTGTCATGGGAAATCACTTAATTTGTTACATTTCACATACCCTTCACTCCGATTCGAATCCAGTCACATCTGCAATGCACTAATTCACGTCGACTCGTGTTAGCCATTATTTCCTGTTCTATAGACAGGTTCGCTGTCAGTCGCTATCGCGACACACCGGTTCGTGCCTCTGTCATGGCAAATCATTTCATTTATTACATTTCGCATACCCCCCTTCACCCCGATTCAAATCCAGTTGCATCTGCGACACATCGATTCATGTCGACTCATGCTAGTCATTCCGTCTCATGCATTCCACGCTCCGCAATCTGGTTCGTTATCAGTCACAAATTGCAGCACACCGATTCATGCCGCTGTCATCGCAAATCATTTCATTTGTTACATTTCGCATACCCTTCACACTTCATTTGAATCCAGTCACATCTGCGATGCACCGATTCGTACCGGCTCATTCTGGTCATTTCATCTTGTTTAATTCCATGCTCCACAGTCCGCTTCATTGTCAGCCCCAATTGCGGCACACCGTTTCGTGCCACTGTCTTGGCAAACATTGAATTTGTTAATTTCGTATACCCTTCACTACGATTCAAATTCGGTCGCATCTGCGATGCACTAATTCATGTCGACTCGTGTTAGCCATTGTTATTTCCTGTTCCACAGACAGGTTTTCTGTCAGTCGCTTTCGCAACACACCGATTCTTGCCTTTGTCATGGCAATTATTTCGGTCATTTCATGAAAAATAAATACAAAATTTCGCTCATAAATTCAGATCACTGTATGATTTGTCACGTCATTGACACACCCCTCAGTATGACTCACCCTATGGTCCAGTTAGAATGCAGTCGCAACAAGGCACATCGGCCCACATAGCTTCAGACCAACTGTTCTCAAGCTGATTTCCATCTAATTCCATTCATGGTTTTCAAATTTGTTCGTTTAACCATTGTTCACCTCCCAATAAGGTTTCCCTTGTAGTCACTATAAAGGTATATCTCAAAGTCGCACAACCCGGCCACTCATTCACCTTCTAATGTCATAAAGCCAATCTCCATTGTCCGTCTGTCATTTCTCCTCTAGGTCAGTCGAGTTCAGGTAGTTCCATCCTGCACCAGGTTGGACGTTATTCCCCCAGGTTCGGATCAACTGAGCTTTTCGACCTCAAAAACCAGGACTTCGCAACTAGGGCACAAGTCAGCCAGAACCATGTCTCAGGCCGGCAGCGAAGACCTCACATCTGCCCCACTGTCACCCTCTCTGGTTTCAAAGAGTGGCAGCGTGCAGTCCCTAGGGGGATGGACCATTCCCAAGTTAACAACGGAACTTAAGCGCAGGGGTGTGCCCTTCCCCACCAAAGCCAGTAAAGCCTAGCTCTTCAGGCTCCTCTTCCCACAACCAGCCACAGACGGGCCCAGCTCCCAGCAGGTGTCTCTTCAGTCCATGTCCTTGCCATTTCTCAGCTTCACATAGCATTTTGTTTGGTGTACGACCTGCCTGCGCCTCATTCTTCCCACATCCCTAGTTTGAATTCCTTAATTCCTTCAAAGGAATTCTCCCTGAAATATGCTCCAGTCAACATGGTGATCCAGGCCATTATCAAAATAGGCACAAGCGACTGGCTCTCGAAAGCCGACATATCAGACGCATTTAAGCTTCTACCCATCCAACCGTACCTCTGGTGCTGGCACGGCATTAAATGGAAAGAGTCATATTACTTCACCACTAAACTGACCGTGGCACAGTCCCTCACTTGGATCCTGTCGCACCAAGCCCAGTGCCAGATGGTTATTTACTGTCTGGATGACTTCCTGCTAATCTAACAGCCCAGTGTGCCCCCAGTAGACCTAGATAGGTTAAGAGTGGTGTTTGGGTATCTCAACATGCCCATAGCAGAACACAAAGTGGAAAGCCCAGCACACTCTATCACCTTCCTTGGGGTCAACCTTGACACTCGCTCCATACAGGTACAGGCCAGCCTGCCCCCAGACAAACCGATCAGTATCAGGTGGATTCTTCATGACTTTACCTGTGCACAGGGGTGTACTAAGAAATGGCTTCAATCCCTCTAAGGGATGCTCAACTTCGCAATGAGAATTATTTCCCAGGGACGATCTTTTATTTTGCGCCTCTTGGTCTTACTCTCTCAGACACATGACCCGATCAAATCCTTATATATACACACACACACAAACAGTATACACTTATATATACAGTCAGGTCCATAAATATTGGGACATCAACACAATTCTAATCTTTTTGGCTCTATACACCACCACAATGTATTTGAAATGAAACAAACAAGATGTGCTTTAACTGCAGACGTTCAGCTTTAATTTGAGGGTAATTACATCCAAATCAGGCAAACGGTGTAGGAATTACAACAGTTTGTATATGTGCCTCACACTTTTTAAGGGACCAAAAGTAACGGAACAGATTAACAATCATCCATCAAACTTTCACTTTTTAATACTTGGTTGCAAATCCTTTGCAGTCAATTACAGCCTAAAGTCTGGAACGCATAGACATCACCAGACGCTGGGTTTCATCCCTGGTGATGCTCTGCCAGGCCTCTACTGCAACCGTCTTCAGTTCCTGCTTGTTCTTGGGGCATTTTCCCTTCAGTTTTGTCAGGTCAGGTGATTGACTTGGCCATTGCATAACATTCCACTTCTTTCCCTTAAAAAACTCTTTGCTTGCTTTCTTAGTATGCTTCGGGTCATTGTCCATCTGCACTGTGAAGCGCCGTCCAATGAGTTCTGAAGCATTTTGCTGAATATGAGCAGATAATATTGCCCGAAACACTTCAGAATTCATCCTGCTGCTTTTGTCAGCAGTTACATCATCAATAAATACCTGAGAACCAGTTCCATTGGCAGCCATACATGCCCACGCCATGACACTACCACCACCATGCTTCACTGATGAGGTGGTATGCTTTGGATCATGAGCAGTTCCTTTCCTTCTCCAAACTCTTCTCTTCCCATCACTCTAGTACAAGTTGAGCTTGGTCTCATCTGTCCATAGGATGTTGTTCCAGAACTGTGAAGGCTTTTTTAGATGTTGTTTGGCAAACTCTAATCTGGCCTTCCTGTATTTGAGGCTCACCAATGCTTCACATCTTGTGGTGAACCCTCTGTATTCACTCTGGTGAAGTCTTCTCTTGATTGTTGACTTTGACACACATACACCTACCTCCTGGAGAGTGTTCTTGATCTGGCCAACTGTTGTGAAGGGTGTTTTCTTCACCAGGGAAAGAATTCTTCGGTCATCCACCACAGTTGTTTTCCGTGGTCTTCCGGGTCTTTTGGTGTTGCTGAGCTCACCGGTGCGTTCTTTCTTTTTAAGGATGTTGCAAACGGTTGATTTGGCCACACCTAATGTCTTTGCTATCTCTCTGATGGGTTTGTTTTGTTTTTTCAGCCTAATGATGGCTTGCTTCACTGATAGTGACAGCTCTTTGGATCTCATATTGAGAGTTGACAGCAACAGATTCCAAATGCAAATAGCACACTTGAAATTAACTCTGGACCTTTTATCTGCTCCTTGTAAATGGGATAATGAGGGAATAACACACACCTGGCCATGGAACAGCTGAGCAGCCAATTGTCCCATTACTTTTGGTCCCTTAAAAAGTGGGAGGCACATATACAAACTGTTGTAATTCCTACACCGTTCACCTGATTTGGATGTAAATACCCTCAAATTAAAGCTGAAAGTCTGTAGTTAAAGCACATCTTGTTTGTTTCATTTCAAATCCATTGTGGTGGTGTATAGAGCCAAAAAGATTAGAATTATGTCGATGTCCCAATATTTATGGATCTGACTGTACATTTTGAATGTATTCTATATTTATCTGCCTACTGTCTATTAATTTTCTTTTATTTAATACTTATTATATTATTATCTACTTTCTCATTTATTATGCAAATCTTATTAGGATATATCGTTTTTAGTTTACTCTTAATTCTTAATAATTGATAATAATAATAATTGATACAAATTTACCCTTAGTGACATCGTGTCCACCTATAGGCGTCGCTATTAATGTCCACAACTGGTTTGATGGAAATGCTTTCCAGTGTCTGGCCACAGTGTTTATCTGCACATCAGCAGCAGCCGCCACTCCCCCAGAGAGCATGTCTGCACACTCAATGGCTTTTCTTGCTTAATGCCTGCCATCCGTCCACAATTTTTTGATCATAAGTCATTGATATTTTTTAATAAAAGACATGACTATGCCTATGAGGTTTCTGGCGCCTCTCTCTTTATTTTATTTTGCAGTATCTGGTTCCCCAGCCATAGCCTGTGGTGGCAGCACAGCCAATAGCTAGACCTAGGGGGAGATTTACTAACACTGGTGCAAACAGGATCTGGTGCAGCTGTGCACGGTGACCATTCAGCTTCTAGGTTTTATTGTCAAAGCTTAATAGAACAAGCTGAAATTAGAAGCTGATTGGTTACTATGCACAGCTGTACCAGATCCTGTGTGCACCAGTTTTAGTAAATCTCCTCCCTAGTCTTTTCACATTAAGAATACAGCCTCTACCTCGGGTACTCATTGTTTTGTTAATGGTATTAGTTACATTCTGTATCCCGATATTACATTTCCTTCTCCCATTTACGGCAGCTTGTGGGAAACTTGTGGTTTTACACTATTTGTTTGTTTGACAGATTGTTATTTCCGATTGGGCTGATCACCTCAGAAGGCCCCCTAGTGGTCGTGCCATTAACTATCAGTTGCTCATAGTTGTGGATCGTGCAAAAGTTTATTTTCTTCTTTCCATGTTCATATTGTATTCACAATAGAAAATAGAAAAAATATTAAGAGTTTAAACTGAGAAAATGTGCCATTTAAAAAAATAAGGTAATTTTGAAATTGATGGCAGCAGCATACCTCAAAAAAGTTTGGACAGGGAAACAAAAAGCTGGCAAAGTAAGTGGTACTAGAAAAAGCTGGAAGAACATTTTGCAACTCTAAATTATTGGCAAAAGGTCAGAAACATTATTGGGTGTAAAAATAGCATCTTAGGGAGTCAATTTCTCAGAAGTAAAGATGGGCACAGGTTCGCCAATTTGTGAAAGTTGTGTTTAAAATTTGTTGAACATTTTACAATGATGTTCCTGAACATAAAATTGTAATGACTTTAAATATATCATTGTCTACAGTAGACAATATCATTAAAAGATTCAGAGAATCTGGAGAAATCTATGTGCTCAAGGGACAAGGCCAAAACACAATGGGGTTGATTTATTAAAGGCAAATAGACTGTGCGCTTTGCAAAGTGCAGTTGCTCCAGAGCTTAGTAAATGAGGTAAAGCTTCACTTTACAAAGAATACCCAATCACGTGCAAGGAAAATGAAAAAAAACAGCATTTTTGCTTGCACATGATTGGATGATGGAAGGCAGCAAAGCTTCTGTTCATTTACTAAGCTCTGGAGCAACTGCTCTTGCAGTGTGCAACTGCACAGTTTATTTGCCTTTAGTAAATCAACCCCAATATCAGATGCCTGTGATCTTCTGTCCCTCAGATGGCACTTCATTAACCTCCCTGGCGGTTTTCCCGAGTGTGCCTCGGGGTTAAATTTCAGTACCATTAGCAGTAACCCCGAGCCACACTCGGGATTGCATTGCAGGATCCTGGTGCAGTATACTTACCTTGTCCCCAGGATCCTGTGTCCCCCCGCTGTGTCCGTGGGCTCTGTCCTCCGCCCGAAGCCTCTGTGTGCCGGGCTCCGTTCCCTGTGAGCGCTGCGACGCATGGGGGCGGAGCCCGGCGGCAAATTCAAAAATGTAAAAATCATAACACATACAGTGCACTTGTCCCCAGTGCTTTGTCCAATGCCCTGCATGCAGTTTTATATGATATATACTGTTCTTTCTGCCTGGAAACTGGAGATTGTCCATAGTAACCAAAAAGTGTCCCTTTACGTCAAAAGTGGGTTTAGATCAGCTAGAAAACAGCGATAGTAAATTAGAACACTTGCAGAATTGAGCGATAGTGAAACGTGGAGAGATTAATTTTATTATTATTATATTATTTTTTATAATTATTTATATTTATTTATTATGTTATAATTTATGATTTTGTGTTTCAAACTTTATCATACCCGGGATATCTACTAGACTCTTGTTTGGACAGATTTAAGTGTGTTATTGCTAAGAATTACAGGCCTACAATATAAAACGCCAATATTCTATGCAAAATAATTGTACCGCTTTGAGATGCAAAAATCTGACATAATGATACCGCCAGGGAGGCTACAAACAGGCATGCTTTTGTGATGGACATCACCACATGGACTCAGGAATACTTAAAAAAATCACTGTCTGTTGACACAGTTCGTTGTGCCATCCAAAAATGCATGTTGAAGCGCTATAATGCAAAGAAGCCGTATCTGATCATGATTCAAAAACGACACCTACCTTTCGGGGCCAAAGCTCATTTAAAACGGTCTGCTGCAATGTGCAAACTTTGGTCAGATGAATTGAAACTTTACATTATTTTTTGGAAACCATGGGTGCTGCGTCCTCCGGACTAAATAGAAGAGGGACCTTCCAGCTTGTTATGAGCAATCAGTTCAAAGAGATGCATCTCTGATGGTATGGGGGTACATTCATGCATATGGAATGGACAGCTTGCACATCTGGAAAGGCACCATTAATGCTAAAATATAAATCCAAGTTTTAGGGCAGCATATGCATCCAGCATCTTTTTTAAGGAAGGCCTTGCATATTCATCAGGACAATGCTAAACCACATACTGCATCTATGACAACAGCATGGCTTCCTAGTAGAAGAGTCTGAGTCCTAAACTGACCTGCCTGCAGTGCAGACCTTTCACCAATTAAAAATATTTGGTGCATCTTGAAAGGAAAAATATGACAAAGAAGATCCAAGACTGTTGAGCAGCGAGAATCCTATAACAAGCAAGAATTGGACAACATTCCTCTCCCAAAACTACAGCAACTGGTCTCCTCAAGTTTATAGATGTTTACAGAGTATTGTTAAAAGAAGACAGGATGTTACACTGTAGTAAACATGGCTCTGTCCCAACTTTTTTGGAGAAGTGTTGCTGCCCTCAATTTTAAAATTACCTTAATTTTTTTGTTAAAATTATACATTTTCTCAGTTTAAACATTTGATATGTTTTTTTATTTTTATTTTCTATTGTGAATACAATATAGGTTTGCGAATCAGTGCACTCTGATTTTATGTAGATTATACACAGCATCCCAACTTTTTTGGAATTAGGGTTGTAATTCTTTGTGTGGTGACTTCTTATAGTACCTATAAAGCCCCACAATAACCATGTTTATTCTGATAGCAATCAGGATGTGGTACTTATCTGAGATATACACATATCCAGTCCATATGTACAAATATATAGTAGATATATATCTCCAAAACCCCAATTTCTCTCCTACTATTCTAACATTAAAATGTTCATCTTTAATTTAGACTTATCAAGAATACTATGTGCATCAGCTCTAGGCTTGCTGTGTATAAAGTTGGTGGGCTAACACAGCAGTGGTAATGTCTGCCATAGGTGTGGTTTTGTGTTTGGATCATTGTATTACATGCTTCAAACTTGCTAAAATAGCAGCTAATAATTTGGATATAATACACCAGGCAGTTATTTTTTAACTGCACACTGTTATTAAAATGGTGAAAGCAAAATGCAGAAGGCAGTAGAAAATAATACAGCTCCTCCTGTCAGTCTGTAATATCAGCCCCTTGCTGAGACTGCTATTATAGTGAGGAAACCCCTTAATAATTAGCAGGGAGATCTGCAGTATAATTTACTGCCAAAGAGAGTTAAACAGCAGCGTATCTCCATGTGCATCTCTGTTAATTACTCCTTGCTCATCAAGCACTTTGCTGAAAACAGTAAGCGCCCGTAAACTGCATATACAGTATGGAGACAGGCAACCCTACAAGGATTTTTAGCTTTACTTTTTCCTTTCAGTTACATATTTTTCTTATTTAAACAAAGCAAAATGTTTGAGTTTTACTTGTTCTTTGATTTTGCAACATTATCAAAGAGAAGAAGAAAAGTCCTTGTATCTATTTTTTTTTGCATTGAACAGTAAAAAAGAAACAAACTAGAAAAATAAGGCTTAAAGCAGTATTAAACTCAAATGCAAACATTTATTATATTGTACAGTATACAGTGGGAGAGATATTCCCCCTTCATGTCCAGTCACCATTCTGTGAAGAGTCAGAAGTCACCCAACCATAGAAGACTCATCAGAGGAGATCCACATCAACCTCCAGAACAGGACACCATCAGCCAGAGGGATGGTCCGCATAAACATTGAGGATATTTGAAAGATTTACAGAGTGGAGCGATCTGCTTACCAGGAAGGAGCACTCTCGCAGGAGCCCGAGGAGTGGAATATCCCTGCTGGCTGATCATTGTGTGAGTAAGATCTCTATAATTTGAGATCCAGCCTTTCTGGTAAGAGGCGTAATTTGTATGTGGGAAAGAGCACCTTGTGAAGCACCGTGTCTTTTCACTTTCAAGAGCACTTCCTATTGGACCTTTTCATGTACCTTTTTTTCATTATATTTTTTTTATCACATTTTTGGACTTATGGTTGATTTGAATATGTTTTTAGATCCATATATTTTGTGTCACATACGTTTTTTAGGTTGTGCCCTTATGTCATTTTTACACTTATTGTATTGCAGTTTACCATTTCTTATATACGATGACTATTAGTTTCCTTTTTAGGCTTTCTTTCTTTTATTTTTATCTGGTGATCCAGCCAGCAAGTCTGTTCTTTTTCACAAGTTCAAGCTCTCTAGTAGAATCTTTCCATGGATGAGACCAACCACTTAGGCCTGGTTCACACCTATGCATTTTTTAGCGAGTTTTTAGTTTTACAGAAACACACTACAGTCCATTTAACATGGTTTCCTATGGTTTATGTTCACATCTATGCATTTTATGGAAAGGGCCAGGGACTTTTTTCTGGTTTTTGGTTCCATAGACTTCAATGGATCAAAAACGTGTATTGAAAAAAGCAAAATGCACCTGGAATATGCAAACTGCAACCTGCATAGGTGTGAACCAGGCCTTAACACTGACAGGGGTGACTAAACTGATCAGCTTTTATTTATTTGTGCAAAACTTTTATCCCAAAAGGAAAAAAACTGTTTACTGTAACTGATTATAAAGTGTGAGCTGGAGTTTGGCTTCAGTTTGTTAATGGTTCCAAATCTGTTAATACATTAACACTCTCTTCCCCCCAGACTGACAATGCTGCTGTCTGCTGTGCTTCCTATACTCATTCCTCCACAGTTGTGTCTCATTAATAGAGGAGATGTGTTACTGGCCAGATCGCCAGGTGAAAACAGAGGGCAAAAGCCAATGAAAAAGTATGCAGCCATCATATTTAACCACTTCCGGACCGCCGCACGCTGATGTACGTCCAAACTTTGAAGGGGTATACTTTGAAGGGATCGCATCCATCTCCCTCCTGTGCCTGGAGACGAGTGAGGCTAAGATGGCGCCCACTCGTCTCAATGACACTGCTGGGTGGAAGCGACGTCAAAACGTCACTTCCACCCACGCCTCTTAAAGGCATATTTTTTTCAATGTCATTTTTTTAAATGACTTTTTTTTTTTTATTGCATTTTAGTGTAAATATGAGATCTGAGGTCTTTTTGACCTTAGATCTCATATTTAAGAGGTCCTGTCATGCTTTTTTCTATTACAAGGGATGTTTACATTCCTTGTAATAGGAATAAAAGTGACACAATTTTTTTTTTTTAACGGTGTAAAAATAAATAAAACAATGTAAAATAAATAATAAAAATTAAAATTTTTTTTTTAAAAACCCCCTGTCCCGACGAGCTCGCGCGCAGAAGCGAACGCATACGCGAGTAGCGCCCGCATATGAAAATGGTGGTCAAACCACACATGTGAGGTATCGCCGCGACCAGTAGAGTGAGAGCAATAATTCTAGCCCTAGACCTCCTCCGTAACGCAAAACATGCAACCTGTAGAATTTTTAAAATGTTGCCTATGGAGATTTTTGAGGGTAAAAGTTTGACGCCATTCCACGAGCGGGCGCAATTTTGAAGCGTGACATGTTGGGTATCAATTTACTTGGCATAACATTATATTTCACAATATAAAAAAGAATTGGGCTAACTTTACTGTTGTCTTATTTTTTTATTCAAAAAAGTGAATTTTTTCCAAAAAAAGTGCACTTATAAGACCGCTGCGCAAATACGGTGCAAAAAAAAGTATTGCAACAACCGCCATTTTATTCTCTAGGGTGTTAGAAAAAAAAACATATATAATGTTTGGGGGTTCTAAGTAATTTTCTAGCAAAAAAAACAGTTTTAAACATGTAAACACCTAAGGACCTAGGCTGGTCCTTAAGTGGTTAATGACTGGTATGCTGCAATATAATAATTTTTTTGATTTTGGATTTAATACCGCTTCTTTAAAGACTAAATGAACCACAGGCATAATTTAAACAAATGTTTAAAACTGATCAAAGGCAGATTAAACAGCAATGATATTGCCTGCATTTTCCTTCAACTTTTATTAAAGCCTGTGTGCACTTACCCACACAATGATATTGGGCCATGAATCACATGAGCCAACTTGGACCTTAAAGTGTCATTCTTTTGTGGGAAAAAAATGTAACAAAAAAAAATAAATAGCATATACAATTGCTACACAAGCCTTGCTGGTGTACAGAACGCCTCCAGAGATTTAATTTCCTGCTTGTGTGATTGGTTCACTGATTTTCCTAGAAGTCTCCATTAAGATACTGTACAATTATATTCTGAGACAGCCCCTTCAATAGGAATTTCAGTATTGGTGATATACTCCCCAATGGTAAGATAGTTCTAAAAGGATACTGACCCTGCAGCTTTTTTTCAGTAGAACACCAGAAGTGCATCGGGTGATTATAATGCAATAGTAACAATAACTGTTAGTGCAGAATACAGTGTAAATACACAATAAGATCAATTGGTATGAATTAAAATAAATTAAAATAATGGCAAATCACTGATACTGAATATGTTTTGAAAGGGGGGTCATGAGTTCATAGAAATGATGGAAGTAGTCCAAGACTAAAATAATGTAATATATGATAACAGCGGCTGCTATCCTCAGAGAGCTGGCTCTGTGTGCAGAAAAATAAGGGGAGAGAACAGAAGGAAGCGCTACCTAAGTGCAGTATTAAGGCAGGTTTTTAATGGCACAGTAAACATGAACACTCACAAGAAATAGATGGGGTACAGCCTGCTAAACATCCCTTTGTTCCTGTGATCAAGCTCCCTGGATGTGTTCCTATGACCTGTGACGTCACATGTGTGCACCTCACGCTGGTCCCGGCTCCTTTCCTGTGGCCACAGGACGCGCTGAGGACCTGCTACTGCCAGACCAACGCACCAGAAAACATTTAAAGGACCTGAGGAGACTCCAGGACTAAAACACTCAGATGAGCCTGTACCCCATCTATTTCTTGTGAATGTTCATGTTTACTGTGCCATTAAAAACCTGCCTTAACACTGCACTTAAGTGGCGCTTCCTTCTGTTCTCTCCCTTTATTTTTCTGCACACAGGGTGATTATAATGAACAAGTCCCTCCCATTCAGATTCAGTTTGCATAGGACATGGTGAAACAAACAGCTATTTCTGCAGAGCAAGCAACAAAAGGTAGGAATCTGCTTCAATATATGTTAAAATCCCTGCAATGGACATTGATCACCTAGAAGTGTTTGTTTTTTTTCTTAACAAAAGTGGAGTAACTCTTTAGGTTTATAAGAAGCATATCCCAAACATTTGTGCCTATAACCACTGGATTACAATGGCAGTGTCATCAGTGGGGGGATTTGAGGAAAAGAAAGAGCTGCCCAGTGATAGTTTGTTATGAACGGATGGCAATGTGGGCTTAGGTAAAAGAGCAGTTGCTATATTTTTCACATCTGACTTATCTAGCACTGATTAATGTATAAAGTTACCAGGGTCTAGTTCTGCTTTACCAACTGTGCGAAAAGCAAAGCCAATAATGCCTGCCAATCAGAAATCATCTTTTAGTAAGTCAGAATGAGTGGACTAATTAATGCTTATTTCTGACTAGTAGCCATAGGTTGCGCTACATCATTACCCTTTGTCCTTATGATTAGAAGTACCCAAGAGATGTATCAAGCTACTTAGTAATTAGCAGTAATTAGTGTCTGATTTCAATGTCTGGAATTTATTTTGTTTTTTTGCCTTTAAAATGGATTTATTTATCTGACATGCCAGTGACCCATTTCTTCAAGGAGGAACTACTTCGGTGTGGTATTGAATTAACCTGTGCTCAATGAATGATCATTTTGTTGTATAACAAGTCACTTGAAGTAATTTATTAATTGACCTAATTAAAATTTTGCCACAAAGTCAATGGTAAATACAATACTGAGAAAATAACTACAAAATAAATAGTCAAGTTATTGGCTGTAATCCTATGGTAAAGTATCTTCATGTGCGTGTATCTATAGAATGCTACAGAAAGTATTTGCGTAAATTGTTTGTTTAAGGTGACGTAAAGCTGAAGTTTAGCCATAAAAAAGCATTATCTATAGCTTTAGTGAACTAACTTAAATGTAATGATATACTGGGGGGGGGGGGGATTTACTAAAACTGGTGCACACAGAATCTGGTGCAACTGTGCATAGTAACCAATCAGCTTCCAGGTTTTGTTGTCAAAGCTTAATTGAACAAACTGAAGTTAGAAGCTGATTGGTTACTATGAACAGTTGCACAAGATTCTGTGTGCACCAATTTTAGTAAATCTCCCCCACAGTATGTCTCATGTTGTGTAGACTGCTGGGTCCTACAGAAATCCATACTGCAGGGATGCCCTCATCCTCTTCCTGTCTCTGAACTTCTGGCACTGAGGGGGTTAAGCTTCAGGACTTCTGTGAAGCTGCTGTGTAAAAGTCTCTGACACGGACCCGCCCCCTCTACCTCTTTTATTGCTGTCACTGCTTGTAACATGATCTGTGAATGGAGGGGATTCTGATGAGACATGGGGTTCTCTCCTCCATTCATAGATTGTGTTATAGGCAGTTAAAGTAATGAAAAAATGTTTTTTGTTATAAGAGAAGGGAGAAGGGGGTGTGTCCTTGCCTGGAAATCTTTCATAACATCTTCACATTCACATTAGACCCAAAACTATTAACCATTGCAGTGCCTGAAGTTCAGAGACAGGAAGAGGACAAGGCATCCCACCAGTGAAGATTTCTACAAAATCTAGTTACCTGTAAGAGATGGAATATACTTGAGTACATGTAGATTAGGGACTAAAGCTACAGAGAATTTTTTTTTTATGGCTTAACTTCAGCTTTAACCGCTTGGCGACTGCCCTACGCAGATATACTGCGGCAGGGTGGCTGCTCTGTGCCAGATCACTTACCTAGTATGTGATCTAACACCTCAGGGTCTTGGTGACCCGCTCCTACTGTGATTGGACACAGCAGGAGCCAATCAACGGGTCTGGCTGACCTGATGTCCGCCGGGACCTGCCGATTGTCCAATTGTTGTAAACAAGGCAGACTGCCATTCTTTGAGAAGGGAAGACAGAGATCCTGTGTTTCTGCTAAGCAGGGACATGGATCTCTATCTTCCAACAATAAATGCACCCTCCACACAGTGAGAAAACACTCTCAGGGAAAACACAGTTAACCCCTTGATCGCCCCTGATGTTAACCCCTTCCCTGCCAGTGTCATTAGTACAGTGAGAGTGCATTTTTTCAGCACTGATCACTGTATTGGTGTCACTGGTCCCCAAAAAGTGTAATATAGTGTCAAAAGTGTATAGGGGCGTGACACAGCCTGTGACTGGCAGAAACCCGCCCTCACCATGTTATTGTCAAAAAAATAATAATGATTTGATTTCAAATATATATTTGTATGACAATTTAAAACAGTTAATTGATATTAATTCTTTATTTTTACTCTGTATTCCAAAGATTTTTTTTGGTATTTTTGTTTTAACATGTGACCAGCATCAGCCCAGATAGCAAGCAATTGTGCTGCAAGTTTGAAAATGGCTTTCTAAGCTTGACTATTACTAGACTTGCCAGGCTTCACAAGTTTGTTGCACAATTGGAGCAAGTCCACATTGCATGACTGCAGATCAACATTCTTTGCTAAACATTGCCAACATTCTGCAAGTCTGCTGCAAGTTCTGGTTCAGTCATGTTGTGCAATAGTCCTCCCGCCACAGGGGTCACTGTGGCTGAATTTTCATGCTGTAGACCTGCAGAGCTCTTCCTGTAGACTCACCACTACAACTTTGCTCTTCCTAGAGACTTGCCATGCAAATTTGCTACATATTGGAAAAGTGTCAACTAGAACTTCTGCTTCAAGTGCTCTGCAAGGGTACAACTTTCCAGTGAAAATGTGCAGCAAGTTAACAAGACTTACAATTCAACACTGACACAAATTTGTGGCAAGTTATCCTTGCTATCTGGGAGAGGACAAGAAGCTCCTCCTGTCCCGTATGTTTCCCTGCAGACAGGCTGAGAAAGCTCTGGGTCATGTGACAGCTGGGTATTGATTAGGAAAAGGGTACTTGGAAATTTTCTTATAATAATAATTACAGTGCCATCATCCATATACAGAAATAGAAGGCACAATTTAAATAAACAGTGTGTGTTTAATATCACTTAACAATAGCACAAACTAATCAATTTAACAGTTTTAAAAAACAGTTACACTAACGGCGCTTCCCTGTGCTCTCAACCAAACCATCCAACAGTTGTGGTTCTAACTGATAACGTGTGCAGCATCATGGCAGTTGAAGTTCAACAGAAGCCAAGATGGCAGCTTCCTTGGCTGAAAACAATAGGAGGGTTTAGTTCTGCTTTAAGTAATCTTTCAGTTTAAATCAGCTAAATATGTTTCAGGGGGCATCAAAACAGGACCAAGTTGTCCATACAAACTTTTATGTTCACTAACAGATGCAACCACTGTAAGCGATTTATAAACTTTATGTAGCATTAACTCCATGCAGTATACAGAGCAATTTTCCTAAGAAAGCAGCCATCACCTGTGTGGAAAAGCCTGTCCCCTGCCAGCATGCTGTAGAGAAGAAGGACCTAGCTTTCTATGTAGGAGCAGTGGTCTCTCTGCAGAGGTCTGACATGTGCCCTGCATTCAGCAAATCTTCTTCCTACTGCAAAGGAGAGCTCTAGAAAAATATATTTTGATTTACCAGAAATGCACTCAGCTTCTGTTGTGGGCTAACACACAGCTGTCAACCCTTCCCAGTGTTTCTTGCAAAACTACTCAACCACTCCCACTCTCAGATCTCTACAAGATAATTGCTAATCACTCTGTAGTTCAAGGTAAAATCAAATAGGACTCTAAAGCCTCGTACACACTATCAGATTTTCCGACGGGAAATGTGTGATGACAGGCTGTTGGCGGAAAATCCAACCATGTATGCTCCATCGGATTTTCCGCAGACAAATGTTGGATAGCAGGATTTAAAATTTTCCACGGACAAATGTCTGTTGTCGGATTATCGGAGCGTGTGTACACAAGTCCGTCGGACAAAAGTCCAAAGTACAAACACGCATGCTCGGAAGCAAGGACTAGCCAGAAGCGGTCGGTCTTGTAAACTAACGTTCGTAATGGAGAATTAACATTCGTGACGTGGCAAATAATTCTCTTCTTCTTTAACGGGATAATAATGAAGCTGCTTTGCTGGTGATACTGATGGAGTTAACACATTTTCAAAGGCTTTTTTTTTCTAGTGATATCAAAAATATTATTATTATGCTTGTTATTTTTTTTTTTTTTTTTTGTGCAAGTTACCACAACACCATTATCCTGTATTTTTTAAGATCAAAGATACAACTATGTTGGTGTCCCTTGTTAATTTTACATTGTATTTTTTTTTACTGTAACTGCCTACTCCCAAACTGTCATTTCAAGTAAAACGCATAGCCAAGTATTATTCTCCACAATTTTTTTATTGTGCGTTAAAAAAGAAAACAAATAAAATTAGACATGCTATCTGCCAATAGAACTTAACCAAAAAGTGCATTCTATGCATCCGAAAATATAGAAAATATACCAAATAAAATCATTATTCAACCAAAAAATAAAATAAAAGCCTCATGCATGTGTCCTGCTTTTTAACCACTTGCCGACCGCTGCACTCTGATATACATTGGCACAATGGCAGCAGTGGGCAAATGGGTGTACCTGTATGTCCCCTTTAATTGGTGGGGTTAGCGGGCACACGCGCCCGCCGCGTACAGTGTGCGCCTGCCGTGTACAGCGTGATCATGCCCGCGGGACCCATGGACTCGATATCCGTCGGTGTCCTGGTGATCGTGTCATGGAGCCACAGAACGGGGAGATGCCTATGTAAACAAAGCATTTCCCCGTTCTGCCTTGTGTCATGACAGAGATCACTGCTTCCTGTCATCGGAAGCAATGATCCCTGTCATGTGAGTCGTAGCCCATCCCCCCCACAGTTAGAATCACTCCCTAGGACACACTTAACCCCTAGTTTTTAACCCCTTCCCTACCAGTGTCATTTACACAATAATCAGTGCATTTTTATAGCACTGATCGCTGTATAAATGACAATGGACCCAAAATAGTGTCAAAAGTGTCTGATGTGTCCGCCATAATGTTGCAGTCACGAATCGCAAAAATCGCAGATCACCGCCATTACCAATAAAAAAATAAGAAGAAAAATGACATAAAATTATCCCCTATTTTGTAGACATTATAACTTTTGCGCAAACCAATCAATATATGCTTATTGCAATTTTTTTACCAAAAATATGTAAAAGAATACATATTGGCCTAAACTGAGGAAAAAAATTGTGTTTTTTATATATTTTTGAGGGATATTTATTATAGTAAAAAGTAAAAAATATTGCTTTTTTTTTCAAAATTGTCACTTTTTTTGTTTATAGCACAAAAAATAAAAACCGCAGAGGTGATCAAATACCACCAAAAGAAAGCTCTATTTGTGGGAAAAAAAGGACGTCAATTCTGTTTGGGTACAACATCACATGACCGCGCAATTGTTAGTTAAAGCGACGCAGTGCCGAATCGCAAAAAGTGCTCTGGTCAGGAAGGGGATAAAATCTTCTGGGGCTGAAGCGGTTAACATAGGGAGCCAACAATGCCAAGAGTTGGTGAAAGCAGGGGTCTGTGGTCTGGAGATAATTCCGAAAATCATCTGTATTATTCTCCTGGAGCTCCCGCAGCAAAAGCATATGACATAATTGGTCACGATTAATAAAGCAACCAATTTTTGGTCCAAGAAATTGTCCTGTTTCTAGACTGGACTTGGGTCAAAACAATAACTCCAAGGCCAATAATAAAAAACAAGTTAAATCCTCCGATTCCGCAACATGGCTGGTTGACGAACGGCCGTTCAGAAACTAACTGAAAAGTGCGAAATGAAAAGTGTGAAATGAAAAGCACGAATCAACACTCACCAAACTTCTACTAACACAAAATTAGCAGAAGGAGCACAAAGGGTGGCACCTCACAATTGAACTTCCTCTTTTTTGGCTCGTAGTACGTCTAGTACATCACTACATTCGTGTTTGTTGGCCGACAATTGTGTACCATTTGCATGCAAGACAAAATCCAGGCACATGCCTTTGGACAAAAGTCCGAGGTTTTGTCTGCGGAAAAGTGTTGTTGTTTTTTTGCACTTATCAAACAAATATAACAAAATGCTTCCAATAATATACAAAACAGATAACAAGGGAGCAAATAAGAAAATGCCATTGTTAACATACACTTTAAATAACAGCAAGCCCTCCAAGTGCTGAAAGTGTGTAAAAACCCAGATTCAGCACTACGGAGAGCTCCTGCTGGCAAATTCGCCTGTAGGCTTAAAAGCTGTTTTGACAACTGACTATATTTCTGACATACGATGGCTGCTTACCAGCTGCTACATTCACCTGGTGAACACCCATCCTAATAAAAATAGGGTGATTCTGACTGTGCCATGGGAATACCATCAAATGGCATTAGAACAAATAACATTAAAGCATTCACTGGGTGAATTTCCCAATGAATACTTTCTAAATGTACCACAGCGCTTCTTATTTGCAGAATAGTTTGTCTGAAGTATCACTGGCTTATGTTATATGGTTAGTTTACATGGCAATAATGCTAGTTCTTATATAAAGATGAACTTCAGGCAAATGTAAAATACACAAAATGGTTTAGCTCTGTATTTTTAAATACGTTGTTACATTTATCATTTTAAAGCCCAACTCCAGGAAACTTTAGCGTTATCCCTGGTAGTGGGGCTGCAACTGCACTGCAAGAGTTAACTGCTTGTTTTGTCCATAGGAGAGGAGAAGTGATTATACTTAACTGATCCTCTGCTCTCCCATCAGGTGATGCTCCCCCACACTCCCGCAGTGGACCGTCCCTGGGTGTCATTACATCTAGTGCAGGGCTATGGAAACTGCATTGGTCATCTTGATGATGTCAGGACCTAGGACTGCTTGAGTGTTGGGGGAGAAGATACTGCAAGGACCAGTCTAGCAGCATGGAGGAGCAGAGGATTGGGTAAATAAATTTTCTTTTCTGTGTCCCCTACACCTAAAAGAACAATTAACCCTTGCAGTGCAGGCACAGCCCCACTGCAACTCAAGGCATAATTTTCCAGGAGTTGGGCTTTAAATGCAGACAGTGCAAGTGCCTCTACTGACTAAGAAAAGCTGTGTGGTATAGCAAAGCTGTGTAAGTCTCAGAACCGGATGGACAGAAGCACAAATCCTTTTGCAATGACATCTTAAAATAGAACTCCAGTTAACACTTGTTAAGCATTTACACCAATCATGCTTTTCTCCTTTTTGGGATAAAGGTTTTACATAAACCATGGGTACTCAACCTGTTGCCCTCCAGTTTTTACAGAACTACTAGTCCCATGAGGCATTGCGAGGCTGTCAATTAAACAAGCATGGCTCCCAAAGGCAGAGGCATGATGGGACTTGTAGTTCTGCAACAGCTGGAGGGCCACAGGTTGAGCACTCATAACATAAATGAATAAATCCTGACCATTGTAAACAGCCCTGTCAATGTTAAACAGTTTGCTTTAACCCTCTAACTGCCACCTTTGCTAGACAGCTTGGTCTGTTAAAGGGAATTAAAAAACAAAAAAGGCATACTGGCTGGATCACCAGGTAATAAACAATGTCACATGGAGGTGGAAAAATTCCCAGTTTATTTTTATAGGTGCCTGACAGTAAGCAGAGGGGAACGCAGCCTTTCTTTGACCTAAGCGCTACCATTTACAACAAGGAAAGATATACATTGATGCCTGTTGTTTCCGTCTCTGAGGTGAGAGTTTAGAGAGCCTGGTTGAGCCGCCAGTCGTTTTATGAAGATTATCACTATTATTACCAACACTTTATCTCCATATTCATTTTTTCTGCGACCACCACTGTTTATGAACTTTTTATTGTCATTTCTATGAACTGTTTTTCTGATATATCCATTTATTGGAAGTATCCTACATTACGTTGTTTGCAGTTTTGCACACTTGCTGCACATGTTTTGCATTTTTGCACATCTATTCGATTTGGTTTTTTTATTTTTTATTGTGATTTTTTATTGTGACATATGAATTTTCAGCACAGTTATTTTATTGATGCACTTTATTTAAGACTTGCCATCTCTCACACTCACATACCATTATTGTTAGATGTGATTTTTATTTCTATGATAGATTTTATGCGTGAGATCCCTTTATCCCTATCCATTTTTCGAGTGCCATGTGTACACTTGTCGATTTCGCTGCAATCATTTTAGATATCATCATATGAATCACCCACTCCAAGTCTTTTTTATTTACTCACTTTGTGACTGTCACCACATTCACTTTTGTCTCACTTAAGCGCGAAGGACCTTAGTATTATATTTAGACCCTGAGGTGTGCCTCTGTGTGTCTGTGTAAATCCAGGAAGTGAACAGGCAGCAGCTTCAGCTGCCCACAGTTAAAATGGTTGCAGCCAGACTCAGTGGAGGGAGATTTCTGCAGCATATTTGGCAAGTACAGAATTACAGTATATATAAAATAATATGCAAAATGGTTGGAGGGAGGCTTCAGAAAGGCAAAAAAATTTTTATTACAAATTATGTGAGCAGACTGCAGTTCCTCTTTAACCACTTGCTGCCCGCCATATAGCAATATGACTGCGGCAAAGAGGTTTAGTTATCCTGATCGGACGTCATATGACTTGATCAGGATAACAAGCCGAAGCGTGCCTGTGGGGGCGCACAGCGCAGCGATCAGTGGTGCGGTGTGTCAGTCTGACACACTGCAAATCCGATCGTGGTATGGAGCCTCTGACAGAGGCTTCTTACCACGTGATCAGCTGTGACCAATCACAGCTGATCATCGCGTGAACCAGGAAGTGCCGGTAAATGGCTTTCCTCAGTTTGCGCTGACAGGGAGAGCTGATCGGTGGCTCTCCCTGTCAGAGGGGAGGTCTGTTCTGATAATCAGCACAATGATTATTAGTGCAGCCCCTATCAGATGTGCCCATCCAGCTGCCAATAAGTGCCCATCACCTGCCAGCCTGTGCCCCATAATATACGCCTGCCAGTGCCCATAAAAGTGGCAATCAGTGCCCACAACAGTGCCAATCAGTGCCCATAAACATGCCAATTAGTGCCCCATCAGTAATGCCTGTCAGTGCCCTTTAGATGCCACTCAGTCATGCCTGTCAGTAGCTCCTCATCAATGCTGCCTATCCAGTGCCACCTATCCGTGCCCATCAGTGCCGCCTATTTTTTTTTAAAACTGTTAGTCTTTTTTTGTTTATAGCGCAACAAAAAATAAAACGCAGAGGTGATCAAATACCACCAAAAGCAAGCTCTATTTGTGGGAAGAAAATTATACAAATTTAGTTTGGGTACAGTGTTGCATGGCCGCGCAATTGTCATTCAAAGTGCAACAGTGCTGAAAGCTGAAAATAGTCCTGGGCAGGAAGGCTGCAAAGTGCCTGGTATTGAAGTGGTTAAGATTGTTTGGAGCTAAGTTAAAAGTCAATTGCCTGTTGTTACGAAGTGTACAACAAATATATACAGTCCAGTTGAATATCTGTTTATCTGTCCTCCAAGAAGGCTGTGAAACTCCAGCTGAAAACATAAAAAGGCCTTAATGAAATAAAAGAAACAGTGTTTGGTCCAATTACAAGTTCAAAAGTCAACTCCACCTTTCATTGTATTATATCTTTCAGAGATTCCAATAGGAAGATCACCAGTTGTAATTGGTGTCTCCACTCCCACAAACCCATTATAGAAGCTCTCCGGTAGGTGAGAGTGATGCCACATTTGTCAATGTAGTATTGCAACTGTGTATTCTGGTGGAGATATCTCGCTATTTCACATGTCAATTAATTGGCAAGAAAACCTGCTAAACTAAAATATTGTTTTGGATGTAGTTAGCTTTTAATACATTATATAAATATTTGTGTAATAATAAATTCATGACTTTAGTTGGTACCGTAAAGCAGTAAATCTCCAACTTGCATCCCTTGCGTTACATTTTTTAAACAGCATTAAAGTCTGCTTATACGCATGTATTGGGTGACTAAAACAGACAAACAAGGTTTTTCTTTTCAAACCAGCATGTGATTTACCATCTTCACAACTGTTAACTGTCAGTGTAAAACTACTATAATTAAACACGTCACCTAAAATCCATTTGCTTTTAGTACAGAATGCAAAAAGACATGTTCTGCATGCAGTGCCAGATGCATCACATTGTGGAGGTCAGTTTAAAAAAAAATAAAAAAAAAGCGAGCATGCATTTCAGATATCCTGTTGCCAATTCTCGTCCAATTCAAAAACCAGATGTCTTTTTTGGACTATGTAAGACTTTTCATGCAGGATAGCAGCGCCACCTACTGCCGACAAAAGATGCATTTGCTTTAACTAATGTGTTCAGCCTTACTGGATAACAATACATTTTGTTGGTAGTTAGTGACTTTTTTAACACTTTGGAATATAACCTATTTAATTGCATTAGGTTAAAGTGTATGTAAACCCCAACTCTAACTTCCAGTATGTGTGGCATCATTTCCCCTAAAGTGACCCTGTTGCTATAGTACATTTTTTAAACCAAGCTGTACCTGTGAAAGAAGATTGTAAATATTCACCTTTCCTTCTGCCCACGCCATCTAACACAGCTCTGACCCTGATATATATATATATATACATATTTAATGTAATTTTTATTAAAGAAAAATAAACCGTATAAATATAGCAGGTAGTTTTGGATGGGGTCATTGTCGCCTTGCACATGGGGGTACCTTTTGTGCAGAGCATGCTCATCAATGCCCGGGACCAGCCAGAGACTGCTGTCATGTGAAGAATCTTACATTAATGCAGTTCCCTGACTTACAGATGAGCCTTACACTATGTGTGGCTTGTTCCTTCACTTGGTTACCCATAGCACCTACACTTCTTCTCTCCTTGTCTTGCCGAGTTAACCCTTTTTGTAACGTTGTTACTTCATACCTCATTGTGCTTTACAGACCCTAGTTCTTTTGATATGCCAGAACCAACATGCACCAATTTCAAACCAGGCTTAAAGGGGTTGTAAAGGCAGTTCTCACAATCACTGCCAGCCCTTCTGCTAGGATAATATCTACTATACAGTGTATGCCATTTTGTAAAATTCTTCATCTAAATACCTTATTTCTCCTTGCCAATCAGCGGTCACGTGACTGTCCATCACTCTCTACCTCTGATGTATGTACTACAGAGGGAGGAGCTGAGATCTCCCTCTGACTTCTGCCGGGCAGTCACATGAACAGTAATAGAAGGGGAGGGGAGGGGTGGCTCACACAGGAGCTGATAGGGAGGGGAGGACAAAGGAGAGCTGCATGTAAACTTTTTCTAAACAGTTTACAGAGGGGGGGGGGCAGAACCAGGCAGGATCAGCCAGGTATTTTAGGAGATATAAGGGGCCAAATTACACAGCACAAGCACAGTGCTGTTATTTATGCTTTAAATGAACAGGATCTCTTTTTTTTTTTTAGGGTAACAAACGCTTTACTGAACAAGTATGGCATAACAGTTAAATAAGAACCACGTCTTTCCCCTAAACCTGTCTATAGTAGTGTGGCTGCCCAGGCATAACTCTGTAAGGTGAGAGTCCATTATGGCATTGTCCACGACTTGGATGTCTCCAAGAGTCCCTGTGTCTGCAGCGGGCCCGATATCACAAACAGAACTGACCAGTACAGGATCAAGAATGAGGCAAGAGCTCTGGACCTCAGCCTTCCTTTTTTTTTGTAGCTAAGATGGGTTGGCTAGGAGCAAAAAGCCCAGGAATTGAGCTTGCAACAGTTAACCCTTACCCCAGCCTGATCCAGCCGCTAACTCACTAGTGCAAATATATTTCAACCTGCCTACACACACACACACACACACACAGACATCTTTCTGTAAAGGCTGCTGGGAAGCTGACACTTCCAGGAATGCTGATTTCCCAAGTTCCCCGCATCTCTCACTGTTTTTTCCTGATGACCTCTCCCATCACTACAGGAGAGAATAATATGAAGGTCAACATGTGCAACCAGTGTGAGCAGCAAAGGATCCAGGAGATATTCCCAGAATTGTTGGTATTCCCAACCAAATTCACAAGAAGATGTATCCAGACCAGAGTAGTTAAGCAGCATGGGCAGAAGGAAAGGTGAGCTTTTCTATTTCTACAGGTATAACCTAATTTATTAAAAAATTAGTACAGAAAAATGGGCCTCTCAGCTGCTTCTCTGATTAACGCTCTCCTTGCCCGGCCTGTCAGTGTAGGTGGACGGCCATGTCTTGGTAGGTTTGCAGTTGTGCCATACTCTTTCCATTTTTGGATGATGGATTGAACAGTGCTCAGTGAGATGTTTAAAGCTTGGGATATGTTTTTATAACCTAACCCTGCTTTAAACTTCTCCACAACTTTATCCCTGACCTGTCTGGTGTGTTCCTTGGCCTTCATAATGCTGTTTGTTCACTAAGATTCTCTAACAAACCTCTGAGAGCTTCACAGGACAGCTGTTTTGTTCTGAGATTAAATTACACACAGGTGGACTCTATTTAATAATTAGGTGACTTCTAAAGCCATATGGTTCCACTAGATTTTAGTTAGGGGTATCAGAGTAAAGGGAGCTGAATACAAATGTACTCCACACTTTTCAGATATTTTTTTTTTTTTAAATGTTGAAAACCATTCAACATTTTCCTTCAACTTAACAATTATGTGCCACTCTGTGTTGGTCTATTACATAAAATCCCAATAAAATACATTTACGTTTTTGGTTGCAACATGACAAAATGTGGTATGAATACTTTTTCTTTTAAACGCAATTACAAGATGCCCAAGATTTCATTCACCGCCCTCGACCGGGTACATATTCCTGATCGAGGTGGAGACTTGAATAAAATCCTGCTGTAACGGGAGCAAAGGTGAATCTTTAGGCTACAGGCTACATCGTATCCTGGCCTGAATGAGTCCATCTCTTTTTCTCCCTTTCTTAGAGGTTTTGTATCAGGGAAAACTAAATAAGTTCTCCCTTGCACAGCCTATAAATGATTAAATGATGAATTTTATTTTGCAATGATACCCACAGAGGGAGGGATTTATTGAACAAACACACGGCTCTAGTGTATAATATATAAATAAACTTAATTGTAAATATATAATGCTCACTGACATGTATGTGAATATTGTTAACCATGGTTTTTGTTTGTTTAGATTCTGGTCGATTTGTGGCAAATACCTCTTATCTCTCCTGGATTGCATTTGTCCCATCAGGCTTCCCGGCAAGAAAGGGGGACGTGGATCCTTCCATACTCCCCTTCAGATGCTCGAGACGACGGCCTTAACCTTTATGGCCACTAGGGTGAGCTTTAACTTGCCGGTGTCTTGCCAAAAAAGTTCCCCCGGTGGATAAGGACCCCCCTGTACTGCGCATGCACAGCGCTTGCGCAGTACGAAGCTTGCGCCAAAAATAGCCGGACATACACAGCTGAGAGTTAGCTGTACACCGCCCCTGCGCAATGAACAATACGCTCCTGCGCAATGAACACCACATACTAACAGACGCTCCCGATGCTCGTGCAAACAGCTCTGCCCTTTAATTTAATATTCAACCTCTTCTGTAGCATCCGCCCCTTACCACCATATGACAGTAATACACTCGCCCCTTGCAGAGTAGCACGAGCATCGGGAGCGTGCGGCAGTGTCGGGCACAATGTCCTGCTCATTGCGCAGGTGCCGTCTACAGCTGACTCCCAGATGTTCAGCTTCGGAGATTTTCGGCGGCTCCCTTGTTGTTCGTACTGCGCAAGCGCTGCGCCTGCGCAGTACAGGGGGGTCATTATCCGCCGAGGGGAACTTTCTCAGCAGAACACCGGCGGCGCCCTGTGATCATCGCCGGAAGTCTAATGCAAACCGCGCATGCGTGAATTTGCGTGCACGGGACGTAATGACGTCACCCGTATTGCGGCGGAGATGATGGCGGAGGTCAGAGCTAAAGCTTTCCAGGACGCGGAGTGAGCCACTTTAGCAGCCATGTTTGCCATCACCTGGAGGGGAGGGAGGTGGCGCCAGTTCTGATTTTGGGCTTCTACTCAATTATAGGAGGCACTATATATATACCAGGCTGCATGGGGATCAATTCATAATCCCATGCACAACCTGAATAGATGATCACCACAGACATATGGGTAAATGGAAGTAGCATACTGTTATTATGCCTGGCCGACAAGGCTGTTGAATTTTACTCCTAGAGTTGTGCTAGAGTTGGCTATCACTAGTGGAAGGATACCAAATCTGGTTTCATTTATTCTAATGATTTGGTTATTTGACTCCTTTTCTTGCAGAGTCCCTATTCTTTTATGCATATTAGCAGCCAAGTTGCTTATTCAATTGAATATGCTTTTGAATATTTTTCCTTGGTTTGTTTGCATGGGTTTTACTCACCTTTTTAACACCTATTTATTTTTCACAATTTGTTTATCTCACAGTCACAGTGGGATAACACTCTTAATCAATTCATTGAGGTCTATTTAGTATCCCAATACACCTACTCACATTTTCTTCACTTAACATAATTATTTATCACATAGTTAGGGCTTATCCCCTTCCAATCATCATTTATATTATTATTAATCACTATGTAACTTTATTCATAAGGATTCACATATTTGGGATAACACCAAGAATTTTTTTTACTCTATAACATATATATAGTATACTATATACCTCCATTAGTGATCAAAACAGTCTACCTTACCGATCCCCCTTTTTATCATTATATCGAACATTTTCTTACATAGAATTTGGGAATCAATTTCAGGTGCCGCCCTTTCCTCTTCCTCCTTGGGGTGGTATTAAACGTGGTTCCTTATAAGCCTCTTTGGCGGTGTTTGTTTCTTTGGAGAGTGGAGATAGCCATGGAGTCCACTGGATCATTCAAACGTTTTTAATGTTCTGGTTATGAGACGATCCATTTCAGCTTTCAATGGTAAATATGACATCATGTAATTTGGTGTATGATGAAAATAGTTTTTTTGAACGGCTATACATATCTTTTAGAGCAAACTATCCCCCAGAAGAAGACCGTGACTGAATAGGTTGAAACGTGTTGTGTTCTGTGATATAGCAGCCACTGTATTAGAATACTATGTATCTATATGTTTGCAATGCTGTACTTTTTTGTAAACGTTTTATGCCCCATGACCAGATGATAATTCAGCTGCTAAAAAAACCCTTGGGGGAACACTCCCATTTAAACTCTAGCCGGGGTGTGCAGCCCCATACCTCTCGAATATGTGTCTTTCCATAAAATATGAATACTTTTTCAAGGCACTGTATGTGTATATATATATATATATATATATATATATATATATATATATATATATATATATATATATACACTGTATATATATATATATCTAACAAAAGTGATTACACCCCTGACATTTTTGACACCCCTCACATTTTTGTAAATATTTTATTATATCTTTTCATGTGACAACACTGAAGAAATGACGCTTTGCTACAATGTAAAATAGTGAGTTTACAGCTTGTATAACAGTGTACATTTGATGTCCCCTCAAAATAACTCAACATACAGCCATTAATGTCTAAACTGCTGGCAACAAAAGTGAGTACACCCCTAAGTGAAAATGTCCAAATTGGGCCCAATTAGCCATTTTCCCTCCCCGGTGTCATGTGACTCGTTTGTGTTACAAGGTCTCAGGTATGAATGGGGAGCAGGTGTAGTAAATTTGGTGTTATCGCTCTCACACTGGTCACTGGAAACTCAACATGGCACCTCATGCCAAAGAACTCTCTGAGGATCTGAAAAAAAGAATTCTTGCTCTACATAATGATGGCCTAGGCTATAAGAAGATTGCCAAGACCCTGAAACTGAGCTGCAGCATGATGGCCTAGACCATACAGCGGTTTAGAAGGACAGGTTCCACTCAGAACAGGCCTCGTCATGGTCAACCAAAGAGGTTGAGTGCACGTGCTCCATGTCATATCCAGAGGTTGTCTTTGGGAAATAGACACATAGTGCTGCCAGCATTGCTGCAGAGGTTCAAGGGGTGGGGGTTTAGCCTGTCAGTGCTCAGATCATACTTCACACACTGCATCAAATTAGTCTGCATTGCTGTCATCCCAGAAGGAAGCCTCTTCTAAAGATAATGCACAAGAAAGCTCGCAAACAGTTTGCTGAAGACAAACAAACTAAACATGGATTACTGGAACCATGTTCTGTGGTCTGTGAGACAAAGATAAACTTATTTGGTTCAGATGGTGTCAAGCGTGTGTGGCGGCAACCAGATGAGGAGTACAAAGACAAGTGTGTCTTGCCTACAGTCAAGCATGGTGGTGGGAGTGTCATGGTCTGGGGCTGCATGAGTGCTGCCAGCACTGGGGAGCTACAGTTCATTGAGGGAACCTTGAATGCCAACATGTACTGTGACATACTGAAGCAGAGCATGATCCCTTTCCCTTCGGAGACTGGGCCGCAGGGCAGTATTCCAACATGATAATGACCCCAAACACACCTCCAAGACGACCACTGCCTTGCTAAAGAAGCTGAGGGTAAAGGTGATGGACTGGCCAAGCATGTCTCCAGACCTAAATGCTATTGAGAATCTGTGGGGCATCCTCAAACGGAAGGTGGAGGATCGCAAGGTCTCTAACATCCATGAGCTCCGTGATGTCATCATGGATGAGTGGAAGAGGACTCCAGTGGCAACCTGTGAAGCTCTGGTGAACTCTGTGCCCAAGAGGGTTAAGACAATGCTGGAAAATAATGGTGGCCACGCAAAATATCGACACTTTGGGCCCAATTTGGACATTTTCATTTAGGGGTGTACTCACTTTTGTTGCCAGCAGTTTAGACATTAATGGCTGTGTGTTATTTTGAGGGGACAGCAAATTTGCACTGTTATACAAGCTGTACACACTCTACTTTACATTGTAGCAAAGTGTCATTTCTTCAGTGTTGTCACATGAAAAGATATAATAAAATATTTACAAAAATGTAAGGGGTGTACTCACTTTTGTGAGAAACTGTATATACACTGAGCAAAATTATAAACGCCTATTTATCATGAGCTGAATGCAAAGATCTATGACTTTTTTTTTGCACACAAAAGGCCTATTTCTCTCAAATATTGTTCACAAATCTGTCTAAATCTTTGTTAGTGAGCACGTCTCCTTTGTCAAGATAATTCATACACCTCACAGGTGTGGAATTTCCTGTGCCTTAGGCTGTTCACAATAAAAGGCCACTCTACAATGTGCAGTTTTACTGTATTGGGAGGGTTGGGGAGGGTCTTAAAACCAGTCAGTATCTGGTGTGACCACCATTAGCCTCACGCAGGGCAGCACATCTCCTTTGCATACAGTTGATCAGCTTGTTGATTGTGGCTGTGCGAAGTTGCTGGATATTGGCAGGAACTGGAACAAGCTGTCGTATACGCAGATCCAGAGCATCCCAAACATGCTCAATGGGTGACATGTACGGTGAGTATGCTGGCCATGCAAGAACTGGGATGTTTTCTGCTTCCAGGAATTGTGTACAGATCCTTGCAACATGAGGTCGTGTATTATCATGCTGCAACATGAGATGATGGTCGTGGATGAATGGCACAACAATGGGCCTCGGGATCTTGTCACGTCTATCTCTGTGCATTCAAAATGCCATCAATAAAATGCACCTGTGTGCTGTCCATAGCATATACCAGCTCATACCATAACCCCACCGTCATCATGGGCCACTCCATCCACAATGTGGACATCAGCAACCACTCACCCACATGACGCAATACACGCTGACTGCCATCTGCCCTGTACAGGGAAAACCGGGATTCATCCATGACGAGAACACCTCTCCAAAGTGCCAGACGCCATTGAATGTGAGCATTTGCCCACTCAAGTCAGTTACGACGATGAACTGCAGTTAGGTCAAGCCAAATAACCAAGTAAAAACATTCAGTGCTACTATCCAATCAATCCAGCATCAGTAGAGCTCACAGGTGCCAGATCTGCAGTCTCACAGCTGTAGTATATATCCATAAAAGTGATCTGCACCACAGTTGCTGCTCTTAAAATATTGTTTATTGTAGAAACCACAGTGTGCAGGTCAGAATACAATCAGTTGACTCAATTCAGCCTACACGGCTTTGGTCATAATTGATAATACAACATGAAACCACAGAATAAATAGTAACAAAGAAACAAGGCTCCACCTAACCATTGTCTCATTAAACAATTAGTAGTAGCATCAAGACAGCTGGTATGGTATATGTAGAGCCCATTTGAGAACCAAAGTTGTTAACAGGCAAATATAATTTGAGACACATGAAACATGCAATAAAAAAGTATATATCAATATAATGTACTGTATGACCTAATGACTGTATGTTAGCTCAAGAAAGTGGGGAGTACAAAGGGAGAAAAAACATTATTATGATCCACTCTTACATAGAAAGACATGAGAAGAGGGTAGGATAATTCAACGTAAATGTAGATCTAAATCCCACCTCAAATTTAACCCTTGTGGTACTCTCATGTTCAGTTTAAAAAAATCCACCATACCTCACTACATAAAAGCCTTCTCTCCCTGTCCCCCCACCCCTTGGTGGGTAAACATCCTATCTATCCCTGCAAATTTAAAAGAGGAGAGATTACCATGATGAATGTCCCTGAGGTGATGACACACATTAGAAATGGGTTCGGCATTCAAACTAGTTGGGTCACAAAAGTGTTCTCCTATTCTAGTTCTTAACATTCGAGTAGTGCAGCCAACATACTGCAAATTGCACAAAATGCACATGATCAGGTAAATAATGTATCTAGTACCACAGTTAATATATCGTTGCATAAGAACAATATATGCAACAGTGGTGCGGATCACTTTTATAGATTAGATGGAAAGCCTTTTATTCTTACCTTTAATTATTAAGAGTTTAGATTGAGAATGAAGAGTCAGACTATTCCTCTTACATCCTGTCCTGCTGCAGGGTTGTTCATCCGTAACGTCGATGGGGAAATGTTTTTTGCTAGATTGCACAAAAATTTACATACACAGAACAATCTCAGTAAGGAAGAACTTGATGCACCTCCTTGTTGGCTCGGCTTGATATCACTATTAAGCCTGTCCATTGTTGTTATGGTCACTAAACAAGTGTGAGATACTGGGGCAATTAGCAAATAAAGATATGTATTTACCATTGGAATTTAACCCTATCTTCCGTGTACAGACTAGGATCAGAAATGTTGTTGCACAAGCAGTACAAAAGGGTATTATTGATAATGATACAAAAATATGTCTTATTTCTGAACATCCACTTACATCTGTGATTTATATCCATAAACATCCTACTAATCCCCCTGAACGGCCCATAGTCTCTGGAATCAAATCGGTCACAACTCCATTGGCTAAGTATTTGGACAAATGCTTGAAACCTTTAATAGCAAATAGCAGATCTTACATACCAGACACTGGACATTTTTTGAATAAAATAAGAGATATCTGTTGTGCCTGATTCATTTCTTGTTACCCTGGGATGTCAAGCTTATATACAGCTATTCCACATGATTTAGATTTAGAGGCATGCCACCTCCTCTTAACCCATTCCTGAGGGTGTCACTGTTTTGTGGAGCCAGTGTGCCCAGTGACAATATTAGTGACTCTTAAAAAAATATGAATCAAGCTCCCCATTTGTCATTGTGTTTGAACTCGGATCCTCTATGATCTCTTGGCTTGGTCTCTGCTGATTGCAAATCTCAGAGGTCATAGGCTTTCCATGCCTCCCTCCAATTATGTCATTATGCCCCTGCATTTGCATAATGAGTAGAGCATATCAGGGCCGATCCTAGGGTCCCCGACGCCTGGGTGCAGAAATATTTCTGGCGCCCCCACATGGGCGTGGTCATCTTACCAACTCCTCCCCTTTACAAACGATTCTATGGCAACGACTCAAATACAGAGCTGCTCCTCTAAGAAGTCTTCGTTACCCTGAAATCCTCCCATGATCTCTTAACAATAAAGAAAATACAGAAAGAGTGTACACTAATGAGACCTGGAGGGGAGTCTCTCTGATGCACACAGAGAGGGCTTCTGTTAGAAAGAGTCCCCAGACATAATACAGGATACGGTCAAAGACTGCAGACATGATACAAGAGATGGTCAGAGACTGCAGACATAGTACAGGAGATGATCAGAGACTGCAGACATAATACAGGAGATGATCAGAGACTGCAGACATAGTACAGGAGATGATCAGAGACTGCAGACATGGTACAGGAGATGATCAGAGACTGCAGACATGGTACAGGAGATGATCAGAGACTGCAGACATGGTACAGGAGATGATCAGAGACTGCAGACATGGTACAGGAGATGATCAGAGACTGCAGACATAGTACAGGACATGGTCAGAGACTGCATACATAGTACAGGAGATGGTCAGAGATTGTAGACATGGTACAGGAGATGATCAGAGACTGCAGACATGGTACAGGAGATGATCAGAGACTGCAGACATGGTACAGGAGATGATCAGAGACTGCAGACATGGTACAGGAGATGATCAGAGACTGCAGACATAGTACAGGAGATGGTCAGAGACTGCATACATAGTACAGGAGATGGTCAGAGATTGTAGACATGATACAAGAGACAGTCAGAGACTGCAGACATGGTACAGGAGATGATCAGAGATTGCAGACATAGTACAGGAGATGATCAGAGACTGCAGACATGATACAAGAGATGGTCAGAGACTGCAGACATAGTAAAGGAGATGGTCAGAGACTGCAGACATAATACAGGAGATGATCAGAGACTGCAGACATAGTACAGGAGATGATCAGAGACTGCAGACATGGTACAGGAGATGATCAGAGACTGCAGACATGGTACAGGAGATGATCAGAGACTGCAGACATGGTACAGGAGATGATCAGAGACTGCAGACATGGTACAGGAGATGATCAGAGACTGCAGACATAATACAGGAGATGATCAGAGACTGCAGACATGGTACAGGAGATGATCAGAGACTGCAGACATGATACAGGAGATGATCAGAGACTGCAGACGTGGTACAGGAGATGATCAGAGACTGTAGACATGGTACAGGAGATGATCAGAGACTGCAGACATGGTACAGGAGATGATCAGAGACTGCAGACATGGTACAGGAGATGATCAGAGACTGCAGACATGGTACAGGAGATGATCAGAGACTGCAGACATGATACAAGAGATGGTCAGAGACTGCAGACATAGTACAGGAGATGGTCAGAGACTGCAGACATGATACAAGAGACAGTCAGACACTGCAGACATGGTACAGAAGCTGGTCAGAGATTGCAGACATGATACAAGAGATGGTCAGAAACTGCAGACATAGTACATGAGATGATCAGAGACTGCAGACATGATACAAGAGACAGTCAGAGACTGCAGACATAGTACAGGAGATGGTCAGAGACTGCAGACATAATACAGGAGATGATCAGAGACTGCAGACATAGTACAGGAGATGATCAGAGACTGCAGACATGGTACAGGAGATGATCAGAGACTGCAGACATAGTACAGGAGATGATCAGAGACTGCAGACATGATACAAGAGACAGTCAGAGACTGTAGACATGATACAAGAGACAGTCAGAGACTGCAGACATGGTACAGAAGCTGGTCAGAGATTGCAGACATGATACAAGAGATGGTCAGAGACTGCAGACATAGTACAGGAGATGATCAGAGACTGCAGACATGATACAAGAGACAGTCATAGACTGTAGACATGATACAAGAGACAGTCAGAGACTGCAGACATAGTACAGGAGATGGTCAGAGACTGCAGACATAATACAGGAGATTATCAGAGACTGCAGACATAGTACAGGAGATGATCAGAGACTGTAGACATGATACAAGAGACAGTCAGAGACTGCAGAAATAGTACAGGAGATGGTCAGAGACTGCAGACATGATACAAGAGATGGTCAGAGACTGCAGACATAATACAGGAGATGGTCAGAGACTACAGACAAGATAGAATAGATGGTCAGAGACTGTAGACATGGTACAGGAGATGATCAGAGACTGCAGACATGGTACAGGAGATGATCAGAGACTGTAGACATGGTACAGGAGATGATCAGAGACTGCAGACATAGTACAGGAGATGATCAGAGACTGCAGACATAATACAGGAGATGGTCAGAGACTACAGACAAGATAGAATAGATGGTCAGAGACTGCAGACATAGTACAGGAGATGATCAGAGACTTCAGACATGGTACAGGAGATGATCAGAGACTTCAGACATGGTACAGGAGATGATCAGAGACTGCAGACATAGTACAGGAGATGATCAGAGACTGCAGACATGGTACAGGAGATGTTCAGAGACTGCAGACATAGTACAGGAGATGGTCAGAGACTGTAGACATGATACAAGAGACAGTCAGAGACTGCAGACATAGTACAGGAGATGATCAGAGACTGCAGACATAGTACAGGAGATGATCAGAGACTGCAGACATAGTACAGGAGATGATCAGAGACTGCAGACATAATACAGGAGATGATCAGAGACTGCAGACATAGTACAGGAGATGATCAGAGACTGCAGACATGGTACAGGAGATGATCAGAGACTGCAGACATGGTACAGGAGATGATCAGAGACTGCAGACATGGTACAGGAGATGATCAGAGACTGCAGACATGGTACAGGAGATGATCAGAGACTGCAGACATAGTACAGGAGATGGTCAGAGACTGCATACATAGTACAGGAGATGGTCAGAGATTGTAGACATGATACAAGAGACAGTCAGAGACTGCAGACATGGTACAGGAGATGATCAGAGATTGCAGACATAGTACAGGAGATGATCAGAGACTGCAGACATGATACAAGAGATGGTCAGAGACTGCAGACATAGTAAAGGAGATGGTCAGAGACTGCAGACATAATACAGGAGATGATCAGAGACTGCAGACATAGTACAGGAGATGATCAGAGACTGCAGACATGGTACAGGAGATGATCAGAGACTGCAGACATGGTACAGGAGATGATCAGAGACTGCAGACATGGTACAGGAGATGATCAGAGACTGCAGACATGGTACAGGAGATGATCAGAGACTGCAGACATAATACAGGAGATGATCAGAGACTGCAGACATGGTACAGGAGATGATCAGAGACTGCAGACATGATACAGGAGATGATCAGAGACTGCAGACGTGGTACAGGAGATGATCAGAGACTGTAGACATGGTACAGGAGATGATCAGAGACTGCAGACATGGTACAGGAGATGATCAGAGACTGCAGACATGGTACAGGAGATGATCAGAGACTGCAGACATGGTACAGGAGATGATCAGAGACTGCAGACATGATACAAGAGATGGTCAGAGACTGCAGACATAGTACAGGAGATGGTCAGAGACTGCAGACATGATACAAGAGACAGTCAGACACTGCAGACATGGTACAGAAGCTGGTCAGAGATTGCAGACATGATACAAGAGATGGTCAGAAACTGCAGACATAGTACATGAGATGATCAGAGACTGCAGACATGATACAAGAGACAGTCAGAGACTGCAGACATAGTACAGGAGATGGTCAGAGACTGCAGACATAATACAGGAGATGATCAGAGACTGCAGACATAGTACAGGAGATGATCAGAGACTGCAGACATGGTACAGGAGATGATCAGAGACTGCAGACATAGTACAGGAGATGATCAGAGACTGCAGACATGATACAAGAGACAGTCAGAGACTGTAGACATGATACAAGAGACAGTCAGAGACTGCAGACATGGTACAGAAGCTGGTCAGAGATTGCAGACATGATACAAGAGATGGTCAGAGACTGCAGACATAGTACAGGAGATGATCAGAGACTGCAGACATGATACAAGAGACAGTCAGAGACTGTAGACATGATACAAGAGACAGTCAGAGACTGCAGACATAGTACAGGAGATGGTCAGAGACTGCAGACATAATACAGGAGATTATCAGAGACTGCAGACATAGTACAGGAGATGATCAGAGACTGTAGACATGATACAAGAGACAGTCAGAGACTGCAGAAATAGTACAGGAGATGGTCAGAGACTGCAGACATGATACAAGAGATGGTCAGAGACTGCAGACATAATACAGGAGATGGTCAGAGACTACAGACAAGATAGAATAGATGGTCAGAGACTGTAGACATGGTACAGGAGATGATCAGAGACTGCAGACATGGTACAGGAGATGATCAGAGACTGTAGACATGGTACAGGAGATGATCAGAGACTGCAGACATAGTACAGGAGATGATCAGAGACTGCAGACATAATACAGGAGATGGTCAGAGACTACAGACAAGATAGAATAGATGGTCAGAGACTGCAGACATAGTACAGGAGATGATCAGAGACTTCAGACATGGTACAGGAGATGATCAGAGACTTCAGACATGGTACAGGAGATGATCAGAGACTGCAGACATAGTACAGGAGATGATCAGAGACTGCAGACATGGTACAGGAGATCTTCAGAGACTGCAGACATAGTACAGGAGATGGTCAGAGACTGTAGACATGATACAAGAGACAGTCAGAGACTGCAGACATAGTACAGGAGATGATCAGAGACTGCAGACATGATACAAGAGATGGTCAGAGACTGCAGACATAGTAAAGGAGATGATCAGAGACTGCAGACATAGTACAGGAGATGATCAGAGACTGTAGACATAGTACAGGAGATGATCAGAGACTGCAGACATGGTACAGGAGATGATCAGAGACTGCAGACATGGTACAGGAGATGATCAGAGACTGCAGACATGGTACAGGAGATGATCAGAGACTGCAGACATGGTACAGGAGATGATCAGAGACTGCAGACATAATACAGGAGATGATCAGAGACTGCAGACATGGTACAGGAGATGATCAGAGACTGCAGACATGATACAGGAGATGATCAGAGACTGCAGACGTGGTACAGGAGATGATCAGAGACTGTAGACATGGTACAGGAGATGATCAGAGACTGCAGACATGGTACAGGAGATGATCAGAGACTGCAGACATGGTACAGGAGATGATCAGAGACTGCAGACATGGTACAGGAGATGATCAGAGACTGCAGACATGATACAAGAGATGGTCAGAGACTGCAGACATAGTACAGGAGATGGTCAGAGACTGCAGACATGATACAAGAGACAGTCAGACACTGCAGACATGGTACAGAAGCTGGTCAGAGATTGCAGACATGATACAAGAGATGGTCAGAAACTGCAGACATAGTACATGAGATGATCAGAGACTGCAGACATGATACAAGAGACAGTCAGAGACTGCAGACATAGTACAGGAGATGGTCAGAGACTGCAGACATAATACAGGAGATGATCAGAGACTGCAGACATAGTACAGGAGATGATCAGAGACTGCAGACATGGTACAGGAGATGATCAGAGACTGCAGACATAGTACAGGAGATGATCAGAGACTGCAGACATGATACAAGAGACAGTCAGAGACTGTAGACATGATACAAGAGACAGTCAGAGACTGCAGACATGGTACAGAAGCTGGTCAGAGATTGCAGACATGATACAAGAGATGGTCAGAGACTGCAGACATAGTACAGGAGATGATCAGAGACTGCAGACATGATACAAGAGACAGTCAGAGACTGTAGACATGATACAAGAGACAGTCAGAGACTGCAGACATAGTACAGGAGATGGTCAGAGACTGCAGACATAATACAGGAGATTATCAGAGACTGCAGACATAGTACAGGAGATGATCAGAGACTGTAGACATGATACAAGAGACAGTCAGAGACTGCAGAAATAGTACAGGAGATGGTCAGAGACTGCAGACATGATACAAGAGATGGTCAGAGACTGCAGACATAATACAGGAGATGGTCAGAGACTACAGACAAGATAGAATAGATGGTCAGAGACTGTAGACATGGTACAGGAGATGATCAGAGACTGCAGACATGGTACAGGAGATGATCAGAGACTGTAGACATGGTACAGGAGATGATCAGAGACTGCAGACATAGTACAGGAGATGATCAGAGACTGCAGACATAATACAGGAGATGGTCAGAGACTACAGACAAGATAGAATAGATGGTCAGAGACTGCAGACATAGTACAGGAGATGATCAGAGACTTCAGACATGGTACAGGAGATGATCAGAGACTTCAGACATGGTACAGGAGATGATCAGAGACTGCAGACATAGTACAGGAGATGATCAGAGACTGCAGACATGGTACAGGAGATGTTCAGAGACTGCAGACATAGTACAGGAGATGGTCAGAGACTGTAGACATGATACAAGAGACAGTCAGAGACTGCAGACATAGTACAGGAGATGATCAGAGACTGCAGACATAGTACAGGAGATGATCAGAGACTGCAGACATAGTACAGGAGATGATCAGAGACTGCAGACATAGTACAGGAGATGATCAGAGACTGTAGACATGGTACAGGAGATGATCAGAGACTGCAGACATAGTACAGGAGATGATCAGAGACTGCAGACATGGTACAGGAGATGATCAGAGACTGTAGACATGGTACAGGAGATGATCAGAGACTGCAGACATGGTACAGGAGATGATCAGAGACTGCAGACATAGTACAGGAGATGGTCAGAGACTGCAGACATGATACAAGAGATGGTCAGAGACTGCAGACATAATACAGGAGATGGTCAGAGACTACAGACAAGATAGAATAGATGGTCAGAGACTGTAGACACGATACAAGAGACAGTCAGACACTGCAGACATGGTACAGAAGCTGGTCAGAGATTGCAGACATGATACAAGAGATGATCAGAGACTGCAGACATGATACAGGAGATGGTCAGAGACTGCAGACATGATACAAGAGATGGTCAGAGACTGCAGACATGATACAAGAGAAGGTCAGAGACTGCAGACATGATACATGAGATGGTCAGAGACTGCAGACATAATACAAGAGAAGGTCAGAGACTGAAGACATGATACAAGAGAAGGTCAGAGACTGAAGACATGATACAGGAGATGGTCAGAGACTGCAGTTCCTATTGACGTTAGTAGATAATGGCCGATCAGCCCTCTCACCTGACCCAGCGATGGTTCCTCTGATCAGGAGTCAGCTCACTCTGAATTGCCCATGGTGACTCCGCTGGGTAGAACCCAGATCTGTATTCTGGCAATGACTCCATTCCTTTCTCTGCCAGGGATGGCACCAGGCTGTGTGTCTTTCCCTCTGGTGGTGCAGGGCAGTGGGGTTTCCTCTCTGATGGTGTTCCCTCAGCACTGCCCTCTCCCTCTGGAGTCCTGGGTGTACTTCCCTGAAAGCTTTCCCAGGCTCCTGTATCTCTCTCTCTCTCTCCCATTCAGCTGAGCCTGCTGTGTGGGCTGCAGTTTCCGTGTTACAGTGGGGCTGCCAGTCCTCGGGACTACATATCCCACAATCCTCTTCTCCTTTTTCTATTCTATTTTTCCCTGGCTGATATAAAGGCGGGGGAAGAAACATAGTGGGAGGCTGTGCTGGCCAGCGCCGCTCACTAGTATAGCAGTGCACGTGCGGAGGAGAGGGAGAGGGAGGGGAAGGGGCGAAAGGAGAGCCCGCAGCTTCAGTGACGTCACTAGGGTTGGTGTCACCAGGTGCGGTATAACATGGTGTCACCCTCCTTCCACCAACTTTAGTCGCCCCTCAGTACAGACTCCCCTCCACTAAGTATAGACCCCCCTTCGTCAGTGCAGACCCCCCACTAAGTATAAACCCCTCTCTCAGTACAGACCCCCCCTTCATCAGTATAGACCCCCCCCAGGACAAACCACCCCCCTCCATTAGTAGACCCCCACCAGGACAACCCCCCCTCCATTAGTACAGATCCCCCCCAGGACAAAGCCCCCCTTCATTAGTACAGACCCCCCAGGACAACCCCCCTCCATTAGTACAGACCCCCAGGACAAACCCCAACTCTATTTGTACAGACCCCAGGACAAACCCCCTCCATTAGTACAGACCCCCCAGGAGAACCCCCCCTCCACTAGTACAGACCCCCCAGGACAAACCCCCCCTCCATTAGTACAGTCCCCCCCAGGACAAACCCCCACCATTACTACAGACCCCCCAGGAAAACCCCCCCTCCACTAGTACAGACCCCCACAGGACAAATCCCCCCTTCATTAGTACAGACCCCCCAGGACAAACCCCCCTCCTCTAGTACAGACCCCCCACCAGGACAAACCCCCCTCCATTAGTACAACCCCCCCAGGACATCCCCCCTCCATTAGTACAGACTCCCCCAGAACAACCCCCCTCCATTAGTACAGACCCCCCCCCAGGACAACCCCCCTCCATTAGTACAGACCCCCAGGACAACCCCGCCATTAGTACAGACCCCCCAGGACAACCCCCCATTAGTACAGACCCCCAGGACAACCCCCCCCATTAGTACAGACCCCCAGGACAACCCCCCATTAGTACAGACCCCCCAGGACAACCCCCCCATTAGTACAGACCCCCAGGACAACCCCCCATTAGTACAGACCCCCCAGGACAGCCCCCCCATTAGTACAGACCCCCCAGGACAACCCCCCCATTAGTACAGACCCCCAGGACAACCCCCCCATTAGTACAGACCCCCAGGACAACCCCCCATTAGTACAGACCCCCCAGGACAATCCCCCATTAGTACAGACCCCCCAGGACAACCCCCCATTAGTACAGACCCCCAGGACAACCCCCCATTAGTACAGACTCCCAGGACAACCCCCCCATTAGTACAGACCGCCCAGGACAACCCCCCCATTAGTACAGACCCCCAGGACAGCCCCCCATTAGTACAGACCCCCCAGGACAGCCCCCCCATTAGTACAGACCCCCAGGACAACCCCCCATTAGTACAGACCCCCAGGACAACCCCCCATTAGTACAGACCCCCAGGACAACCCCCCATTAGTACAGACCCCCAGGACAACCCCCCATTAGTACAGACCCCCAGGACAACCCCCCATTAGTACAGACCCCCCAGGACAACCCCCCATTAGTACAGACCCCCCAGGACAACCCCCCATTAGTACAGACCCCCAGGACAACCCCCCATTAGTACAGACCCCCAGGACAACCCCCCCATTAGTACAGACCCCCCAGGACAACCCCCCATTAGTACAGACCCCCCAGGACAGCCCCCCCATTAGTACAGACCCCCCAGGACAGCCCCCCATTAGTACAGACCCCCAGGACAACCCCCCATTAGTACAGACCCCCAGGACAACCCCCCATTAGTACAGACCGCCCCAGGGACAAACCTCCCTCTATCAGTACAGACACATAACACCCGTGCGGCAGCTAGAGAGGACAGTGTGAAGCCGCGCCGCCGGGGTGAAGAACAGATCGAGACAGGCAGCAGCTTAGGCCGGAGTGAGAGACAGAGGAGAGAACCTGTGTCAGGCTGCAGGCACGGGCCGCCCCCCCCTCCTCCCCCCAGCGAAGTCACGGCGCGGCTGGTCTCTCTCAACACAGAGACCAGCCGCTCCGATCTCCGGCGGCTGCTCTCCTCTGACAGGAGGAGGAGGGAGGGGGGACCGGCTCTAGCAGTGAAAGCACAGCGGCCGCGCCGCGGCGGTGACCTGCGGACAGAGCTATCCAGAAGTGTCCAGAAGCACGGAGGGGAGAAGGAGGAGGGAGGGGAGCACTCTGGCGCTTCAGCGCCCCCACCTCTCTGGCGCCTGGGTTCACTGCACCCCGTGCACCCGCCTGGGACCGGCCCTGGAGCATATCACCGAAAGGGACAATGTGGCTCCTCACAGTTCCACCCTCTGTTTTGCCTTTTATAGTTGACATACAGCTGCATTTAGTAACAAGTGACTAATAACAGGTCATAGAGGATTAGCATGTGGATAAAACTGTCCTATTAAACACGCGAATCCTGACAAAGAATGAAAGTAGATCATGCAGAGAACTTTCTGTGAAGGAATCATTACGTTATTTTCTTCAGACCGTAGCACCACCTTCATCACTTCCCACTAGAGCTGAGAGAGTAAATGGAATACATTCTGCAAGATGGCATATGGATAAAAATATAGAATCTGAATAAAGCAAAAGCTAACACAGATTTTTCGATGTGAATGCATGTACTATTTTTAACTGGCAATTTCCAAATGTTTGCATTTGGAAAGGATATTTTAATTCTGCTTTATGCAAATCATTTACCGTGAATCTGTTGCAAAGGTTTTTTTTGTTTTGTTTTTTTTTTTTTCCTGGAGGTTCCGCCAGTAACAGATCTTATTGTTGCACACTGACAAAGCTAAGACTAGTAGGAACGTTGTCAGCCTGTCATTTGTGCCCCTTCAGTTGGCTCTTGGGATGCATTTTGGGTCTATAACATGCAGTGACATTACCTGGTTCCAGGTTCCTAACCTTAAACTATACTGCACTCCAACTTTCTGTGACTCTGTAAGCCAATTTATAAAATAAATTGTAAATACTATACATTCTAGGCTAAACGCCACATTTAACATTGGCATTTTATCTGACAATGAGTTTAAAGCTGAACTTTGACAAGATGAAGGTGTTTGGCAAGGTCTGGGGCCCATGGATCAGATACTTGACAAATGAACCCCGGACTATACCGGACTAAAATGTCTTGAGGTGGCATGTGCCAGGGCGTGGAGTCCCCCCCCCCCCACACTCTTTCTTTCCTTTTTCTCTTTCTCACATTTTTCTTTCCTTCTTCTTTACTTACGTGTTTGAACTATTTGGATTATGTAATTTATAGCTGTGGAAGGTGGAATGTGGGAGGGAACATGTACTTCTGAATGAGAGGGCATACTTTGAACTCCATTGAATCCAATAGTTTTCATGGCGTTAGAAAGACTTATTGAGATTACTAGTTTCTACAGTCTTCCCATAAGCTATAATGGCTAGACTGTAAATGGCTGAGCATAGATCATAACCCTGCAGTTATGTGTTTCTGATGTAATAAAGATTTTAGAGGGAGTAGTCTTTTGCCGCATACAGACGATTGGACATTCCGACAACAAAATCCTGGATTTATTTCCGACAGATGTTGGCTCAAACTTGTCTTGCATACACACGGTCGCACAAGTGTTGTCGGAAATTCCGATCGCCAAGAACGCAGTGACGTACAACACGTACGACGAGCCGAGAAAAATGAAGTTCAATAGCCAGTGCAGCTCTTCTGCTTGTTTCTCAGCATGCGTGGAATTTTGTGTATCGGAATTGTGTACGCACGATCGGAATTTACGACAACGAATTTTGTTGTCGGAAAATTTGAGATCCAGCTCTCAAATTTTTTGTTGTCGGAAATTCCAACAATAAATGTCCGATGGAGCCTACACACACGGTCGGAATTTCCGACAACAAGCTTACATCGAACATTTGTTGTCGGAAATTCCGACCGTGTGTACGCGGCATTAGGCCGATGTGGAGCTTGGAGTTATATACCTTATGTTCTTCCTTTGATTATTATGCTAACTTTTTTGTTATTATCATATATATGCATTTCATGTTGTGGAAATTGTGTATTGTTTGATTCTTTATTGGCATTTCTTTACTCTCTGTGAAAATCTTGAATAAAAATATTGAAACGAAAGCTGAATTCTGGGCAGATAAAAAGGCACAAATGAATGCTGCTCTGTAACAAGCTGGGTCAGGTCCAGGATGACCTGGGCTCAGAAGAAGTGGGTTGAATCATACTGTCCATTATACTGAGGACAGACAGCATCAAAGGGTCCTACATTGGAAATCTCTGAATCAAAGCTGAATATTGCCGCAAAAGCTGATTGTATTAATTTACCTTTTAATGAGATATTTATTTTTATTTTGTTAATTTTGTTTATTTTGCTATTTTGAGTTCTGATGCCAGGAGAGAATGGGGAGCATTCAGAAGCCCTGACACAGAAATGGAAAATAGTTTCTTTACTGTTATTTCTACATAACATGTAGAAATAATTCTTGTTCACACCAGTATGAATTCCCATTAATTCCACAGTACTTTGTACTCCTTTTTGTCAGTGTACTGCTAAAGGCATCCTGGAAGAACAAGTCTCACTGCACTGGGAGAGTTTTGAAATCTACAGGTTAGTATTGACCCACAATTGAAATCATTTGATTTGATAAAGCCCTCTGGCTTCATTAACTTCCATGTGCTATTTCTAGTAATAAAGATAAGTTGTAATAAGGTTTCTGATGTTTTATACTAGCTTCACAATGCACCTGAAACTGCATATTCATAAAGGTGTTCATACAGAAACCTTTATTTGATATGATGATAGTCCTTTATTTTTCTTGTGGCAAGCAGATGTTCTTTTTTCTCCAAACCGGTCTCCCTTAGGCTGATAACACTTGGGCGACTCTGCTGCTACCTATCCTACCGCTGACAGTTTGTCAAAATCAGCAGCATCAGGATCTCTAAGAGGCTGTCTATTTTGTCCCTATGGAATCAGGATTGGGAGTTGCCGCTTCTAGTGATCATGATTCAACAGCATGTGGGTCGGCAACAAAGTGACATCTTGCTGTGTGTGTCTACAGAGGTAGCGATTCCATAGGGACACACAGGCAGCCTTTTCAGCGATCCTGCTGGCGATTTTTCTCTAACAACAGAATGGCTGTGTGTCATTAGTCTTAGATTTACTATGATTCTTTGTCCTTATATTTTAAAATCAATATTTGTATTTCTCACCATTATACTTGGCAAATTTTTGTTTTAAAGATGTCTATGCTAAAATCCAATTTTATTCTATGAAGTTCAAGCAAGACCAACTTTCCATTGCAGCAGTACTTACATATCAAGTAAAAAAGTAAGTATATATTTACATGATAAAAATAATATAGGGGATAATTAGTTATTAAATCATCCATAAAATGTACAATGAACATGAAACATTGATGAATTGCCACACAGGCGATAACATTTATACCTGGTGATCTTGCTATTGAAGGTACTGGTGCAGAAATTTCCAGTTATGGGGTACCAGTGCTCTGACCTTCTCGAACAGTTGTGCTTCTGCATTGTCATCCTGTCACATGGGCTTCTGATGAAGACTTTAAGTGACCATATTGGCTTTACAGCTTTGTTAGTTTGGGAAAACTCACAAAACTCAAGAAGAACAGTGGAGAACTATAAAAAAACAGAAACAAAAAAAAATACCTAGTTTCATTTAGTTTGACATTAGGAAGTTCCAGAATATACATATTGCATATGTTGTGTTGAGCAGACAGTTGCACTAGCAATTTTGGCATGTAAGCACATAAAGTTTGAAACTGAATTTTGATAATTTGGTGCTTTATTTCTAGCCCAGCTTTTATCGTTCCTCTCCTTTTTACAATGTGCTAGCAAGTTTATCTTTTTCTTGTAGATGGCTTTCTCAGTTATGTGATTATTGTTTTATAATGGCTATAGTTGTTGAAAGGGATAGGAATTATAAATTATACTGCTCACCAGTGCTGGATTTAAGGGCCAAATAAACCAGGTGTGTGTTGGGTGAGTGCCGTGACCTCTTTCTGTTATATTGTCCTTTTCCAGGTTAGCATCCCTTATGATGCCCTAACCATGCTCTTGGTTTATTATGTCCAAATAGTGTTGGGCATTAAGTACCTACTTCACTCACTACCTGACCGGCATTGAGATATTCAGAATGTTTCTGCATTTCATCTTGACACCATTTGAACTGGAAGTAAGTGAACATTTTACCGTCTGACCCCAGGTGGATATCATGAATCCCGAGAGAGTTCAAGAGAGTTCAAATGTTACTCTTCATCTCCATCCAACAGTACACATTGAATATGCATTTTTTCTTGGGCATTAGCTGAGTGCAGGTCCCAAAAGTTGTTCTTACATAGGGGCCCTTTGGTGACTATGTCTGCCACTGTTGCTTACCTCTGCAGTCACTCAGAGATATATACAGCCAACATGTAATTCAGCTTGCTGACACCAATGAAAAACAAAGTTGAGTTGGCCTTCAACTCTTTCGTTGCCAGAGTTTTTGGGTTTTTTTTGCACGTTTTTAAAAATAATTTTAGACCTGAAGAATACTTAAAGTGTTAGTAAAGCCTCAAGTTTTTTTCACCGTAATGCATTCTATGCATTACAGTGCAAATCATTCTGTGCAGCAGCTGCCCCCCAGACTCCCCCTTTTCCTTACATGAGCCCGATCCAGTGATGTGCACGAGTGCAGTGGCTCCCGCCACTGTCTCTCTCCTCATTGAACAGATTGATAACAGAGGGAGCGATTGGCTTCTGCTGCTGTCAATCAAATCTGGTGACACAGGAGCGGGGGGGTTGGCCTGAGTCCCGCTGTCTGTGTCGATGGTGCAGCAGTGGGACTCCGGAGCGAGCACGCACGGGTGCCTCCAGGGAAAGCGCCTTTCCCTGGGGGCACCCGATGAAGAAGAGGGGCTGTAGCACCGGCGGGGAACTCCAGAAGCCGAGGATCGGGGCTGCTCTGTGCAAAACCATTGCACAGAGCAGGTAAGTATAGACATGTTTGTTATTATTTTTTAAAACAAAGCTTTAGTAACACTTTAAAATTCCCTAAATATTATATATTTTCTGAAAGCAGAGACCCTGGAAAATAAAGTGTTGGTAGTTTTATTTTTTTTTTTGTTGCATGATATTAGCACAGCAGTTTATCAAGAGCAAAATTTCAGAGAAAAATACACTAAAGTTAGTTGAAGGGCATACAGTTGTAAATATATTACCTATTTTTGTAAAATATAAAAGATAAGGTTGTGCTGAGCAAATAGATACCCAATATGTGAAGACTTAAAATTTGTGCGCCCCCGCAACAAACTTCATCATCCTAAATATTCCTTAAGCAACACTTTAAAAGCCCCTGCAGTTTATCAGTTTAGCGGTAACCATGAATAATGTCCATAGAATTTTTGCTTTTACTCTGATATGCATAGCAATATGTAACATGTGTAGTGCAATCAATGTTTTTGTATGTAGGCGCCCCTGACACTTATATTTACAATTGTATGTGCTTGTGGGGGTGGGGACTCAAGATTTTTTTTGGTGGGGCTTAAGTGCTTGGGTGTTTTTTTTTCATAAGATTTTATTTTTTATCACATGGGGACCAAAAGTAGCCTTTGTGATTCTATGATGTTGTGACAGCTTCTCTTTATCGCTTGCCGTCTAAGGCAATTTTGTAATTTTTCATATATATGGAAAACTACTTAGAGCCCTCAACTATTACATATAATCTCTGAAAGCAGAGGCCCTGGAGAACAAAAAAAGGGGCTGTTGCAATTTTTTATGTCACATGATATTTGTGTATTTATTTATCAAACAAATTTTCAGGAAAAAATGCACCTATATTAATTTTAGTGCGCACAATCACAATATAGTACCCATTTTTTGGTAAAATATAAAAGATGATGCTGCATTGTGTAAAAAATAGGTAGATACCAAACATGTTAAGATTTAAAATTGTGAATGCCTATGGAATGGCAACAAAACTACAGTACCTAAAATTTTTCATAGGCAACGCTTTTATGGGTTATCTATTTGGAGTTAAACATGAGCTGTACCGTTAGAATTATAGCTCTCACTCTGATGTTGGCGGCGATACCTCACATTTGTGATGCAGTTACCATTTACATCAGTGGCATCACCAGGGTTAGTGTCACCTGGTGCGGTAAAACATGGCGTCACCCCCCCGGCACCAAGCAGGCTTGTGTGTCAGTGCGGCTCTCCCCTCTTGACATGCCACAACGGATGCAGCTGGGTTGGGATTGGGGGGGATGGATGGAGCCGAGATGGGATCTGGGTGGTTAATAGAGCCGGAATGGGATTGGGGAAATGGATGGAGCCTGAATGGAATTGGGGGATGGTTGGAGCCAGGATGGGGTTGGAGCCAGGATTGGATCGGGGGAGTTGGATGGAGCTGGGATGGGATCGGGGGTTGGATGGAGCAGGAATCGGATCGGGGGTGGCTAGAGCAGGGATGGGATCAAGGAGGTGGATGGAGCGGGGATGGGATCAGGGGGGTGGAGCCAGGATGGGATCTTTGATTGGGGGAGTTAGAGGATATATGCTAGGGGGTGCTTTGGGAGGGGAGAGGAATTGTACGGGGGGGTCAAACTTCAAATCTGCCCCCCTCCTACTTCTAGTACAAGTCCTCTCTAACCCAAAAAGCACCCCCTAGCACCTATCCTCTAACCCCCCTCCCTAAAATCACTCTTGCCAGCATAATTGTTACCCGACGATGCACCCCCCCCCCCACCCTAAGTACAATGTCCCCCTCCTTTGCACAATACACTTGTCATTACATACACCAATACAGGTACTGTAGCGTAGCGTCCCTCTTCCTCCCGGCTTGTGTACTTGAAACGTCAGAGCCGAGGAGGAGGCGGCTATAGTCCGGTCTGCAGTGAGTGCAGCCGGTGGGGACAGTGTCAGGAGACTTAGTAGACCAGACTGTGTGGACTGCACAGAGATAACCCAAAACGCATGTAAAGTGAATAATGATATTGAAATAGATGATAAATCAGAAAATATAAACAGTGCACAACCAACCCAACAAACCCACCAACAACAACAATATATACAGCAAGGGGCAGTACCAGAATCACAGATGTCAGCCAGGCCAGGGTCATACACGGCAGATCAGCAGTACAAGGGATATTTCAGAAACGTAAACGTTAGCCAAGCCAAGGTCATACACAGGAAGATCAGTAAATGAGGGACAGGGAACCAACGGGACAGTGAGGGGATGGATCGGGCTGAAAGGTACAGGAACACAGAAGGGACCGGGTCAGGATAAGCTTGGGAACAAGGTCGGATGCAAGCTCAGGATCGGTAAACAGGCAAACAAGGTCAGGGCTCAAGGAGAGAGATACCAAGGCAAGCATGTGAGGGCTTGCTGGGTATTTATGGGACTGACAATAATTGTCTTCATGTAATACCTGAGCGCAGGGAGTGTTGTCTGCTCCATACTGCCAGTATCCATCCGCTGGTGGACGTCAGTACTGCTGCCAAAAGTTGAAATAACACCAGCAGGGAAAGATTCCCCTGACAGTTCCAAACTGCCAGGAGACACCTGCTGGTGGACCCCAGTACTGCACGCCAAATGATATATCTTACCAGCGGACGGACCCTTTCCTGACAGTACCCCCCCTCAAAAAGGAGCGGCCTCTGGACGCTCCAACTAAAAGTAATTGTCCAAAGTTAATGGCCTCACACTGAACAATAGATGAGGGCAAGTCAGACTGGGCATCGGGCACTTCAAACCGGACAGCGGGCATATCAGAGCAGACAGCGGGCACATCAGACTTCCCGGTCGTCGAGCTGGGCAGCAGGCTCCGGGTCGTCGAGCTGGGCAGCAGGCTCCGGGTCGTCGAGCTGGGCAGCAGGCTCCGGGTCGTTGAGCTGGGCAGCGGGCTCTGGAACATTAAGCCGAACAGTGAGCACGTAAGGGCAGGCCGGATCACAGGCCCTGGCTCAGCGAGCTGGGTAACGGGCCCCGGCCCAGTGGGCTGGGTAACGGGCCCCGGCTCAGCTAGCTTGACACCGGCACTGGTTCGGCAAGCCGAATAACGGGTACTGGCTTAACAAGCCGAGTGACGGACTTCGGTTTAGCAGACTGGGTAACGCCACCGGTTCAGCAGACTGGGTAATGGGCACCGGTTCAACAGACTGGGTAACGGGCACTGGTTCAGCAGGCTGAGACACGGGTACCGAAACTTCAGGTTGAGACATGGGCACCGAAACTTCAGGCTGAGACACGGGCACCGAAACTTCAGGCTGAGATACCAATATCACGACATCAGGCTGAAAGGCAGGCAATAAGACACCAGGCTGAAAGGCAGGTACCAGGATATCAGGCTGGAAGGCGGGCACATCAGACCAGAAAGCGGGCTCATCAGACTGAACAGCGGGCACATCAGGCTGGAAAGTGGGCACATCAGGCTGGAAAGTGGGCACCGAGACATCAGACCGGGCAGCAGGTACTGGAACTTCAGGCTGGGCAGTAGACACAGGCGCTGGCACATCAGGCAGAACAGCAGGTACTGGCACAACAGGCTGAACAACAGGTACATCGGACTGGACAGTAGTCACTGGAGCGTCAGACTGGAACATGGACACTGGGATTTCAGGCTGAGCAGCAGGCACTGGGACCTCAAACTGGGCAGCGGGCACAGGCATTGGCACAACAGGCTGAGTAGCAGACACTGGCACATCAGGCTGGGCAGCAGACAGGAACACATCAGGCTGGGCAGCGGACAGTGGCACATCAGACCGTAAAGTGGACACATCAGGCTGGAAAGCGGGCACATCGGACTGGAAAGCGGGCACCGAGACAGACCAGGCAGCAGGTACTGGAACTTCAGACTGGGCAGCAGACACAGGCGCTGGCACATCGGGCAGAACAGCAGGTGCTGGCATAACAGGCTGAACAACAGGTACATCGGACTGGACAGTAGTCACTGAAGCGTCAGACTGGAACATGGGCACTGGGATGTCAGGCTGAGCAGCAGGCACTGGGACCTCAAACTGGGCAGCGGGCACAGGCATTGGCACAACAGGCTGAGTAGAAGACACTGGCACATCAGGCTGGGCAGCGGACAGGAACACATCAGGCTGGGCAGCGGACAGGAACACATCAGGCTGGGCAGCGGACAGAGTATCGTCAGACTTGGAAGCAGACTGGAACACTGGCAGCACAACTTTAGGCTGGAACATGGATACAAGGTCATCAGACCGGTTAGCAGGCACTGGAACGTCAGACTGGGTAGCAGGCACTGGGACGTCAGACTGGGTAGCAGGCACTTGGACGTCAGACTGGGTAGCAGGCACTGGGATGTCAGACCGGGTAGCAGGCACTGGGACGTCAGACCGGGTAGCAGGCACTGGGACGTCAGACCGGGTAGCAGGCACTGGAACATCAGACCGGGTGGCAGGCACTGGAACGTCAGACTGGGTAGCAGGCACTGAAATGTCAGACTGGGTAGCAGGCACTGGAACGTCAGACTTAGGTGGGTCATCAGGCTCAACTGGCGTGAAGGTAGACTGGGGCAGGTTGGTCAGTGTGGAGGTTGACTGGGTTACTGGCAGAATTGTGTGGGTTGGAAAGAACTTCCGTTTCTTTTTTGGTTTAGCCACTGTAGCTTTGTAGCTGCAGGGCTGTAAGAAAAAGATGTAACTGGGAAAAAGGAAGACCAGGGAATAGTGGCTGGAGGAGGGTTTTGTGGAATTGTTACAGGTGGATTGAAAGCAGGATAGGTGCAATGAGTAGAGACTGGGTAATAGTACTTGGTGGGAAGCTGTGTATACTGGGCTGTAGCTGAGGTTGCCATGGGTGACGGGGAGATAGATTTTTGGGAAGGCAGGTGACTAATGGCAGGGCTAGATTTTTGTGGCTTGGCTAAATACAAGAGATCTGACCATGCCTGTAGCACAGGTTGAACAAAAGTTGGTTCACATACAGCCTTTTTAATCAGATCAGATTGTACTGAACAAATACAATCAGATAACACCTGCTGGGAACAAGAGAAATAACGTTCATCAAAAAAAAAAAACGGATCATCCTCTAACAGCCATACCAGGGATTCAACTTGGCCACCATTGAAGGGGGGAGAGAAGTTATCACTTCCTTCAGGCAAACATGACAGGGCTGGCTTTGCACATAACTGAATCAAAGGCTGCACATCCTCAAACAAACATATGACCCTGATCTACTAGGAAATGAGCCGATCGGATCATTTCCAGCAGCTGGTCACTGGACCAATCTTTTAACGTCTGGCGACAATATTCACTATCCTCTGCCGCCAGCAGAGAGTAATAGAAAATTTCATTGAAATCCATCTTTAGCGAGCCCAGCAAACCAGGAGGATTCCTAAATGCAGCCACGTCGGGTCAGGGAGGCCTTTGTATACTGTCAGGAGACTTAGTAGACCAGAGTATGTGGACTGCACAGAGATAACCCAAAACGCATGTAAAGTGAATAATGATATTAAAATAGATGATAAATCAGAAAATACAAACAGTGCACAACCAACACAACAAACCCACCAACAACAACAAAATATACAGCAAGGGGCAGTATCAGAATCACAGATGTCAGCCAGGCCAGGGTCATACACGGCAGGTCAGCAGGACAAGGGATATTTCAGAAACGTAAACGTTAGCCAAGCCAAGGATCGGTAAACAGGCAAACAAGGTCAGGGCTCAAGGAGAGAGATACCAAGGCAAGCATGTGAGGGCTTGCCGGGTATTTATGGGACTGACAATAATTGTCTTCATGTAACACCTGAGCGCAGGGAGTGTTGTCTGCTCCATAATGCCAGGATCCATCCACTGGTGAACGTCAGTACTGCGGCCAAAAGATGAAATAACACCAGCAGGGAAAGATTCTCCTGACAGTTCCAAACTGCCAGGAGACACGTGCTGGTGGACCCCAGTACTGCACGCCAAATGATATATCTTACCAGCGGACGGACCTTTTCCTGACAGACAGAGATGTGATTGCGGCCATGGCGTGTGGGGGTGTGATGGACAATAGAAGTTGGATCAGGGCTCCCTGTCTCTCTGCCTCATTCTCTTCTCCCCCCACTCTTTCTCCCGCACATCGCGTGGAGCAGAGAAGATCAAGGGAGGGAGCCACCGAGGGGCGCCCCTCTCAGCGTGGCGCTGGTGCCAGTCAGAGGCGAGCCTGGTGTCACCCGGGTGTGGGCCACCCCCCCCCCCCACACCCCCATAGCAACGCCACTGATTTAAGTTAAGATCAGGGCTCTGTGAGGGCCTTTCAGGACTCCTTGTTCTTCTGTACACTGAAGATAGCTCTTAATGACATTGACTGCATGTTCGGGCTGTTGTCTTGATGCAGAATATATTTAGGGCCAATCTCACGCGTCCCTGATAGTATGGCATGATGGATAACTATCTGCCTGTGTATCTCAGCATTGAGGTCACCACTGATCCAACTCCATTTGCAGAAATGCAGCCCCAAACTTGCAAGAACCTCCACCATGCTTCACTGTTGCCTGCAGACACTCATTATTGTAACACTCTCCGACCCTTCCTGAACAAACTGTCTCCTGCTACAGCCAAATATTTCACATTTTGACTCATCAGTCCAGAGCACCTGATGCCATTTTTCTGCACCCCAGTTTCTATGTTTTCTCGCATAGTTGAGTCGCTTAGCCTTGTTTCCACATGCGTTGAACAAAAACATAGGAACTGGGGTGCAGAAATATGGCAGACATCATTATCACCATGCAGGAAATTACAGGAAGTGTTGTTTAAATGAACTCATATCTGGATTAAACAGTAGTCTTTTGTTATCTGCCTTGTGTTTAGCTGTAAACATGCTGATTACAGATACAACTAGTTAAAGCAACTATGTTGCCAGTTAAAAATACGTTGTAAAAAAAATGGTTATTTTTGTGTGGGTAATTTCCTGTCCTCCCACCCACTCCACCAATCCTCACTTTGTTGGGGAGCTACATTGACTAAAAAATGTCCTGCATCTCTAATGCCCTGTACACACAGTTGGATTTTCTGATGGAAAATGTTCGATGGGAGCTTTTTGACGGAAATTCCGACCGTGTGTAGGCTCCATCGGACATTTTCGATCGGAATTTCCGACATACCAAATTTGAGACCTGGATCTCAAATTTTCCGACAACAAAATCCATTGTCGGAAATTCCGATCATGTGTACACAATTCCGATGCATAAAGTTCCACGCATGCTCGGAATCAAGCAGAAGAGCCGCACTGGCTATTGAACTTCATTTTTCTTGGCTCGTTGTACGTGTTGTACATAACTGCGTTCTTGGCGATCGGAATTTCCGACAAGATTTGTGTCACCGTGTGTATGCAAGACAAGTTTGAGCCAACATCCGTCGGAAAAAATCCATGGATTTTGTTGTCGGAATGTCCGATCGTGTGTACAGAGCATAACACTTCTGGGTGTGTCGAATACCTGTTTCTGAAATGTGAGCTGTGGTTCAGTACAGCACCTTGTAGCGATATAGGGGCTGGCAGGTGGAATCACAGAAAAACAAGAGGGGGACCAGGCATCAGACACTATGCTGAAGATTTTTCAGCCAATGAATGAAGACTGACAAGGTGGGCAGCAGGACAAGAAAATAATAACCTTTTTTTTTTTTTTTTTTTTTTACAGGCAGCACATTTACACAACTTTCTAAAACTAGTGGCAGAGGCACTTTAAATTGTTAACATCATAAAAGAAATCTTTTTTGGAAAAGTGGATAGCAGTAGCTCAAATGACTACTCACTATAAATGTATGATAGCTGTCCTTTAAGGAATAAAAAGATTTCCTACAAACTGTCAGTGGATGGCAGGAGCCCTCAGCATTTTCTGAAAGCAATAGCAGTTAAGGCCTATTACTATCACCTGAACACTATTCATCTTGCCTCTGGTGCTTCTCCCAGTGATTACATTTAGGGTTCTCTGGAGAGGCATGTGATGCCACTCTTTGCTTACAGTTACTTCTTTATGTTCAGCTGCTCTGAAAGCCCACAAAAAGAATTCTGCATGAGTACTTTTGTGACCTAAGAGACTCTGGCACAGGAGTTATTTGGGGAAAATTTGATATAATGCAGAATATCTCAGTGATCTGTAAATAATATTTACCTGAAGCAGATGTAGATTTTTTAACAGAAGTTTCTGCTCTTGCTAACCCATCTGTTCAATGCGGAAGAAATGGTGATAATGAACTAAACGGAAAACACATTGCTTTTCATATTTACCACTATCTATGTACCATGAAAAGTGGCTGCATTATAAAACAATTAATTCTAAATTCAACCAATAAGATAAACTGGCTTATTTTGAAACATGAGACTTAATGCCCAAAGACTTCTGTGCTATGATATACAATAGTTTGTACACAACTATACATGTAGAAGGCAGTATTTCACAAGTTCTAAGTAACCAATTAGCTATTTCCCATTGATAGTAAGTTCTAGAAAAGGGAATATACAGGAACATATTTTTAAAACAGTGAATTTGATTTTCATCAAATATTCACTGGTGGTAAATCAATTGCTGTCATCTAAAACACATGCGTCTGGAAAATAATTCACCTACAGTGGTTAATGTCAGATTGTACCTCTTCATTTATATACCCCAATGTGTTCCATTTGTATTCTTTTTTTCTGGTGTAATTGTTTTTATTTTTGATATAATCAAACTGCAGAGCAGTCAACAGTTAATCATGAAGACCAACTGACAGTGCAATTTAAGCAATGTTTAATACCCCTCTACAGTGCAGTAGAGATAAATCATACAAGGAATACACATACAGTATTTATTAAACGATGCGGTGCAACTTTTACATAAATATATACAACCTTCATTTAACAATCATGAAAGATGTTTCATCATCAAAATTACTTTATGGAGAGAATCCTCAAGAGGACAGGGGTGTAGTAACATGGCTGGGGAAGGGGGGTGTTGGGAAACATGTTACACTAGAAGAGGGCTTGGATGAGTTAGGGTGTTTGGAGCCCTCTATCAGCATTCTGGGGAGATAAGCTTAAAGAGGAACTGCAGTCTGCTCACATAATTTGTAAAAAAAACATCTTTGCCATTCTGAAGCTTCCCTCAACCGCTTTGCATATTATTTTATATATACTGTACTGTGATGCTGTACTTGCCAAATATGCTGCAGAAATCTCCCTCCACTGAATCTGGCTGCATCCATTTTAACCGTGGGCAGCTGAAGCTGCTGCCTGTTCATTTCATGGATTTACACAGACACACAGAGTCACACCTCCAGCTCTGCATCCCTGCAGCTCTCATTGGCCATCTTATGAAGCCTAGGTTTTTTACCAGACAAGAAACAGGAAGTGGTCCTCATACGGTATTTACTGGCAGAAAATAAAAGTTTTACTAATCAAAGTTAAAACAACAAGGGCAGAAGATTTAATTGATGGAAAGTTGAAAATATTACTGAAGGTCCACTTTAAAAGATAAGTTCACTTTAAAAAAAAAAAAAAAAAGCAAAATGCACTTTTTTTACAGGTAAAACTATGCATTTACTACTCTTTACTACTCTTTTTTTGTGGAAGCCAGGAAAGCATTGTACCTGCAATCAGAAAATCACAGGTGCCATGCCAAGCAGGACTCCTACAGGCTGTCGGTGTAAGCCGTCTGCCTGTACATCGTACGGACAGGCAGTGTCACACTGACAGAAAGACTCAATGAACTACTCAAGCGCTCAACAGCACCCTAATAGTTTATTGAGAATTACAAGCCAACAGACACGAAGGGTGTTGGTACTTGTAGTTCATTGATTTACATTGACCTGTGGGTGACCTGTGTACAGCCACTCTCTTTTCAAATAGTGAGAGCAGGTATAGGGATGAAGAGGGCTTGGGTGGGATGATTTAGGAGGTTTGGAGCCCCCTGCTCTTACAGGAAGTGCGGGGATTGGGGAGCAGCTGCAGGAACAGGAACATGTTACATGTTTCACCCTACAAATGGGTGGAACATGGAACATGTTCCCGAAGGTGAAATTGTAAAATAGTAAAAACAGTGCTGCGCTAAAACACAATAAACAAAATGAACAAAAACAATGTCACAAAGCATAAATGAATCAAGTGAAGAATCCAAGTGAATAAATCTACTGTCCCTTGACATGAGATAATAATGTGTGAATGTAATATGTGCAATTCAAAAGCAAAACGAAACAATAATATCAGTCCCTTTAACTAACATGAGGCATTAATGTGTAAATAAAATATAATTCAGATCATCTATATATCACGTGACCAGTCCATGAAATATATTAATAATTGTACATTTAAAACTTATAAAAAATGTGGATGTGTCTCCTTTAAACATATATCCGGATGGTTATAGTCTACTTTTGTACTTCTTCATTGATAACCACTACCAACACACCGCACTCACCAGAAGATGTGACTGCTTGAATTATAGGCAGCATATAGGCATTTTGATATTTTTCCAAGAAGGATGGATTCCAGCATCTTGTTTTTAGGAGCAATCCCTTTTAGGAAAGTAACCCTCTAGTGCTGGCATCGGTAAGGCTGTCACTCTCCAGGGCTAGCAGATATGTAGTGCAACTGTGTAAGAGAACTGCTCACCATAGGAGCCAAAAATGCTCATTTATTTTCAAATCTGGTCTCAACAAACCAATATAAAAAGTACTGTATCAAAAACGCACCAAAATGACTGCCACATACAAAGCCAAGTGGCAGCAAGACTTCAGCACTCTTTAGCTTCCCAAAGGTGAACTTATCCTTTAGGATTCCCATACTTCTTCATAAAAGGCCATTCTGTCAGTGACCTTGGCTGTCAACATTTGGTAGACCATAGTTTGTGATCGTCTGTCTTTACTATAGCCGGGTACACATGGGCCGAATGTTGGGAAACGGAAAAAAAAAATGTCCAACATTTGGCCCGTGTGTATGACGGTCTGTCCAACAGAAGCCTGGCCGTTTGGCCACTTTCTGTCAGACGTGCATGCTGGAAAACCAGCAGCCCACGACTCCTGATCAGCGCTCTCAGCAGATGGCAGAGAGCGCTAATGGGAGTGTTCTGGCGGGAGGTCTGTCCGCCTGTCAGAACACAATAGCTCAGTGGGGGAGATCGCTATACTAACGTTGCATAGTTTTTTTAATCAGATTTTATTTTCCTTTTTTTTATACCACAACAACATGTACACAGAAAAAACATTGAAATCAAAGCACAAATATGCATAATATCCTAGAAACATGCACAAAGCCCCCCCCCCCCCCCAAAAAAACTTTGCATAGTTAGTATAGCGGCTCCAAGCGGTTTTTTTTTTCATTCAACCCTCTGCTTGCTGGGCTTAACTCTGAGAATTTGTGACTGCCAGGCATTTGCAATCAATTGGCTGCTGTGAAATGACTCAGGAAGTAAAAGGTGAATTTATGTATGTTGTCGGTTTGTTAGAGCTTCATAAGGAGTTTTTGTGTATATGATGGCCTTATAGCAAGTTGATCATTCACTAGACATGTGCATTCGTTTTCGTCCGAATGTATTTTCGTCCGAATTTCAGGTATTTTCGTTATACAATCCGAAAAACGAAAGATCCGACATAAACAAATGCTTTATTTTCGTTTTCGTTGCTACAACAGTTCGATATAGATAGGAGATTCGACATGATGATGACAATAACAATCTGTGTCCATCAAACCTGTGGTCGAATGTGCCTAACCTTAACTCTATTAGTCCAAGATTATTCTACATAGAGAGAAAAGATTCGACATAGAGAGAAAAGATTTGACGTAGGGGAGAAAGATTCGAAGTAGGGGAGAAAGATTCGACGTAGGGGAGAAAAGATAAATACAAATAATGATGATGATGAATGTTATTGGCTGATTGTAACCAAAGAGGAGGAGCAGTAAAATAGCTAGAACTAAGTACACACGTACTTTGGCTTATGGTGTCTGTTGAAAGTTCTAAGAAGATTCGACCGAGCAGGTAAACTATACGGCGTCGTACAGTTTAGCTGCTCTGTCGAATCTTCTTTGAACATTCAACAGACACCATAAGCCTTCAATGACAGATTCAACCTTAATTTGGATTTTCGGACGAATGCAATTTTTAACGAAATAAATAAAAACGAATTTCGGGAGTAACTAAATAAATGTATTTTTCGGACGAAAACGAAATTCCGAAACGAAATATTTCAGTGTGCACATGTCTATTATTCACTATATTTTGGCCAAGAGTAGCTGCATTATTGAACAGGTTCACCATGCCAGCCTCTGTGCACTCTTGGATGCAATTTGAAGAGTAAGTGGTAATGAAGCTGGCTAATCAGTTTTTAATCAATTACCAGTGAATGAGTACTTTATAGGTCATCTCCAAGGATGAGAGCCAAATTTGTGTCCAATCTTTCTCTGCCAGGAGCAAGAGTCACATTCCCATTTACAGTGCCACGAAAACGTTTTCATACCCCTTGAAATTTTTCACATTTTGTCATGTTACAACTAAAAACGTAAATGTATTTTATTGGGATTTTATGTGACAGACCAACACAATGTGGCACATAATTGTGAAGTGGAAAAAAAATGATAAATGGTTTTCAAAAATGTTTACAAATAAAATGTGAAACGTGTGGTGTGCATTTGTATTCAGCTCCCCGAGTCAATACTTTGTAGAACCACCTTTCGCTGCAATTACAGCTGCAAGTCTTTTTGGGTATGTCTCTACCAGCTTCTGCACATCTAGAGAGTGAAATTTTTGCCCATTCTTCTTTCCAAAAATAGCTCAAGCTCTGTCAGACTTGATGGAGAGCATCTGTGAACAGCAATTTTCGAATCTTGCCACAGATTCTCAATTGGATTTAGGTCTGGACTTTGACTGGGCCATTCTAACACATGAATATGCTTTGATCTAAACCATTCCATTGTAGCTCTGGCTGTATATTTAGGGTCGTTGTCCTGCTTGAAGGTGAACCTCCACCCCAGTCTTAAGTCTTTTTCAGACTCTAAGATTGCCCTGTATTTGGCTACATCCATCCTCCCATCAACTCTGACCAGCTTCCCTGTCCTGTTCATGCTGAAGAAAAGCATCCCCACAACAACATGATGCTGCCACCACCATGTTTCACGGTGGGGATGTTGTGTTCAGGGTTATGTGCAGTGTTAGTTTTCCCCCACACATAGAGTTTTGCTTTTAGGCAAAAAGTTTCATTTTGGTCTCATCTGACCAGAGCACCTTCTTCCACATGTTTGCTGTGTCCCCCACATTGCTTCTCGCAAACTGCAAACTGGACTTCTTATGGCTTTCTTTCAACAATGGCTTTCTTCTTGCCACTCCTCCATAAAGGCCAGATTTGTGGAGTGCACAACTAATAGTTGTCCTGTGGACAGATTCTCCCACCTGAACTGTGGATCTCTACAGCTCCTTTAGAGTTACCATGGGCCTCTTGGCTGCTTCTCTGATTAATGCTTTCCTTGCCCAGCCTGTCAGTTTAGGTGGACGGCCATTTCTTGGTAGGTTTGCAGTTGTGCCATACTCTTTCCATTTTTGGATGATGGATTGAACAGTGCTCTGTGAGATGTTCAAAGCTTGGGATATGTTTTAAAAACCTAACCCTGCTTTAAACTTCTCCACAACTTTATCCCTTCACAAAACAGCTGTATTTATACTGAGATTAAATTACACACAGGCAGACTCTATTTACTAATTAGGTGACTTCTGAAGGCAAGTGGTTCCACTAGATTTTAGTTAGGGGTAAAAAGACTGAATACAAATGCACACCAAACTTTTCAGATATTTATATATTTATTTGTAAAAAAAATTGAGAACTATTTATCATTTTCCTTCCACTTCACAATTATGTGCCACTTTGTGTTGGCCTATCACATAAAATCCCAATAAAATACATTTACGTTTTTTGTTGTAACATGACAAAATGTGGAAAATTTCAAGGGGTGTGAATACATTTTCAAGGCACTGTATGTTCATAAGAGAGAGAGGTAGCAAAGCAATGGTTAAGTAGCTTTGAAAAGAAAACGAAAATTAAGAGTGGGGTTTTCTGTTAATCGCTGTTTGTACTTAGTGAGAGAATGTTGCATGGTGGGATATGAGATACTTGTGAGGAGAAAGTGTTTTACCTCCTGGTATCTGAAAATTTCAGCGTGTTGTAATTTATGACCAACTATGATATGAATCTTTCAAATGTTTTAGGGTCACTGGGTGTAATTGAGGTATGAGGACAAGTGAAGCCTAGGCAAGGGAAAGTCACTAAACAAGAGGTAGGGAGAAAGTGGAAAATATGTAAATAGAAGCCAGAAACTCTACTTGTTTTTTTAACCACTTGCCGACCGCCTCACGCCTATATACGTGAGCAGAGCGGCACGGGCAGGCAAAATCACGTACCTGAAACGTGATTGCCTTCCCGCGGGTGGGGGGTCCGATCGGACCCCCCCCCCGGTGCCAGCTGCGGTCGGCATTTGGTTGGAAGCGATGGGAGACGAGGGGGAGGCCATCCGATCGTGGCCCCCCCCTCGCGATCGCTCCCAGCCAATGACAAACATCCCCTGCCTCTGTATAGTACACAGACACACAGTAGAACATGCCAGGCATACCTTACACCCCCGATCGCCCCCCGATCCCCCCCCAATCACCCCCCCCCCCCCGTCACAAACTGACACCAAGCAGGTTTTTTTTTTTTTTTGGTTTTTTTTTCCTGATTACTGCATAGTGTCAGTTTGTGACAGTTAGCAGTGTTAGGGTAGTGACTGTTACCCCCCTGTAGGTCTAGGGTACCCCCCTTACCCCCCCTAATAAAGTTTTAACCCCTTGATCACCCCCCGTCACCAGTGTCGCTAAGCGATCATTTTTCTGATCGCTGTATTAGTGTCGCTGGTGACGCTAGTTAGGGACGTAAATATTTAGGTTCGCCGTCAGTGTTTTATAGCGACAGGGACCCCCATATACTACCGAATAAATGTTTTAACCCCTTGATTGCCCCCTAGTTAACCCTTTCACCACTGATCACCGTATAACCGTTACGGGTGACGCTGGTTAGTTTGTTTATTTTTTATAGTGTCAGGGCACCCGCCGTTTATTACCAAATAAAAGTTTAGCCCCCTGTAGGTCTAGGGTACCCCCCTTACCCCCCCCTAATAAAGTTTTAACCCCTTGATCACCCCCTGTCGCCAGTGTCGCTAAGCGATCATTTTTCTGATCGCTGTATTAGTGTCGCTGGTGACGCTAGTTAGGGACGTAAATATTTAGGTTCGCCGTCAGTGTTTTATAGCGACAGGGACCCCCATATACTATCTAATAAATGTTTTAACCCCTTGATGGCCCCCTAGTTAACCCTTTTACCACTGATCACCGTATAACTGTTACGGGTGACGCTGGTTAGTTTGTTTATTTTTTATAGTGTCAGGGCACCCGCCGTTTATTACCGAAAAAAGGTTTAGCCCCCTGATCGCCCGGCGGTGATATGCGTCGCCCTAGGCAGCGTCAGATTAGCACCAGTACCGCGAACACCCACGCACGCACCGTACACGCACCGTACACCTCCCTTAGTGGTATAGTATCTGAACGCATCAATATCTGATCCGATCAGATCTATACTGGCGTCCCCAGCAGTTTAGGGTTCCCAAAAACGCAGTGTTAGCGGGATCAGCCCAGATACCTGCTAGCACCTGCGTTTTGCCCCTCCGCCCGGCCCAGCCCAGTCCAGCCCACCCAAGTGCAGTATCGATCGATCACTGTCACTTTTTTTTGTAGCGTTTTGGTGAACTGGCAAGCACCAGCGGCCTAGTACACCCCGGTCGTAGTCAAACCAGCACTGCAGTAACACTTGGTGACGTGGCGAGTCCCATAAGTGCAGTTCAAGCTGGTGAGGTGGCAAGCACAAGTAGTGTCCCGCTGCCACCAAAAAGACAAACACAGGCCCGTCGTGCCCATAGTGCCCTTCCTGCTGCATTCGCCAATCCTAATTGGGAACCCACCGCTTCTGCAGCGCCCGTACTTCCCCCATTCACATCCCCAACCAAATGCAGTCGGCTGCATGAGAGGCATTTATATATCCTCCCAAGTACCCCTACCCAGCGAACCCCCCCAAAAAAGATGTCGTGTCTGCAGCAAGCGCGGATATAGGCGTGACACTCACTATTATTGTCCCTCCTGTCCTGACAATCCTGGTCTTTGCATTGGTGAATGTTTTGAACGCTACCATTCACTAGTTGAGTATTAGCGTAGGGTACAGCATTGCACAGACTAGGCACACTTTCACAGGGTCTCCCAAGATGCCATCGCATTTTGAGAGACCCGAACCTGGAAGCGGTTACAGTTATAAAAGTTACAGTTACAAAAAAAAAGTGTAAAAAAAAAAAAAAACACAAACAAAAATAAAAAAAAATAGTTGTCGTTTTATTGTTCTCTCTCTCTATTCTCTCTCTCTATTGTTCTGCTCTTTTTTACTGTATTCTATTCTGCAATGTTTTATTGTTATTATGTTTTATCATGTTTGCTTTTCAGGTATGCAATTTTTTATACTTTACCGTTTACTGTGCTTTATTGTTAACCATTTTTTTGTCTTCAGGTACGCCATTCACGACTTTGAGTGGTTATACCAGAATGATGCCTGCAGGTTTAGGTATCATCTTGGTATCATTCTTTTTAGCCAGCGGTCGGCTTTCATGTAAAAGCAATCCTAGTGGCTAATTAGCCTCTAGACTGCTTTTACAAGCAGTGGGAGGGAATGCCCCCCCCACCGTCTTCCGTGTTTTTCTCTGGCTCTCCTGTCTCAACAGGGAACCTGAGAATGCAGCCGGTGATTCAGCCAGCTGACCATAGAGCTGATCAGAGACCAGAGTGGCTCCAAACATCTCTATGGCCTAAGAAACCGGAAGCTACGAGCATTTTATGACTTAGATTTCGCCGGATGTAAATAGCGCCATTGGGAAATTGGGGGAGCATTTTATCACACCGATCTTGGTGTGGTCAGATGCTTTGAGGGCAGAGGAGAGATCTAGGGTCTAAAAGACCCCAATTTTTTCAAAAAAGAGTACCTGTCACTACCTATTGCTATCATAGGGGATATTTACATTCCCTGAGATAACAATAAAAATGATTTAAAAAAAAAAAATGAAAGGAACAGTTTAAAAATAAGATAAAAAAGCAAAAAAATAATAAAGAAAAAATAAAAATAAATAAAAAGCACCCCTGTCCCCCCTGCTCTCGCGCTAAGGCGAACGCAAGCGGCGGTCTGGCGTCAAATGTAAACAGCAATTGCACCATGCATGTGAGGTATCACCGCGAAGGTCAGATCGAGGGCAGTAATTTTAGCAGTAGACCTCCTCTGTAAATCTAAAGTGGTAACATGTAAAGGCTTTTAAAGGCTTTTAAAAATGTATTAATTTTGTTGCCACTGCACGTTTGTGCGCAATTTTAAAGCATGTCATGTTTGGTATCCATGTACTCGGCCTAAGATCATCTTTTTTATTTCATCAAACATTTGGGCAATATAGTGTGTTTTAGTGCATTAAAATTTAAAAAAGTGTGTTTTTTCCCCAAAAAATGCGTTTGAAAATCGCTGCGCAAATACTGTGTGAAAAAAAAAAATGAAACACCCACCATTTTAATCTGTAGGGCATTTGCTTTAAAATAATATATAATGTTTGGGGGTTCAAAGTAATTTTCTTGCAAAAAAAAATAATTTTTTCATGTAATCAAAAAGTGTCAGAAAGGGCTTTGTCTTCAAGTGGTTAGAAGAGTGGGTGATGTGTGACATAAGCTTCTAAATGTTGTGCATAAAATGCCAGGACAGTTCAAACCCCCCCCAAATGACCCCATTTTGGAAAGTAGACACCCCAAGCTATTTGCTGAGAGGCATGTCGAGTCCATGGAATATTTTATATTGTGACACAAGTAGCGGGAAAGAGACAAATTTTTTATTTAATTTTTTTTTTTTGCACAAAGTTGTCACTAAATGTTATATTGCTCAAACGTGCCATGGGAATATGTGAAATTACACCCCAAAATAAATTCTGTTGCTTCTCCTGAGTACGGGGATACCACATGTGTGGGACTTTTTGGGAGCCTAGCCGCGCACGGGACCCCGAAAACCAAGCACCGCCTTCAGGCTTTCTAAGGCCGTAAATTTTTGATTTCACTCTTCACTGCCTATCACAGTTTCGGAGGCCATGGAATGCCCAGGTGGCACAAACCCCCCCCAAATTACCCCATTTTGGAAAGTAGACACCCCAAGCTATTTGCTGAGAGGTATAGTGAGTATTTTGCAGACCTCACTTTTTGTCACAAAGTTTTGAAAATTGAAAAAAGAAAAAAAAATTTTTTTTCTGGTCTTTCTTCATTTTCAAAAACAAATGAGAGCTGCAAAATACTCACCATGCCTCTCAGCAAATAGCTTGGGGTGTCTACTTTCCAAAATGGGGTCATTTGGGGGGGTTTGTGCCATCTTGGCATTTTATGGCCTTCAAAACTGTGATAGGTAGTGAGGAGTAAAATCAAAAATGTATGCCCTTAGAAATCCTGAAGGTGGTGCTGGGTTTTCGGGGCCCCGTACGCGGCTAGGCTCCCAAAAAGTGCCACACATGTGGTATCCCCGTACTCAGGAGAAGCAGCTGAATGTATTTTGGGGTGCAATTCCACATATGCCCATGGCCTGTGTGAGCAATATATCATTTAGTGACAACTTTTTGTAAATTTTTTTTTTTTTTTTTTTTTGTCATTATTCAATCACTTGGGACAAAAAAAAAAAAATATTCAATGGGTTCAACATGCCTCTCAGCAATTTCCTTGGGGTGTCTACTTTCCAAAATGGGGTCATTTGGGGGGGTTTTGTACTGCCCTGCCATTTTAGCACCTCAAGAAATGACATAGGCAGTCATAAACTAAAAGCTGTGTAAATTCCAGAAAATGTACCCTAGTTTGTAGACGCTATAACTTTTGCGCAAACCAATAAATATACGCTTATTGACATTTTTTTTACCAAAGACATGTGGCCGAATACATTTTGGCCTAAATGTATGACTAAAATTTAGTTTATTGGATTTTTTTTATAACAAAAAGTAGAAAATATCATTTTTTTTCAAAATTTTCAGTCTTTTTCCGTTTATAGCGCAAAAAATAAAAACGGCAGAGGTGATCAAATACCATCAAAAGAAAGCTCTATTTGTGGGAAGAAAAGGACGCAAATTTCGTTTGGGTAGAGCATTGCATGACCGCGCAATTAGCAGTTAAAGCGACGCAGTGCCGAATTGTAAAAAGTGCTCTGGTCAGGAAGGGGGTAAATCCTTCCGGGGCTGAAGTGGTTAAAAAAAAGGATTTTTAAATATAATATTTTAAACTGGGTTCAGAACTACTGTATGCACTTGCAGCAACACACATAAAACCAGCTTTTACCTCTGTATTGAGCCTCGCCTGAAAGAATATTTTGCATAGTTAGTATAGGAGCTGACAGTTTTTATTTTTTCCTTCAACCTGCTGCGTACTAGGCTTAACTCTGGGAATTTGAGACTGACAGGCATTTGCAATCAAAGCATTTGTGAGGAGAAAGTGTTTGACCTCCTGGTATCTGAAAATTTCAGTGTGTGATAATTTATGGCCAACTCTGAAGCTTTCAAATGTTTTTAGCCCCTTTCACAGGGGCTCCCCGATCAGTTCCGCCTGTCAGTTTTTCAGCCGGACCTGATCAGACACTCCATTCACCTCTATGGATTGGCAGATGTCAGCGGTCACATGTCCGCTGACGCCTGCTGCTATCCGATCCAATCCTCTCTGCGAAAACCAGACGGATGGAGGTCCTATTTCCATCTGCCTGGGGGATCGGAAAGGATCGGATGAAAATGGACAAGCGGCCTGTTTTCATCCGATTTCCCCATAGGGGAGAGAGGGACTCTGTCCATCACCACTCTACTCAGTAAACGGACCTGTCATCTGCCTGCTCAGCGGGGATCATCGAAGCGATCCCCCCGCTGAGCAAGCGGATCCCACAGAACGGAGGTGCCTGTGTGAAAGGGACCTTAGGGCCACTGGGTGTGAGGGTGTGGGAGGTATGAGGACTAGTGAAGCCTAGGCAAGGCAAAGCCACTGAACAGGTAAGAAGAAACTGGAAAATATGTAAATAGAAGCCAGAAAAACTCTACTTGTTTTTTTTTAAAAAAAGGATATTTAAATGTAATATTTTAGACTGAGTTCATAACTACTGTATGCATGTGTGTATGATATACATAAAACCAGCTTTTACCTCTATATCGGGACTCAACAGAAAGAAAAAAATACACGCTAATATACTATATCCTATATACATTATGTACTGTGCTGCAAATTCATTTATTTTGATCGGTGACTTGATGATCCTTTGGATCTGGTATGGATTTTAAGGGGAACCACACCAAAATTAGAAAAAAATGGCATGGGGTCCCCCCAAAATCCATATCAGATCCTTATCTGAGCACATAGCCTGGCAGGCCAGGAAGAGGGGGGCCTGCCTGAACCATACAAGGCCGCATGCCCTCAACATGGGTGTGGCAGGGGGGCTCTGCCCTCCCCAGAGCACCTTGTCCCCATGTTAATGGGGACAAGATCCTCATCCCCACAACCCTGGGCTGTGGGGGTCTGTGGGTAGGGGGCTTAGCAGAATATGAAAGACCACCGTTAACAAGGGGGCCCCCAGATCCCGACCCCTCCCATGTGAATGAGTATGGGGTACATAGTACCCTTACCCATTCCCCAAAAAAGTGTCAAAAAGTAATAAAAACACAGTTCCTTTATTACAAAAAAAAAGAACAGTGTCCTCTGATGCTAAATCCACATCAATCATGCTGCCCACTGCACCGCTGGACCCAAAACAGGAAAAAAAATCGCTGTCAACGAAGGCAAACCGCCAAATGCCTGGCTTGCCATTTGACGGTTCTTATATAGGTAAGGGGCAGAGCCCCCTTGTGACATCATCGACCCAGCATGCATTGGTCGGTGATGTCACAAGGAGGGCACATTCCAGGCATTCGGCGGTTTGCCTTAGTTGACAGTGGAGAATTATTTTTTTCTTTCTCGGGTCTGATGGTGGCGGCATCGTGATCGACAATGAATCTACATCGGAGAACATTGTTTTTTATTTTTTTAAATGGAATTATAAAGAACTTTCTCTGTATTTTTATTACTTGACTTTTTTTGGTGAATGGGTAGGGGTATTCCATATTCCAATAAGCCCCTACCCACAGATCCCCACAACCACAGCCCAGGGTTGTGGGGATGAGGCCCTTGTCCCCATCAACATGGGGACAAGGTGCTTTGGGGAGGGGGGCAGAGCCCGTGGGCACGTGGCCTGGTATGATTCAGGAGGAGGGGGTGCTTGCTCACCCCCCCTTTCCTGGCCTGCCAGGCTGAGTGCACGGATAAGGGTCTGGTATGGACTAGGGGGGACCCCGCACCATTGTTTTTTTCACTATTTTATATCCGGCAATGTTTTTTTTTTTATTCAGCTGTCAGCAGGGAAGCCCATTGACAGCTAATAACTTATCAGTTGTTAAGGATGCCGCGGATGGCTTCCCAGCCCTCTCCTAAGCAACCAGCTATTCACTGCGTCCTGATTGGGCAAAGCTTTACCCAATCAGGGCTTAGAATTCACTGTGCACCACTCACCGAATACCCTGAAAATTCAGGTATTTGCCAAACAGGCCATGTTCAGGCCGAAGCTTTGCTTGGCCCGAACCATTCGCCCAACTCTAGTCCTGACCATAACAAAATAGGATTTTTGCATACCAGTAAAATATGTTTCCTGGAGTATGGTACTGGACACAGGCGTCTTTAAATCTTTATGACTGTATATGTAGCTACCTTCAGGCAATTGAACACAAAAAATAAAGGCTGCAGGAACATCACCCTTTATAACTCCTCTCACTCCTAGTTAGCCTCAGTTTTGTAGCAAGAAATAGTGAGATAAGAACAGAGGGGAGGATAAATTGTCCTGTACTGTACTCCAGGAAACAGATTGTACATGTAAGACAAAAATTATAGTTTCTTCATTGTACAGTAAAAAACACAAGCTATGACAACGTTCAAAAACGATTCAACTGGGGGGGTTGAGCAACACAGCAAACAAGCCCACATAACAAACAGGTAAAGAAGAGATTGATGTATTTAGAAAAACTTTTTAGCGCCTTATTCCTTAAACTTAAAAACGTTTACAAACCTGTGAAAAGAAGCTTAGGTGGCAGACTTACAAATCTGAAAAACATATGTGTGATGCTAAAAAATCCATGAAAAAAATAACAGATCTTATAGAATGTGCTTTAACAGGGAAGGGAGCAATCCTATCCTTAAGTCCGTAGGTATAACTGATGTCTTATCTGATCCACCTAGCAATAGTAGAACAAGAAGCATGGAGTTTGTGAGAAGTCAACTTTCTAGCCTTTAAGAGGGTAATGATGTGTGAATCCGAAAGGCCCAGACATGCCATTAAAGTTAGCAACCAAGAAACCAGATGGAACACCAGCCCTTGAGAAATGAGGTTGGGACAACCAAGAAGAACCCACAGAGCATCTGCCAGGAGCTTGAGTATGTTGGAATACCACATAGGTATAGATCACTAGGATACCCTCCTTCCTAATCCTGTGAAGTAGGTGAAGGATAATCTGGAGAGATGGAAAAGCATAGATCCAATAGAATTGATTCCATTGTGTCACCAGAGCCTCCATTGCGAAGCCCCCAGGTTCCTGGACATTGTGACAAACCTGTCCAATCTGTTGTTGAATTTGGGCACCAGAACATCCCTACATGGGGTTCCCCACCTGTGGCAAAGGGCTTGTGATGGGGAGCCTATTCTCCTGGAACCAGATGTTGACAGCTGAGAGAGTTCAGTGGAAAGTGCAATTCTGCCCAATAGAAGATCAAGTCTACTGCCTGTATAGTAGATATGTGCACACTGAAATATTTTGTTTCGGAATTTAGTTTTCGTCTGAAAAATTAATTTATTTAGTTACTCCCGAAATTCGTTTTTATTTAGTTTCGTTAAAAAATACATTCGTCCGAAAATCCAAAATAATTAAGGTCGAATCTGTCATTGAAGGCTTATGGTGTCTGTCGAATGTTCTAAGAAGATTCGACGGAGCAGCTAAACTGTACGACGCCGCAATCGTACATTTCCGGTCGAATGTTCCGCCTACAAGCTATAGTAGTATTCTAATGTTGTATGCCACTAGTAATAATTATATTTATTAATTATTATTACTAGTCAACCAACATTAGAATTCTTCTATAGCCTATGGGCGGAGCATTTGACCATAAATGTCTGCTTGCGGCGACTGCTTCGTCGAACCTTCATGTCGAATCTTTTCTCTCTATGTCGAATAATCTTGGACTAATAGAGTTAGGTTAGGCACATTCAACCTTTTTTGCTATTGTCTCTATAATGTCAAATCTTTTCTCTCTATGAATAATAATCTTGAACTAATAGAGCTAAGCTTAAGCACATTCGACTGCAGGTTCGATGGACACAGATCGCTATTGTCAGCGTCATGTCGAATCTCCTATCTATATCGAACTGTTGTGACAACGAAAATGAAAATAAAGCATTTGTTTATGTCGGATCTTTTGGTTTTCGGATTCTGCACGTTCGTCATCGTTTGTTAAAACAATAACGAAAATACCCAAAATTCGGACGAAAATGCATTCGGACGAAAACGAATGCACATGTCTACCGCATAGTAGTGAAACTTTTGGTGCCTCTTGTATGATTGATGTAGGCCAAAGCCAAGGCATTATCCAATTGGATTCTTGTTGAATGTCCAAACAATAAATGATTCCAGCATTTTTTTTTGAAACTTGGACCACCCTGAGTTCCACAATGTTTATTGAAAATCATACTTTCTCCAACAATCTCCAACAAACAAGTTCCCTGTACTGATAAGGTGTTCAGGGCTGCTCCCCAGCACAAAAAGTTTCCATCCATGGGGAGAGCTTCCCACAACAGTGGAGGAAAATATTTTTCTAACTTTAGCACCAGGTTGAAAATGCACCAGGTCAGAGGTAGTCTGGCCTTGGGGCTCAGACTCATTAGACTCATCTAGTGATCCAAGGACTGAGTCCAAAGCCAGAATGTTGAGTTTCAATGGTCTGGAATGAAATCTAGTGTATGGCATCATGAGACCCAAGACCATAATGCAAAATAAAATTGAGGGCTACATCTGGGCCCGAAGAGGCCTTTCATGGGACTGAAAGGACATAAGTTTGTCCAGAGACAGGAAGGTTCTAGAAAAGTCATGTCAAATGTCAGACCCATGTACTCAAATTTGTACTATGGGTCTAGCGATAGTTTTTGAAGCTCTACAGAACCTGCACCATCTTTTGGATGTTGGCTGACAAGGAAGACTAGTCCTTTAATAGTGCATTATCCAGGTACCCTGCAATGTGATTCCCTTTAGAATGGAGCAGAGCCAAAACTGGGGCAAGCACCTTGTTGAAAACCTGGGAGGGACAGGCCAAATGAAAAAGGAAGACTAGTTCCTTAACAGGAGATCATCCAGGTACCCTGGGGAAAGCACCTTATAAAAACCAGGGGGAGGCTAATGGACAAGCCAAATGAAAGGGTGACAAACTTTTAATGCTGATTGATCATCCACTGTAAAAGGCAAAATGCAGATAGCATGGATGAGGTGGAAAAATGAAAATTTGCAAATAGGCATCCTGGATGCCTACTGAGGCCAGAAAATCCCCCAGTAGAAGGGAAGCATTGACCAACCTCGCATTTTCCTTGCAAAACTTCTGTACCTGTTGGAACTCCTCCATTCATTTTGGGAACTGTAAAGAGGTTCAAATAGAAACCTTGAAAGGGTTCTCCTGTTGGCATAGAAGTAATGACCCCTTGGCTCAAAAGCAGATCCAATACTTCCACTGTAACAAGGGAGGGGACAAATTGAAAAGCAAAGAAGCTGGGAAGAGGTAGAGTATGAAACTACAGTAGTTTTTAACTCCTGGAAACAACACTCTGAACCCAGACATTTGAGATGCTCTGGGCCCAGAAGACTGTGAAGATATACAGATGTCCCCCTACTTTGAGAAGTGTGAGTACCCCATAACTGTGAAGATGCCTTGGTTCCAGTTGGCTGATTTGAAAAGCCATGTCTTCTTGCAAAAAGAATGTTCCTGTCTTAACATTGGAAGACTCAGAGAGACAAAAACATCCCTTCCCACCATCAGGAGTAGTAGACCTAATGGGAGCGGTGAAACCCTTTTTCTTTTTGGGGAGGAGGGAACTCTTACTCCCTGTGATTTCCTTGATTTTGGTCATTTTTTTTTTGCCAAAGCCCCAACTCACACCCTCTAAAGGTTGCTCGCCCAGCAGCTCTTTGTCAATGTGTTAAAGTTTAGTGAAAATAAGCGAGGGCTAATAATGCTTTTAGGGATTGGCAGTTTGTTTACCAGCAGAACTTAGTGGGCAGAAACTGTAATTTATCAGCAATTTAAACAGCATCTTTTTCTTTTGAAATTGTCATTTTTGTTGTAGTAGGTTGCAGGCAGTTTCAGGGCATCCTCCAAGCATGTTTTGTAAAGGAATTTTGCATTTTTAATGTTTCACTTTAACCATTATTAATCACCTAGGGACGCTGAAAATAGCTGCATATAACCCAGTTAAAAAAATGATTTATATATATATATATATCTATATATATAGATATATCTATATATATAGATATATATATATATATAGATATAGATATATATATCTATATATATATCTATATCTATATATATATATATAGATATATATATATATGTTGTGAATGGAGGGTTACATATTGCTTTGGACAGAACCTGTGATAACACTTCAGGCAGACTCCAAATACCACAATTTTTCAAGTTCAAAAGTACACTTTTATGAGGGAATTGTAGTGGATATGCATTTAGTCTTTCCCTGGCCAGCATGCAAGGTGGTGTGGTTCTAGTTTGGATTTAACATATTTGAACAGGCAAACAATAGATCTAGATTCAAGCAGTGCCTACATATAAAGGTGATATACTTGAATGAAAAACACAAGAAAATGTTGCCTTTTCAATCATTTATTCAACAAAAATATCATAAGATGTAATAGTGTACTGTGGAAAAAGTAAGTATGCTCTTGGAATCAGGAGCTGGTATTGCCCCTTTAGCAGAAATTACTTCTTGGAGGTATTTTGTATAACTTCCAACCAGTCTCTGACATCAACATTTGACCAATTCTCCATGCAAAATTTCTTTAGTTGCAAGATGTCTGTTGGTTTCTTTGAATGAACTGCCCATTTCAAGATCCCTTTACAAAGTTTCAGTAGTACAAGGGTAGTACATCTCCTTCTATTTCTCAGCTTTCAGCCATTCCTTGTTGGAATTACTAGCGTACTTTAGATCGTTATCTTGTTGAAAAACCCATTTCCAGTTCAACTTCAACTTTTGGACAGCTGGCCTTCCATTTTCATCAAGCACACTTTCATATGATGCAGAATCTATAGTTGGCTTGATGACTGCTAGCTGACCAGGTCCTGAAGGAGCAAAGCAACCCCAAACCATAAAATTTCTACACGCTTTACAGTTGTTATGGGATTCTTCTCCGGAACTGCTATCTTCAGTTTGCAACAAACGTGTCTACTGTTATTGTGAACAAGCAACTCTGTATTTGATTGATCAGTCTTTTGCACATTGTTTAAGGAGGCCTGGTGTTTGCCTATATGTTCAATGGCAGAGTGTAGTCTTACCCTAATGTTCTTTTTGGACACAAAATGCTTTTTCTTAACATGCAGGTTAAATTGGTGCAATATCTGAGGGAAGATGCATGCACATTGACCCCAACTGTTGCAAGGGTTACCTAACACCCTAGGTTATTTCTTGGACAAATTAGCAGTCAGTCAGTATCTACCCCACTATAGCTGGTTGCAATATGCATGTGTAGTGCTACTTCCAGAGGAGCCACTGAATTGTTTTGAGATTTCTCTGCACACCCGAAGATGACACACCTCACTCACCCAGCACTTACCGACACACCTTGAGGTATTTTTAAAGAATATATTAGGCCAAGCATAGCCTAAAAGGGAGACAAGAGAGAAGATTAGCAAGTGCTGTCAGGGAATGTTTGAACAAATAGTTTAGTCAGCCATATTGATCGTTTAATCAATTGATGAACAACAATGCCTCCAATACAAAAACTATTTATTAAAGTAATAAGCTGACTAATTAATTATTCCTGAGCTACTTTGCTCAATGCAGAAATTCTTTGTTCAACACAATAAGATCCAGTGTAAGTAACTGAAGTGAACTGCGGACTATAAAAACAAATAAATTAATATTTACAGTATTTTACAGAAGTCACTTACAAACAGCATATAACAGTGAAACTGAGATATGTCATAGACGCAAAGATATTGCAATGACTTTCTAAAAAGGTACCCTTGTTACAGAAGATTTTTATATTATCTCAAACAGCTAGTTCCCTTTCCTAGAAACCCTAACTAGTATTTAAAAAAAAATTCCAAACAATAATCTGCAATTGACCACTCGGCCTGTGAACCTGCTGCAGTCTAATTCATGGGTGGAGTCCTTCCAAACTATGCCAATATGGCAAATTAAAATGACCAATTCACTGGGTGTTAGGGGATCTAATTGGGAAGTAAATCAAGCAGTACAAAATTACTGCAACCAGAAAATGAATAAATCTATCAATATAATGGAGAAAATATATTTACTCTCCAAAAGTGAATGTAGTCTTTAACCATTTCAATGCTGGACACTTTCATTCCCTTCCTGCCCAGGTCAAAATTTTCAGCTTTCAGCCCTGTCACACTTGAATGACAATTGCGCTGTCAACACTGTACGCAGATGAAATTTTTAGCATTTTTTTTCACACAAATAGAGCTTTCTTTTAGCAGTATTTAATCACCACTGGAATTTTTTATTCTTTGTTAAACAAAAAAAAAAAGATTTTTTAAAAAAATAATTGTTTTTCATCATTTCTGTTATAAAATTTTGCAAATAAATAATCTTTCTTCATATATTTAGGCCAACATGTAAACTGCTACATTTCTTTGGTAAAAAATAACCCAAATCAGTTTATATTATTTAGTCTGTAGGAAAGTTATAGAGTCTACAAACTATGGTATATATATATCTGAAAATTTATCAATCCTGATGTACTAATTTCTTGAGGCCTGAAAATGCCAGGATAATACAAATACATCCCAAATTACCCCTTTTTGGAAAGTAGACAGTGCCAGATATTTAGTAAGAGGCTTTGCGAGTTTTTTGTCACAATTTTTTGGAAATGCAAAAATTTTGAAAATGTGTTTTTTTTTTACAATTTTTTTTTTACATACTGTCACCAGTGCAGTACAGCATCACCATATAACTTGTGTCAGGGATACTGACTGGTGACAGTATGGGTTAAAAAAAAAAAAAAATTGTTAATTTTTTTTCTTTTTTTTAGATTTGTTTTACACACTGTGACCAGAGCAATACAGTGTTACCATAGTAGTAGCACTGTGCTACTGTGGGGAGGTGATCAGGGTTTGTTTTACACACAATGGTTGCTTATAACTGTAATAATCACTGTTATAAGCAACCATTTCAGATGACCATCCAGTCATTCAATGTGCTCTATTGTGATTAGCTACAGTTAATCACATGATGCAATCGGGCTGTGATTGGCCCTGTCTGTACCATGTGATCACTGTGAACAATTACAGAGATCAACGCAATAGTAAACAGTGAATGGTATAAATGGAAGCCATTCATAGTGTACAATTACCATGTGATCTTTTGTGATTGGTCACAGCGATCACATGGTACCAGCAGCAGCCCGGTACACTCATCTGTCATCGGCTGTGTCCTGTGACCCAATCCGTGGCCTGATCCTCGGAGGACGTCATATAAAATCTACCAAGGATTAGAGAGCTCCCACCTGGCTGTTATTTTTCTATAGGCCAGGCAGGAGGTAGTTAAAATGGCTGCTGACCAGACCCTTAAAACGGCTATCAATGGGTGGAGTTGTCTTTCCATAATGGCGTCTAGCTATGCTCATGATGTGTGTCGTGGCTTCAGTGAAGTGTGTTTCAGATGATGAGTCTTCCTCTTTCAATCCTGCTGAAACAGTCCCTCTTTTCCTTCCTCACCAGGCATCCAAATCACACTCTCCAAGGAAGAAGGTTTTCAGTCTCTTTGCTTCTCTCCTGAATGTGGTCACCTATGGCAGGCATCCATTCATCCAGCAGTAGCAGCTCAGTCTCTTTTCCCACACCTGCTTGTTTGAAGACTTTCCTCTCCCCTCTTCTCACTAGCCAGCTAACCACACTTCTCCTTGCTCTGTTGCATCCACCAATCACGGTCTTCCAGGCTGCTCCAAACCCACCCAAGCTGTCTGCTCCCTGTATTGGAGACACACCATAGACGAGCATTACAAAGTGGTTTTCTTAAAGTTGGCTGTTGCACGTCTGCATTCATGAATATTCGGTTTAACCCTACTCACACTGCAGAGGGCTAATTCAGCAGCAACATAGGAGGAAGTTCCACAGCCAGGTTACAGCTTTGTGATACTTGACAGTGGTGAAAAAAGCTTTACTGATTTTTTTTATTTATAGATAAAGTAGGGATCGCAGTAGGCATATAAAGAAATAACATATGAATAATAACAAAGTAATACACTACACTTACAGAAATTACAAAGCAATATAATTCCTATGAGTATTACTTCATCACTATCTTCATAGAATAAATGTCTTAGCTCAAGCAAGGTGATTGATCAAAAGGTCCAAGCAGTAATTCCTAATACAACTACATAGCATGCATATTTCGAACAATGAGGTTTAATGAGTTTTTTTACTGGTTTTACCAATGTATTTACTGGAAGCAAGAGGAATAAACAGTAGTAATCAACATGAGCCTTATTGTATTACTAGGTCATGTTGTCTTCAAACAGGAATGGGCTTCATTGTTTTTGTCCACCTTCGTTAGGAAGCCATGTAACAATCAAGAAATGAGTCACAAAAGATAGCAAATTATTTAATACACATTTAAGCGAACATAGTTCCATCCTCAATTATCTAGGGGATTTCATTGTGCATTTCCATTGCCAAAGTTCTCTTACTCTTATGCATTTCAATACTAATTCTGCTTGACTTTAATTGCCTATACATGTCTGAAACGGAGTACATTAATGCTGCGTACACACGATCAGACATTCCGACAACAAAATCCATGGATTTTTTCTGACGGATGTTGGCTCAAACTTGTCTTACATACACACGGTCACACAAATCTTGTCGGAAATTCCGAACGTCAGGAACGCGGTGACGTACAACACGTACGACAAACCAAGAAAAATGAAGTTCAACAGCCAGTGTGGCTCTTCTGTTTGATTCCGAGCATGCGTGGAACTTTGTGCGTCGGAATTCTATACACACACACACGATCGGAATTTACGACGAATTTTGTTGTCGGTAAATTTGAGAACTAGCTCTCAAATTTTGTGTGATGGAAATTCCAATGGAAAATGTCAGATGGAGCATACACACGGTCGGAATTTCCAACAACAAGCTCCCATCAAACATTTTCCGTCAGAAAATCCAACCATGTGTACGGGGCGTAAGAGTTATGATTTCTGTGTGTCAAATTGGTTTGATAAAAATTTAAAAAAAAACCTTCTAACTATTTACTCCTCTGTAACTCCTACCAATATTTTACATTTATGAAAACATTTAAACCATGTGTACTTAATTAGATAATAAATGCAATTACAGAATAATGCACTCACACGTATGATGAAATGCATCAACATCAATTAAAGATAACCCTTACCATTTCTATGCAGGTATAAATCACATTTCTTCAGTGGAGAACCATCAAATTGTTTTTTTTCACTAGCAACACTGACAATCGCTACAATACCTTGGTCTTTGGAACAATGTCTTTTGTCATCCCAACTCTTCCAATAGCAGTGCAAAAGTCTTGATTTTGGGCACAAATTATGATTAACTTTCTGAAACATGGTCTTACAGAGGGTAAGTTGTGTTTTTTCTGGTAGATGCCAAATAATGTATTCAGTTTTTTTAATTTCGAAAACTTAAAATGGTTACTGTACAGAGAGAACTGTAGGTTTCTTGCACCATGGACCATTTCCTATGTAAAACATTGTACCAACACCTATGAGAACTATCTAGAACATTAGAATACACTATGTTTACTGTTTTTTAGCTACAATGTGGTGAAACAGTTGGTCAAAGTACTAGACCTTTCCTCAAGAAACAGCCAGACTATTGTTTTTATTTTTTATCTAAATTAGAAAAAAAATGTCCACTTTCCGTTCTTATATTTTTAATACATTATCCTAAGGCACATTTTCTAAGTTATTTTTGGTTTAAATAAAGATTAGGGGAAGACACATTTCATTTGTAACCTGTGCCAATGAACTGGGGATTAATAAGCAAGAGGGCACTTTAGAACCATTATTAGAGATGGCAATAGGGTGGCCATTGTTGGGCCCTTCTTTGTATGGTACAGACTATGCTGAAAATATGAAATACCCACGTAGTGCTTTTGGTGCTCTCTGGATGTTCTGAATGGTGAAGCCACTGTGTTTGAGGTTTATATAGGTTTTATTGCACTAGTGCACGAAGGACAGGAAGTAGGAATCACATTAAGATTTTACTCAAAACACAGTCCTTGGTCTTCTACGTGTCTTTAAACCTTTTGGCTGCCTCTCTTGCAAGGCTTTACTGAATGGACTCCTAAAATTCAAATGTGGCTTCTTGAAAACAGGGTTTCTAGTATTATCTCAGTCTTAAAATTCAAGGCGGGACAGCATGGGAAGGTTTCTATGTTGCTTTCCAATTCAGATACTCACCACCTCCATGTGGGGAACAACTTCAGACTGCTACTTCTACATCCAACATAGCACTCCATGGCAGCCAATATTTTTAAGCAGTCCTCCCAGGAGGCAAGATCCTTGCAACTTCCAACAGCCCTAGGTCCCAAGGCCTATGGACAAGACAATTGTTAGAATTTCATTTTCTTCTCCCTCATTTTCTCTTTTTCATGCAGCTAATGTGTCCCTAGTACTAACAAAGAGGGGTTAGGGAACAAACCAGGATGCTGTGCAGGTGCTTGATGTCCTAGTTATCAATTGATGACATCAGCTGCTATTAGCATGCTGATGACTGGCCCACTCATTGTGCAAGGTTGTAATGTTGCACAATGAAAAACTGTAGCTTTGTGTAACAAAAATGGAGGCTTGATCCACCCCCTGTCTTGCACTCAGTTTTTGGGCAATTTGGAGACTATTTAGCCATTTTTCCAAGGCACACCTGGAGAACCCAGAAGGTACCCTGGTTGAAAAAGGCTGTTTCTAGGTCATCTGAGCTGCACTCATAGAAATACTCATTGTGTTCTTCTGGCAGGGATGACTCCCTGCACCCCCTCTTCCCCATTGGGAGAACACAATAGCTCAGTGGGAGGGACCCATGCTTGCAGGAAAGAAAATCACATAATCTATGGCCTGCCTTAGACTGTAGTTGATAATAGCTCAAATTTGCTAAGGTTTATGTAAAATATGGTGTATGTTTATACGTTGTATAAAAATAAGGTATAAAATAATCGCAATGCTGCATTTCTTATAAATTCCCATGTAAATAGCAATAGTAAAAATTAGAACACACTTCTGTATTAGCAAGTCAATATCTCGCAGTCCATTTACCATGCCTTCAATTTAATTACAGCTTTGAATTTGCATATCACTTTCATTGTGTGTAATTTTCATAAAAGTGAAAGACCACGGTACAATTCTAATTCTGCCTACAATTGTCTTTTATAATTGGAAGGCTATTAGCAGGTTTAATTAAAGTAAGAAATATGTTTGTCCTAAAGCTTAAGGATAGGACTATATATTTAGCCTGGTTTGCTAAAGTAGAGCAGTGTTCCCAAATTACATATACTTGTTAATGTATAATAATGTTTGCCCCCCAGTGGTCTTAATAGTGAAAATTTGGACAGTCCCCAGGCATTACCTTGCTTTTAGGAATGTAGAGTTCACAGTAAATCCCCAGTGTAATCATAGTTTTTAATAACTGATTGTCACCTTGTAGTGATGTGTGTTTCACCCTTGCAGAGCAAACCAACAGGTTCACTTAGATGTTTGCCTCCTGTCTCCACCACTCTTTTATCCATTGGAGTGAAGGGAAAAGTCCATGGGGATCTAGCTGAAGATTACACAGAGCTAAAGAACTCTTATCCTGCTCCCACCTGACAGCATTTGGCATGAAGTTTGACTGCTCATGCACCTAGCACTAAATCTACGTATTTAGTTATGAATAAATATGGGTGATTAAAGCACTCTATTTTAAGCTAAGGTGTTAATCAATTAATTTAGGATTTTGCACTGACTAGCTGGAGAGTGTGCTGTGCAGTTTTTGTATTGCTTTATCTATTGCACATACACAGCTGTCCTTTTTTGTTGGTTTTAAGTTGATATAAGTGGCTGTCATTCTTGATTTGTTGCATTTTGTGCAGACAAATAATGAGGGTCTTCAGTTGCCTTGAACAATGTTGGGCTTCGGGTGTGTTGCTGTATCTCTAAAGAGAAGGAGGCTGCTGCCTGGTAAGCCTGCTCCCAAGTTGTGCTTTGCTACATACAGCATGTCCCATAGTTGAGAGCTCAGGGAAGTTTTTTTAGCTTGGGACCATACTTAGCAGAGGTTTTTTGACAGTGTGGTTTCACATACAATTGCAACAAAAAACTCTGTCACTTACCTAATATGCAGAAGCAGTATAATTAGTTTTGTTTGTGCTGGCTAGCAAGAGAGTGTGCGCAGGGACATTTTTATAGTGAATAGGGCAGATAGTCACATGCTCCTCTAAATCAAAGTTCTGAATACAGTATTTTGCTTGTGAATGGGATAAAGGATAGAAAGTGAGTATAAACAATGCGTTGCTATGCATGTTAGCAAGTATTTAACAGTGACAGTAATAATAGGATTTAGACAAATATAGTTCATGTGACAAGCTTGTTGTTGTTATATGCTGTTCCAAATATATTGGTGCGTCCCCAAATTTCTCCAGACCCAAAGTCACACCTGTTGACTAGGGATGAGGTTCATGTTCACCTCTACCATGGGTTCCCAGTGGATCCAGTAAGTTTGTAGCTCCAGGGGCGCATGCGCGGCGCGATGACGGGAAGACGCGAGTAGCCTAAGCTCCGTCGGACCCGCTCACAACAGGCTAAAAATACCGGGGCCAAACAGCACGAAAGGCGGCGAAGACACCGCCGATACCACGGCAACACTCCCGCTCATGCCTACAAGGAGATCCAGGCATTTAAAACCATCTAAACATAACCTGACGAACTTTCTCCTTGACACTGCTTCCAGACAAGGCAGGAAGATGTCCCAAGATGGCGCCGGCGCCAGCTCTCGTGCCAGCACACAGCACACAGGGGAAACATCCATCCATCCATCCAAACATCCAAACTTCTCAATGAACAACGGGAACTGTGAGTACACCTCTCCCCTTTCCAAGGCTGATTTAGATGCCAGTCTGACTGCAATCTTTGAAAAACTGGTAGACAAGATAGAAAAAGAAGTACACAAATCCACTGAGGCCTTGTCCCAGGAGATAGCAGGCATTGGCAGTCGCACAGACATCCTTGAAACAAAACATGATGAACTCTCACTAGCCCATAATGATTTAAGGAAAGATTACGAATCGCTTGCTGACAGCTTTGCATTTATGCAAGCTCAAGTCGAAGATCTTGACAATAGAAACAGACGACATAACATTAGATTACGTGGAGTCCCTGAATCGGTCACATTCTCATGCCCACAGTCTCCAAGATTTTTCACAACCTCCTCCCAGACAAACCGCTATCCGCATTTACATGCGACAGAATACACAGAGCACTGCGCCCTAAACCCACTCCTGATAAACCTCCCAGAGACATTATTATGTGCATGAAGGATTTTCTGGTTAAAGAGGACATCATGCGCGCTGCGAGAAACTCGCCCAATATTGCCCTGGATGGTAAAAAATTACAAATTTACCCAGATATCTCCCCTGCCACGTTGGACAGAAGACGCAGGATGAAAGAGGTCACTAACATTCTGCAAGCAGCAAGAATAAAATATAGATGGGGTTTCCCATTTAAACTCACTATTCCATACAATGGTTCTACACACACAGTGTACAACATTATTGAGGGCAAAGAACTGCTCGTAAAATTAGGCCTACTGGATCCAGAACCCCCTAACCGTTTCCCATCAACTCCAAGACCCTCTCCAATTTGGTCTACACCTTCCTCCAGACGCAATATAAACGACCGAAGAAACTGGCGTCAACCATTTCAAAACCAAGCCCCCTGAATACACCCCGCGCCTAACCACATACTGGAAAATTTTTGATTATGTCCTGAAGATATAATTTTTGTATTCTCTTTTTTTTCTAAGAAAAATGGAATGACTTTTTGTTTGATTTTTCTGGGTTCTTTTTTTTTTTTTTTCTCTCTCTCCCCTTATTCTCCAATCAACACTGTCTATCGGACTCCTCGGATCGACTGTCTTCATAAACTGTATCACATACATCTCCAGTAACCGATATCTTCTGAAGACGGAAGGAACTTTGATACCCATGACTCTTTTTCCCCATTTTTTTTTTTTTGTTTGTTTCCCTTCCTTTCTCCCTACTACTTCCTCTCTCCCCCCTACTCTTCCCTCCCCCCATTTCCCCCCTTCCCCTTCCCTCCCCCAACCTACTCACCCCCTGGTAATAATTTCTTACTGTTTTAAGCTAGTTTAATCAAAAAGCCTATGTGGTCCGCCGCCGCTGGATTGTCCCCCCTCCTGCTTTTGCGGCTAACTGCGGCACCCCTACCAGTAGGGATGTTGCACCTGGCCATGATTGCAGGTCCAGGACAGATTTGTCCTCCAAAAATGTTGTTCAGTGACAAGAAAACTCTTGTCCCAATGTTCCTTTATTTCTTTATGTTGTTACATATTACATTCGCCCTTAAGGCCAATGGAAATTTTTTCTCCAAAATTGGAAGTTACTGTTTTTTTTTTCAGTCACAACAGATTATACAATGTTATGCTTATCTTTACTACTACGGGATAATTTCAAGGTATGATGTGCAATTCAGGCTGTCTCACCAAAAATCATCACACATCTCCCCCCAACTCCTAAATATCCTCGACAAAATATTTTCTGAAGACACTCCAGAACTTTACACCTTTATGCTACCCTATATATACAAGTTTGACTCTTTTCTTAAACTTTATCTTTTTCCCATAACCAATGGTTCTTAAAGTATTATCACACAATGTACAGGGGTTTAACTCACCCCATAAACGGCAAAAAGCCTTCCAACACTATAAGAGACTAAAGGCAGACATCATTCTTATGCAAGAAACACACTTTTCCACTACTAATCATCCAAACTATTTTAACAAGACCTATAACCAATATTATTATACTACATTCCATAACAAAACTAGAGGTGTGGCCATTTTTATTCGTAATACCATTGTCTTTGATATACAAAATATATATAAAGATCTAGATAGCCGCTACATCATTATTAAAGGACAAATAAACAACAAAGCAATAACTATAGCTTCTATATATGCACCTAATGAATCTCAATCTACTTTTTTTATAAACTTCTTCGAAAATCTTGACAAATATAGCTCTCCCCACATAATTTTGGGTGGGGACTTTAACCTAACCTCACACCGACCCTTGATAGAAGCAGGACATCATCTTCCTCCAAAGCATTTTCTAAATCATTGAACCGCTCCCTAAACAAATTCCAATTGGTTGACTCTTGGAGGGCCCATAATGTTGGAATTAAAGCATATACACATTACTCTCATCCCCATGAAGTCTACGCCAGACTCGACTATATATTCTGCACCCCCATCTTGTTAGCCAACTCCTCCAAAGCTCTTATCCATCCCTGCCCATGGTCGGACCATGACATCACCTCATTTGACACATCACATATTGGACTCTTGCCCTCCCCCTACAATTGGCGACTAAATGATTCAATTTTAACTGACCCAACAATAACACAAAACATTACGTCACATATTGAAAACTATTTTACAGAAAACGCGGTGGAGGACACTCCCTTTACAACACTTTGGGTAGCACATAAAGCCGTTATCCGAGGCCATCTAATCAGCCTAGCGGCAAACAAAAATAAAGAAAGAATCTCCAACATCAAAAGCCTCACTAAAGATTTAAACTCTTTATATAACAAATTACAACACAACTCAACTCTTGAAATCACTAAACAAATACAAGACAAACGCAAAGCCTTGGACCTTATTTTATCCGCAAATACAGAAAAATCCCTCAGATTTTCAAAAGCTAAATTCCTACTCCATAGTAATTCCCCTTCAACTATGTTTGCCAAAAAGCTAAACAATGAACATAAACCCCCACATATTTACAAACTAAGAGATCAAACCGGTAACATGATTACCCACCCTCAGGAAGTTCTTAAAATATTCTCCAATTTTTACAAAGATCTCCTCTCCAGCCCACAACCCCCTCTTAACCAATCCGCAAAATCATGGCTAGATGATATACAATTACCTACCCTCAACTCACAACAAATAGAACTCCTTAATGCTCCATGTACAGAGACGGAAATTACCAAAATAATTAAATCCCTCAAGACATCCACTGCCCCTGGTCCAGATGGTTTCTCTTCCTCATACTATAAAAAATTCACTCCCTCATTAACACCTTACCTGACCAAACTCTTTAACCATATTCTTAACGGTAACCACTTCCCAGACGAGATGCTCCTGGCCAACCTTTCCCTTATCCCTAAACCACAGAAAGACCACTCCCTTCCCCAAAATTATCGCCCTATCTCGGTCCTCAATAATGACCTTAAAATCTTTGGGAAAATGCTTTCCGACAGATTGGCTACGGTCATTACAAACCTAATAAATGTTGATCAAACTGGCTTTATCCCAGGATGACAGATTGTCGATAATGTTAGATTAGTTACTAATATTATACAAGATGCTAAGATACACTCCCACCAAGTATGTCTCCTTAGTTTAGACATCCATAAAGCGTTTGACAGCGTTAGCTGGTCTTACCTTAACTTTCTCCTGCCCAAATATGGAATCTCAGATAAATTCCTGCAAGGATTTAACGCACTCTATCACAACCCTCAAACTAGAATCAAAATCCCTGGACATATCTCCGAATTCTTCCCCCTTAGTAGAGGTACTAGACAAGGCTGCCCCTTATCGCCACTATTATTTGCCCTCGCAATTGAACCCCTAGCCCACAAAATTAGAAACAGCATTGATATTAAAGGTTACTATAAAGGAAATAAAGACTTCAAACTTAGTCTATATGCTGATGATGCACTTATTTTTCTCACAGAACCCCTTACTTCTATCCCATCTCTCCTCAAAGAACTCCAATCTTTCCACACTATCTCAGGACTTAAAATTAATACCAATAAATGTTCTGCCCTACCAATTAACTATACCCAAGAAACGCAATCCTTACTTTCAAAAAACTTCCCATTTGTATGGTGTCCTCAGTCATTTAAATATCTAGGTGTCACAATCCCCTCATCACATAAGCTCTTGTATAAATCCAATTATATCCCACTATTCTCGCAGATCACAACCCTCTTAAAATCTTGGTCGTCACTTCACATATCATTCCTGGGCAGAATATGCGCCATTAAAATGACGATCCTTCCCAAACTCCTATACTATTTCCGTGCCCTACCAATCAATGTCCCAAAATCCAAATTGACCTCCCTTCAAAGAGAAATCAATAAATTTATATGGGCGGAAAGAAAACCCAGATTTAGTTACTCCCTCATGCATAGACCTCAATCAGCAGGAGGCCTAGGCCTTCCTAATTTATGGCTTTACTACCTTGCTGCCAGATTAATACAACTTACCCAATGGTTCACACCTACTAACGAATTACCTTGGAAACAATTCGAAACCATCTCTATATCCCCGCTACACCTACAAGGAATATTGTGGTCTAATTACACCTCATACAACAAACTTGCTAAATATAATACTATCATAGCTCAATTCTATCAAATATGGAATAAATACAAGGATACATTCAAGCTCTCATCTGACACCCCACCATTAGCTTCCTTCCTAGGTGACCCTAGATTCCCATATGCTTATAACAGTAGCCAATCCTTCTCCCTTTGGATCAACAAAAATATCACCACACTTAGATCCCTTCAACTAAAATGGGAATTTGTCCCATTCTCTACATTACAAGCTACACATGGCCTACCCATTACCGAACTCCATCATTACCATATAATCAAAAATTTTTATGCCAAATATTTTTCACTCACCACACACCCCACTCACACTACATTTGAACAAATATGTATCTCTTCTCCCAGAGATAGAGGCCTCATCTCAAAACTATATAATTATCTTAGAGATTTTGGATTCCCAGATAAATCCACACCAATGCTTCATTGGGAGACAGACATGGATGTTGAACTCAATATGGAAGATTGGACCTCCATGTCAGATAATCTCCGCAAAAGTAATAGAGCTATCTCTTTTAGAGAAACCCCAATAAAAAATTTTTCCAGATGGTATCTAACTCCTTCTATACTTCACACATACTATCCATCCATCTCCCCAAACTGTTTCAGAGGATGCTCGGAATCGGGCACTCTTTTACATACATTTTGGGGTTGTAGACATCTCAATCAAATTTGGCTGAAAGCCATCGAGATAATAGAAAACTCCTCTAATCAAAAAATTACACCCACCCCTCAGATATGCTTATTATATGCCAACATACCAAACATTCCCTCTCCCTGTATGAGACTATTTCACTCCTTGTGCAGTTCTATACAATGGATGATAGCCTATAACTGGAAATCTGATACACTACCCTGGCAACAAGTAATTAATAGAATGGAATCACTTAAGCTCTCTGAATGGATATACCATACTCTAAATGATACAATTCACATTCATAAAAGAAAATGGTCTTATTGGAACCCTATGTAAATATCCATTGTGACACTTTATTATTTCTTATAATTATATTTTTCTCTATTGTACTATACCGCATATCATCCCTGTATAAGCATTTTGTTAATAGTTATACTTCCGTGTTGATAACTTAATGTAATATTCCTTTATTGTGACACAATTTATATAACTGTAAAACACAATATGCAAATATACTTAATGATTGTTTATTTGAACTTCCAAATAAAACTTTTGTAAACAAAAAGTTTGTAGCTCCAGCAAATTAATGTGTAAATTCATCTGTCAGAATTATTATTATAACCATAGTGCACTGTTTGAGTCTTCAACTCCGATATGCAGGGTTGCAGTGGTCGGTGGGGTTTTGGCATGTGTCTGCCCCTTCACTATTAAAGAGTGGACTTCCACCAGCCTTTGTGTGTCAGTTACTGTGGATTGCAGTGTGATGGCCTCCCTATGTTTACAGTTCAGAGACCTAATTGTCCTTTTTAGGACTACCTCTTCATGTGTGTCAGTAACAACTGTAGTTGCTGTTTAGCTTCTACATCCCCTCCCCTTACCCACCTTGCAGTTTTGTTTTTTTTTAATTCCATATTTATCTAAATTTTAATTTTTTTTGCTAGGTTCAAAAAGTTGGACTGGGTTTAGTGTTTCAGTTTTTGTTTTTTTTGTTTTTTGGGGGGGGGGGGGTATATTTTATTTTCTGTTCTTTTGCTAGTATATTTTACACCTGTTGCTGACCCATGTAAACCTTTCATGGCACATGTCCCCAACCTCATGGTGCAGAGATTTACCATGAAGTACTTTAGCTTTCAGGAGGTTGTGTAGCCATTTTGGGCGGTCATATTTGGCTATAGCTCACCTGGCAAAAGTGCAGCATCAATATGAGTTGCCTGAAAACTGGCTCATTTGTTGCTGTGCATGTGTAATTATGGTATGAGGACAAGCTCTGGTTAACACAGGTTCTTTTTACCACATCAACTACTCATTATTTAGGATGCATGTAGCATTTTGGTACCTTTTGCGGAGGCAACTAACATAGTAAGCCATAAAGAAGTGGGCATTAGTGATGAAAACCCTTCCATGTTTCTTCTGAAGCACACACTCCACAGCTTAATGGGTACTGGAGGCACAGTAGCAGGAGATAGAGGTAGTCCTGCTGCTGTCTCAGGGCCAGAAGAATCATTTACCTATTGCCTCCATCCCTGTGAGGCAGAGGCAGCTGGAGGCAGAAAAGAAATATGGGTGGAGAAGGTTTGAATTGTTGGTGGTAAGGAGGAGGAAATTGGGTAAGCTTTAAGTGGAACTTTTTAAACCTTCCTGGGAGTTCTACATGGGTGAGATGAGACTATTGAGGACAGTGCTGTCCTCAGCTACTCTGACGACATAGGGTCCCCTGCTGCGGACAGTTTGTGGTAAATTTGGTCTTTATTCTCAAATGCCTGTGAAAGGCCCGAGGATTTGTATCATTAAATAGAGGGATCACTACTGGCTTGCCATCCTATTAGATCTGCGATGCAACAGTAAAAAAGCTGATCTACTGCCAGTATCCCAGAATGAGCCCGAATGCAGCACTTTGAGGTGATGCTGCATAAGAACCTCTTTGCCATACAGTATTTTCTGATAGTGGGAGGGTCTCTTCTGAAAATCAACTTGCCTCTGGTCTTCCAATATCTGAAAGGAAGAGCAGTGGAAATGGCAATGTCGTGTACCTGGTTAGTGAGCCTGCCGTGAAGAGGAAGGCCTCTCGTGGAGGCCACTGGTAGTGAGACAGCAGCCACGGGAGCACAGCGAGGTATGAATGCCTGTGATCAATCCAGGAGTCTGCGTGGCAGAAGTCGGCAGGTGGATGTGGCAGCAATACAGGCTGTTGGCAGGTGAGCTAGCACAGAGCTTTGCTGGTGGCAGACTGTGGATATGCAGCAGGAAGCAGGAGCCAGATGTGAGATTGCTGGACTAAAGATCCGTATCAGGCTGGATAAGCAGGATGCAGGGTCAGACAAGCGAGGTAAGTAATGGTTGGGCAGATCAGGCATAGACAGCAGGCAGCAGGATAGTCGGGTCACAAACCAAGTCAGCAACAGGAATTAGATCAGGCAAGAACAGGAGGCAGAAGCAGAATCCAGAGACAAGCCAAGGTCAGGGCAGGTAGCAGACAACCAAAGGTCAGGAGCAAGCTGGTTCAGGATCAGAGGTCGAACACAGGAATCGGGAACGAGCATACCGAAGCTGTAGACAAAACAGCAATGAGCCAATACTGCAGCCTGTCTAAATAGCCTGTTTGGCATCAGCACTGGTGGCAGGCTGCGTTCTGCCAAATTTCTAATCTGTACTTCAGGGTAAACCCTCCATTGTGCCTTAGATTTTGGGACCAATTTCAGTGCTCCAGCATTGTAAAGTTACCACAAAATGTTTCCATAGCTGACCTCAGCTAAGAAATTTGTATTTTTGGTGCCCCAGCACTCAAAAATAGTTCTGCCTATTGTCTCTCAGATAATGCATCATAAAGGTTTTTTCAAGATAAAACTTGCCTTGTCTTTCTCTTATATTGCGACCTAAACAAGCTACTGTACTTATGTACTATATAGCCACTGTACAATATTTGTGGTTATGGTCTCTCAAATAATATACTTTAAATTATATTTCAGGATACCCCCTGCCTCATCTTTCCATCTTATATTGCAGACTAACCAAGTTGTTTACATACTTACTAGCTACTGTACCATATATGTGGCAATTGTCTCTCATATACACTCTGATGTGTATTTCTCGTTCAATATGTTTATTTATTTTAAGAAAAAGTATAAAACAGTGAAAAAGGAATAATGGATATATCAGAAGCATAAAATGTTTGTTCTGAAACCCGTTTGGATTGACAGAGTGTAGGAACCAGCCAGATGTAGGAGACATAATGTTTATACTGTAAGGAGAGATATGAATAAGACTGCGTTTACAGAGAACATACACAGCCTCTCTCCTGCAAAAGTTTAAGGTCAGGTCACGATTCATAACAAAATCTAAAATCTTATGCTTCCATAAGGGAGGGGGAAAAAGGGGAGAAAAAATAAAGTGAAAAAAGGAGGGGGATCAGAAGACAAAAGAACAACAAGGAGTAGACCCAGAAATTACCAATGTTACTTAAAAATGGCTACAGTCCATCATCCAGTCAGACTTTTACATAATTAGCCCAAGGTGTCCACATTTTTTCAAACTGTTTTGTTCCCATCATTAATTACACTTGAAATTGTCTCATGGATCATGATTCATGAAATTTTTTGTTTAGTATGAGTCAGGAATACAGAGCGTTTCTACCAAGCCCCCGTTATTGTACTTTTTACCGCAAGGAATATAGAGGATGATAGCTTTTGCATTCTATGTGAAGCCTCCGCAATCAGTTGATTCAGTAAGGCATATTGAGGTGTTACTTAACATCTATGCCTATGACTCGTCGGAGTAAAGAGAAAATGTGGTTCCAGTACTATATAAGTTTAGTACATTCCCACCAAATATGAAGCTTGGAGCCCTTCAAGGCACATCCTTGAAAAAAAATGAAGATGTGCCTTGGTACATTTATATATAGAGAGGCAGGAAGGACAAGATACCATCTGGTGAGTACCTTAGGATTGGTTTTGAATAATGAGACATTCAAGATACCTTGATAGGATAAGTTAAATTGTTCTTGCCATGTCTCCAAATTGGAATCTGTCTGATGTGTTTTTCAAGATAAAACCTGCCTCATCTCTTCATTTTATATTGCAGCTTAAACAAGCTGCTTTCATACAGTCCATCCCCTGAACAAAATTTGTGGCTATTGTCTCTCAGATGATACATTGCAAGATAAAACCTGCCTTGTTTTTTTTTCTATTGGCTGTCTATTCAAGTGCTTGTGTACCGTCTTGATAATGCAGTGTTGTACTGAAAAAAAAAGAAGCCAAGAAATGATACTGTTAACATGTTTTGCCACTGGCCAATTGTATGAAGTTAAGGGTTTTGGCTTTACTTATTTTTTTAATAGTCAACTTTCTTATAGCTTTTGAATCTGTCATGGCTGCTACTTCCAACATTCAGTTCAGGCCTATCATGGCTTAATAGGAAAACCAGATGTTGCAAGCAAAACTATCCTAAAGTCTTTTTGAAACAAATTAGAGTGGGGTGCTGCTATATTTAAGCAAAATATAAAAGTTGGAAAACATATTACACTTTCAAAATATGTGATGCTAGAATATACTATCTCTGTCTACTAAGATTGTTCTACTGTTCCATAACATCACATACTCTCCCAAGCATGTTATTTACCAGATGAGTGCTTTCTACATGTCTACCTTGCATTTAAAGAGCCCCTTCCTTGCTGTAGGGTATTTTATTTTTTTTTTGTTTTGTTTTGGCATCGACCAGCTTTCTATACCCAATTTTTGATACTAATGTGCCTATTAGACCCAAAAATATCCAGAATTTAACAGCAGGATTACCTTTACTTTGACTTTAGTGAGATTCTCCATAAAGGTTGGGTCTGTTGAACTTTGATGCAGACACTCCAAACCTTTGATGAATTGAACCAAGGCACATTTTATCATTACTACCTGTTTCTACCTGTTACTACCTGTAGGGCAGCAGGATAAGGTCTCACATCATGAAAAGCAGCGCAAGGTAAATCCAGTAGCCTCTTTCCCAAATATTTCATATTTAACACGTATCAGCACAACATATTGAGGCTTCAGGGATTGGCTGGGAGGTCTAAGGAAGTGAAGGAAAATTTCCCTGATGAGACAGAGATAGCAAAAAAAAATTACAGCAGTATTTCCCTACCCCTACGCTATCTAAGTATAATATAATAAAAAATAAATATGTTCCTTTAGAGAATAATTCATTCTGAATAATCTACCAGGAAAGGCTTACCGTAAGTTAAGAAAGATCTAAGAAGAATATATTGAAACTAGAAAAGCTACAATTTCTGGGGAAATTGTGAAAAGTGTTCTTGCCTCTACAACTGGAGTGGGCCGAGTAACTGGGTAGAGTGGCTTGAGTAATTGTGTGGTTGGAGTGGCTGGAGTAACTGTAAAAAGTGTTAAAAAGCTTAATATTTTAAAAAGTATAAATAGTAGTAAAAAAGTTGAAGTCCCATCATTAGCTGAAAGAGCTGAACATTTTTTTTCAAAAATGATTTTTTTTTTTCAAAAGATTTTTTTCAAAAATATATGTATTTTTTTTTTCAAAAGATTTTTTTCTTCAAAAATGATTTTTTTTTTTTTTTAATTATTTTTTTTCAAAAATGATTGTTAATTTTTTTTTTCATGGGGTGATCATAATGTTTTGGCTGATCGTGGGGTGGACATAATGTTTTGGGTGATCATGGGGGGGTCATAATGTTTTGGCTGATTATGGCGTGGTCATAATGTTTTGGCTGATTATGGCGTGGTCATAATGTTTTGGCTGATCATGGGGCGGTCATAATGTTTCGGCTGATCATCTTGGGGTCATAATGTTTTGGCTGATCATGGGGGGGTCATAATGTTTTGGCTGATCATGGGGGGGTCATAATGTTTTGGCTGATCATGGGGGGGTCATAATGTTTTGGCTGATCATCTTGGGGTCATAATGTTTTGGCTGATCATGGGGGGGGGTCAGCTTTTGTCATACCTTCATCTAGCAGATGAAGGTATGACCACATGCATTTGGAGGGTCTCAGCATCTTGTGTTTACAACCACTGTTTCCTAGCAACGCTCATGTCCTGTTTATGCTTCACAAATCCTGCTCAATACACAGGACCATGATAGATGTAACAACTGTGCAGTAATTCAAACGGCCTTATTTTAAAAACTATAAATCCTACAGCGAATATCTTTATATTGTGAGAATCACAAGACCCAGACCTAGATTTTGATATATAGTATGTCTCTGAAATATTAAAATTGAAGGCACAGTCTCAGTTTAGATATTGCCCTTCAAATTTGAAGGGGCTAGAGTATAGTTTCAATGAATGTCAATGGACGTTGTGAGTTGCAAACAAATGGTCATATTATGAAAACTATCAGGACTATGGCTTAGCCGTGGACATGTTTAGTGGCAGCAGGGATAGCTGAACGTTTTGATATAAGATTTGTGTAGGTGGGCTTGAAAATCGGGGAGTGGTGGCAGTTTAGATATCATGTTCTGATTTTTCAGCTTTTGTCACCTCCCACTTTAGTTTCCCCATTCATTCCTATGGGACCAATTTCGCCGCAAAAATGACGATATTTCGTGAACCATTTGGCAAAATGTTCCACAAAGTAATAGCACACCATTCGGGAACAATCCGCACGTTTCGGTATATTACTTGTCTATGTAGTGTAAAAACTGTGGGAGGAGTTAGGGTGGTAAATTTGGCTATAATAATAATATATATGTGAGATAACAGTAAGTGGTCTTGCTATGCAAGAACACTTAATTATTTGTATAAAATAAATAAACTAAACTAATTAAAAAATGCACATTTTATGAATAAATCAAAATATTATGCATTTTATAAATACATGCATTTGCCATATTTAACAATATAGGTGTTGATTAAATAATTGGAAACAATAATTTTGTTTTCAATTGTCACAATACATATTATGTTTAGAATAATCATTTTCTTAAGGGAAAACCCTCAGTTTCTTAAAAAACTACATATTTGCTGCTTGAGTGATTGACCTACTACTTCTCCCAGAAGTCTGCAATGGGCTTAAAGCAAAATTTCAGGCATGATTGGCTCTGTCCTTCGTTTTTCTGCAATTAGCCTTCATCTTTAGGTAAGATAATTGCCAAAAAAATTAAATACGGTATCTATGTGTAGGTTTTCTCTTTTTATAACAGGTTTACAGTAATTAGCTAGGCACTGTAGGTCTTCCTATTTATTTTGTTTAAGATAGTTAGTTAGCAATGGCCTGTATAAAAGGTAAAAGGCTACTTTCACATGGGGGGAGGGGGGTTTAGCAGTAAAGTGCTGCTAATTTTAGTGGCGCTTTACGGCTGTTATAGCGGCACTTTTCGGCCGCTAACGGGGCGCTTTTAACCCTAGCGGCCTAATAAAGGGTTAAAAGTGCCCGCAAAGTGCCGCTGATATCAATGGGTGCTGATTTCAATCTGCAGGGGCGGTGGAGGAGCGGTGTATACACCGCTCCTCCACCGCCCGAAAGATGGTGCTTGCAGGACCTTTTCTAAGGTCCTGCAAGTGCACCGCCCCAGTGTGAAAGCACTCGGGCTCTCGCGCTGGGGCTGCAGGGGAGGCGTTTTTCAGGCTCTTTACAGGCGCTATTGTTAGCCCAAAAGCGCCTGAAAAACGCCCCAGTGTGAAAGTAGCCTAAAGAGAACAGTACCAGAATATACATTAAGGCCTCAAATGCATGCAGCAGGTGTGTGCAAACAGCTGCAGCCACTTATCCTGTACAAAGCAATGACAGGTTGACAGGAGTCATGGCTGCCAAAGCTGGTCTTCACTTTGCAAAGGGAATTTTCACTGAACTTTGTGAATGTGGTCAAAATTTACTTTGCAAAGATTATCCAATCATGTGAAAGTAAAAGAAAAGAAAAAAACAGATTTCTTGCAAATGACTGGACGATATGAGTGAGCATAGTCTTTCTTTATTCACTAAACCAAGTAAAAATTAATTTTGCAAAGTGAAAATTCACAGTGGAAACAGAACATGCTGTAATCCTTTAGCAAATAGGCCACATTGTCTCCCCTAATTTACTGCTACATATTATGGAATAATAGCAAATACAGCTTTTTCCTTACAGGTTTTCACTGTACCCATACTAATAATTTCAGCTACAATTTTTCCTATAGGATTATCTGTCAGATTACCTTGTTTTGTGCATTTAACTGTTTTGGGCCTAAAAATTGCCTAAAACCCCAAAAACATCATATATTTTCTGAAAGCAGACACCCTAGAGAATAAAATAGTTGTAGTTCCAATTTTTTATGTTGCACAATATTACCGCAGAGGTCTAGGAAATGCAAGATTTCAGTAAAAAAATGCACTAAACGTCATTTTAGGGCACAGAAAAGGCAATAAGTTACCCAATTATTTGGTAAAATATAAAAGACAAGATTGCACTGAGTAAACAGATACCCAGCATATCAGACCTTAAATTTGCAGGTGCCCGTGAAATAACGACAAATGTCAATACCCTATATTTAACATAGGCGACACTTTAAAAGCCCCCTATAGGTCATCAGTTTAGCGTTACGGAAGAGGTCTGGTGCTATAAATATTGCTCTCACTCACTAACTGAATGTTATTAAATATTACTTTTCATTTTCAATCTGCAGCCGCTGTAATATTCTATAAATGCAAAGCAATATGGCTACCTGGAATTGTTCTGTATACATAATGTGTCCACTCCCCAGAAACATAATTTCCTGCTTGTGTGATTGTCTCACCAATTTTCCCAGAAGTCTGCCTAAGATACAAGTCAGATTTCAGGCATCCCCTGCATCAAAAATGTAATTTTTGGTGATATATTTCCAATAGGAATATGTCTAAAGAGCTGAAGGCCCAGCAGCCTTCCTCATTAGTCCCCTGCAGCTGCCACAGCTGACTTATAATTATGAAACCACTCCCATTAGACCCACTGAGCCCAGAGGCACAGAAAAACACACATGAATTTCTTCAGAATAACAAAAGGTAGGAATCTGCAACAAAGGTTGTTATAATCCTTGCAATGTGCATAGATCACCCAGAGGGGAATGTTTTTTTTCCCAATAAAAGTGGAGTTACGCTTAAATTGTTTACAATTTCAAAAAATAAATTTTTTTTACTCAACTCACATGATGATATATGTGATTTTTTTTGGTGACAGGTTCTCTTTATTTAGACAATCAGGGTCTAAAAGACCTGGGATGTCTCCCCTGTGCTCCACTAAACGTAATGCAGTGCAGATCGCATTGCAATGCATTCTTTCCCAGCTATGCTGACAGGTGTACCCAGAAGTAACGTTTTACACGTTGCTTCCAGGTCAGCAACGAGAAGGGGAGGTGAGAGGATGTGTGTCTGCTTTGCTCCCTCCCTTCCATCCGCTATGCCGGTCCTGGGCCCACAGATGGGGAAGCGGAGGCCGGAATACATAGAGGGGGCGTATTACCGGGATTGTGTAAAAACAATCGGGTGGCAGCGCAGCCGCCGGAATGCTTCAAATCTGACAGGTAGGAATCTGCTTGTCAGATTTATACACAATTCCGGTGGCTGTATGACAGGTGATGCAGATTCTAAAAGGCCCATTGTGATGGATTTATGCCCAGAACCCCTACAGGGAAATGATCTTCAGTGTACTCAAGGAAGCTATTGGTCTATTTCTGTCTAAGTTGTGTTACAGTGTTAAAAAACAATATTCATAGCAAAGTATCTGATGTGCTTACCTCCATCAAACAAGAGCACTGTGTGTACCAGGTGGTTAAACTAGAAAGATTATAATAGTATGTGAGTACTCACAGGAACAAAATGAAACATGATAGACCATGGAACCTTCATACAACCTGCTTGCAATTCTCCACTAATTGTACATCATGGCATGATCATGCACAGATCAAGCTAGTTAGTAATAGTGTAAAATCAAAAACCATCTGAGGAACCTTGGCCAAAGAGGTAAGCTTACACTTTTTTTCTCCAAAGTACAGATCAATGCCTCATGATGTTTGTGGCAGCGGTTTACAAGGTGTGATTAGGGTGCCTACAAGTCTGCCTACTTAATGAGTGGTACAGGTTGTTGGTTATGTGATAAAATGAGGCACTGAGATCTTGAGGAATATACTCATACTTGCATAAGAGAACAGCATACATCTGTGAGAACAACATTACAGGAGAGAGAACATTACAGGAGAGGAAGAGGAAAAAGAATTCCTTCCTGTGCAGAATATACAATCACCGGCCACTTTATTAGGCACACCTGTTCAATTGCTTAATAACACAAATTGCAAATTAGCCAATCACATGGCAGCAACTCAGTGCATTTAGGCATCTATACATGGTGAAGACCACTTGCTGAACTTCAAACTGAGTATCAGAATGGGGAAGAAAGGGGATTTTAGTGACTTTGAGTGTGGCATGGTTGTTAGTGCCAGACGGGCTGGTCTGAGTATTTCAAAAACTGCTGATCTACTGGGATTTTTATGCACAACCAACTCTAGGGTTTACAGAGAAAGGTCCATACCTAGTACGTGATCTGGCACTTCTAAGTAGGGGGCCACCAGTGCTTCATTTCTGCTGTGATTTGTCACAACATAAGCCGATCATCGGGAAAACACACAGAATGGCGATCTGCCTGTGTAAACATGTTTTTTCTTTCCCTGCAAAACAAGGAAAAAAACTCCATCCCTTCCATTAGTGAAAGCACCTCCCATAGTACACACAAACACTGGCTAGACACACAGATAACCCTTTGATTGCCCTAGCTGTTTAACCCCTTCTCAGCCATTAGTACAGTGACAGCGCATAGGTTTAGCACTGATCACTGTATTAGTATCATTGATTCCCCCAAAGTGTCAGTGATGCCGCGTACACACGGTCGGACTTTTTGACAACAAAGGTCCGACGGTCTTTCTGACGGACTTTCGACGGACTTTCTAACGACCAGACTTGCCTACACACGATTACACAAAGTCCTACGGATTTGTACGTGATGACGTACGACCGGACTAAAATAAGGAAATTGATAGCCAGTAGCCAATAGCTGCCCTAGCGTCGGTTTTTGTCCGTCAGACTAGCATACAGACGAGTGGATTTTTCGACCGGACTCGAGTCTGTCGGAAAGATTTGAAGCATGTTCCAAATCTAAAGTCCGTCAGGTCCGATGAGGCCCACACATGGTCGAATTGTCCACGGACTCGGTCCTTCAGACCAGTCCGGTCGAAAAGTCCACTCGTGTGTAACCGGCTTTAGTGTCAGAATGTCTGTCCCGATATCGCATTCCGGCTAGAAGTCGCTGATTGCCGCCATTACTAGTATAAAAAATAAATAAAATTTTCAGTGTATATATAGCATAATTTGTAGACGCAATAACTTTTGCGCAAACCAATCAATATACGCTTATTGGGATTTTTTTAATCAAAAATATGTAGCAGAATACATATTCGCCTAAATGTATAAAGAAATTCGATTTTTTTTAATTTTTTATTTATTGGATATGTTTTATAGCAGAAAGTAAAAAATATAGTTTATTTTTATTTTTTTTTTTGTTTAAAATTGTCAGCCTTATTTTATTCATAGCTTTAAAAAAAAAACGTGGTGATCAAATACCACCAAAAGAAAGCTCTATTTGTGGGGGAAAATTACATAAATTTTAACTGTAGTAGTTGACATAATGGTTGTTTTTTTTCTTTTTTTTTTCTTTCACATGAAGTATTAAGGAGGTCTTGTATATTTACTTCTTCTCATGTAGCAACTTTAGCTGAGTATGAGTTTATTGTCATTATATACCAGAAGGTTAGAGAATCACATGCATATGACAAATGATCAATGAGCTAGATATGTTTGACCCAAAAATAAAAAATATGTACAATGCAATACAGTCTCTTGAAAGCAAACACCAGAGTGCCATGCTTTTTTTTTAATTTCCATCTTGTGAGCTGAAAGCATTAGTCTTCTACAGACATACCGTAATCTAATTCTTAACTGTTTTCATAATAAAATCATCTCAGTGTAAAGTTATTTAAGCGAACTATTGACAAATAAAGCACTCTAACGCAAATCATTTTCAACATCACGCAAGTGAAAGCTTCAGGTCTGATTAACTAGACTTTATCAAATACCCTAACAAATGTAATTACATATTATTTAAATCACATTTCATTATCTGAAGCTAAAACCTTCATATTCCAGGTTGATGGCACATTTATTCAAGGCCTTTATGTATGGGAGTTTATCAGTACCAGAATATCTGCAGTGTAATATTTGTGTACCTACCTGTGGTCAGAATTTTTTTTTCCCTTTTCCATAAAGTTTCACACAAGTAAAGCCAAGCAATGTTATTACAATCTAATTATAAATCCTTCAGTCTAAACATAAAATCTTGTTATGCTTAATCAATGGAAAATAACTCAGGCCTTTTATGTATGATGGTTTTTTTTCTGGTTTTCATAACAGAATATTGCAATATGCAAATCTCTACATGGTGATTCTAGCACAGGGCGAAAACTATTCAGTCTCGGGTCACTTATGAACATACGCAGCCACTCAGTGAAGTTGGATGAGAAGTGGTCTAATCTTAAACTGTATAAGGGCTTCTTTTTTGTTAGACCAGTAAGGATGTGTAACTCCCTTCCACAGCTGGTGGTGTCAGCGAGGATTGTCAATATATTCAAAAAACTTTTAGATGGGCATCTTGACACATGCAATACACAGGGATATGGGAAATGGCAATGACACATACACACATAAAAACACACACACATTAACACAGGTTGAACTGGATAGACTGGTGTCTTTATTCAACTTTACCAAATATGTAACTATGTAATATCTGCAGTGTAATATTTGTGTACCTACCTGTGATCAGAAAAAAGTGTCTCTTCCTATGTAGACAATCATCTAATTCTGGATTTTGTTTTGGATATGCTGTAGTGCTAGAGCTAGCCCAAACAATACAGTTTATACTGTATACAATAAGGTAGAACCCTGCAATACATAAATATTAAAGGAGATTGTTCAACCAGATTTCAACATGTGTGGCTAGCTTTTTATCAAGTTGATGTACAGTAACCCTGGCCTTGGGAATTACAATCCAACTGTACAAACTCCATACCATAAGCGTTGGATCGATCAACAGTTACATGTTGGTGGGCACCATGTTTACTTGAACCTCAGGTTGAAAGATCTGGAACTGTTTGATACATAAAGGGGTAAATTGAAAAATTTGTTGTGTGGGGGGGCACCATGAAGTTGATTTACTAAGGCAAATAGGTTGTTCAAGGGAAGTTGCACACTGCAGGGGAATTTTCCTCAGAGCTTGGTGAATGTGGTGAAGTTTCTCTTTGCAAAGGATACCCAATCACGTGCAAGGAAAAATATACCTTTTTTGGCCTGTACAAGATTGGATGATGGAAGTTAGCAGAGTTTAAAATGACTGCAAAGCCTTTTTTCTAATTACCTGCTCTGTGAATGGTTTTGCACAACGTGGCACCTTACCTCCTCTTCTGCAGTCCCCCGCTGGTGCTGCCTGCTCCTCCTCTCTTGCATGTACCCCATAGCAAGCCAAGTGCTGTGAGGGCACACTTGTGGGTCTGCTGCTGAGCCGGCTGTATGCATCCATAGATACACAGAGCAGCTCAAACACTTTCCCCGCCCCCCCCCCCTCACTGGATTTGACTGAAAGCAGCAGGAGCCCATGGCTCCCACTGCTGCCTGAGAACTTCTGTGAGACTAGGAATAGAGAGAAGCGATGCAGCCAGGTACAGCACGGACTTGAGAGAGAACTCCGATTAACCACTTCACCTCCGGAAGATTGATCCCCTTCATGAGCAGGCCATTTTTTGCTATACAGCGATGCATTATTTTTTTCCCCACAATAGAGCTCTCTTTTGGTGGTATTTGACCACCACTGGGTTTTTTATTTTTTGCGCTATAAACTAAAAAAAGTCCAACAATTTTGCAAATAGAAACAATATTTTTTTACATTCTGCTATAAAACATACCCAACATATTGAACATTATAGCATCTAAAAATGATGGTATATATACTGGCATTTTAAAAAAAATTATACTAGTAATGGCGGCGATCAGCGACTTTTAGCGGGACTGCGATATTGCGGCGGTCAATCTGACCCTAACTGACACCTTTGACACTTTGTGGGAACCAGTGACGTTAATACAGTGATCATTGTCACTGAACTAATGACACTGGATGGGAAGGGGTTAAACATCTAGTGCGATCAAAGGGTTAAATGTGTGCTTAGCCAGTGTTTTTGTGTACTATGTGTGCTGCATTTACTAAGGGATGTGGTGAATTTTATTCCCTGCTTTGCAGGGAAACAAAGTCCATCACATCCCTACTGAAAGGACGGAGCTCTGCCTTGTTTACATTCAATACATTTGTTATAGCTCAATCGTTAATGAATGCGTAGGAGTGAGGTCATCTCGCTCCCGGCCCCTCATGTAGCTGGCGGCCACAAACCCGAAAAGGAAGACACAGAGTGAAGGTGGAAGTCCTCTTAGTGATGACAGCGCGACGCTGGAGGGCTTAGTTTTAGGGTAAGTCTCTCATAATGTGCTAGTATGCGATGCATACTAGCACATTATGACATTGCCTTGCAGGGGATTTTTTTTTTCTTTAACTGCGGTTTACTAACACTTTAATATATAGTCAACTTTAGAGTAATTGTCACTAAAGCTAACCTCAACCCTTCCTACAATTGCCAAGAGATAATTTTGGATACCCTTTAAGCTCAATGGGTCGATTTACTAAAATTGGAGAGTGAAAAATCTGGTGCAGCTCTACACAAAAACCACTCAGCCTTCTTTTTTTTTGTCAAAGCTTAATTGAAAAAGCTGAAGTTAGAATCTGAATGGCTACCATGCACTACTGCATCAGATTTTGCATTTTCCAGTTTCAGTAAATGAACCCCACTGCCTCAGTTTGAGCTCAAACCTATCACTGGTAAAAAACAGATTCCAGAACTTCCTGTGACAAGAGGATTCAAAGATTTTCTTCTGCAGCTTCTCATATCATTGTAACCCATATTGGAGAATATCAGAAATACATACATACTGTTAAAATAAAAATGCAAATCAATTGACCAAAGAGCAATTTAAATCACTGTAAATAATGACCTTGCCTTACCTTTCCAGTGTAGAAATGGTATTTGGATATTTCTTGGAAGCATAAACATAATCAGCATGATATTTTCTGCGCTACTTGTACGGAAGTAAGAATATGTTCTCTCTAGCCTGTGGCTCTGATCTAACAAGGGCTGATAATAAGAACCGGAGCTAATGACAATTCAGTTTGTGTTGTTTTACCTAAAGCACATTCATTTCTGGTATGTAATTAACATATGGAGTGGATTTGCAATGAAGCAGATAATGCGCTATCCAGAAGTCCCTAATACTAGGTTAATTAAAATGTAAATTCCACAATCATGCTGCTAAATCAAAGCTTGTCATCGGTTGTGTCCTCAGTGGCCACTAGCTACCTGATATGCAGAGCATTGGGTTGTTAAATCGGAATCTTACATAAGGTGAAATACCAAACAAAAAATTTGGTCCCTAAGAGGTGAAGAAAAAGACCATATTTTATTCCAGTTATTTCCAGTGAGCACATATTTTTGGTTATGATTGCAATGATTACCTTTATGCTATGATTGGTCTTTCATATTATTGTTATTATATTAAATGCAGTAAAACCTTGGTTTACGAGCATAATTCATTCCCGAAGCATGCTTGTAATCCAAAGCACTCTTATATCAAAGCGAATTTCCCCATAGGAAAAAATGGAAACTCTGATGATTCGTTCCACAACCATTTATTCATATAAAAATGATTACGGCAAAGAAATACAGTATAAAGTGTACTGTAAACATAAAACAAATAAATCTGAACTTCAAAATACAGCACTGTACAGTAGTAGGAATACTGTACTTTACTCTGTGTTGCAAAAGTTTTAAGGCAAAAAAAAAAGAATGTGCACAGTGTCAATGTTATGGAGTCTGGTGCTCACCTATTTAAAGCCGCTGTGTATACTGTATGTAGAGTAAAGCCGCTGGCGTACACAGCTCTGTATTTGGGCAGAGGTTGGTGCTCATCTATTTAAAGCCGCTCTGTATACAGTACTGTATGTTCAGTAAAGCTGCTGGTGTATAGTACAACGCTGTATGTGGCCACAGGGTCAGCTCACAGCCCTTCCTAGAGAACTCGGGAACTGTTGACAATGCTTCCGGGTACGTCCGTTCCTGCTGGGAGTGTCTGAGTGTCTCCAGGAAGCGCTGGGAGCCACCATCGCCCGCAAATCTCTGGCCACATACAAAGCTGTACTGTATGCTGTACACCAGCAGCTTCACTGTACATATACACAGCGGCTTTACATGGATGAGCAGCAGACTCCTTCACATTGTGAGTGTAATTCTTTTTTTTTACATAAAAAAAAGCAAAACAAAACAAAAAAAACGCTAGTATATCAAAACAGCGCTCGCAGATCGTCTTTCAAAACACTCGCGAACCATGTTACTCGTAAACCAAGGTTTCACTGTATTATGATTTGAAGGTAAGACACTAGAGGGAACAAAAATTGAATTTGCAATCATTCTGCCTTACCTGTCAGGAAATTACATTCATTCTGAAATCGAATGTAAAAAGCATATTATTTGGGTACAGTGTCGCATGACTGCGCAATTGTCAGTTGAAGTAACACAGTGCCGAGTCACAAAAAATTGCCTGGTCAGGAAGGTGGGGTAAATCTTCCAAAGGGCAAGTGGTAAATCTTGTCAAAACCACCAGCAGGGAGAAAAGTGAGCAACATAATGGGGTTGATTTACTAAAACTGGAGAATGCAAAATCTGGTGCAGCTGCATAGAAACCAATCAGCTTCCAAGTTTTTTGTCAAAGCTTAATTGAACAAACCGAAGCTAGAAGCTGATTGGCTACCATGCACAGATGCACCAGGTTTTGCACTCTCCAGTTTTAGTAAATCAACCCCAATAGTAACATTACGGCATCTCACTCCAGATCCTCAGAGACTAACAGTCAGAGCCAGCAGTGCCTCATACTGCAGATATACAGCTATGAGTCTGCCAGCACAGGAATGCCTAATCATCCTCACATACTAGAAAGTGCACTGCTATTTTTCAGGAGGAATTCAAGACAAAAGGTGTATTTTGTTTATTCTTCAATTTTTGAGTAGAGATCAACTTTAAGGGATAACTGGTATTAAACTTTATCCAGAATGCCTGTACTGACTTTTATTCTAAAAAAATTACACCATTTCCTTATTAATCCTTCTATTGTTTGGCATAAGTAAAAACAAACTTACGATTTGTAGCACATAACTCTTACATAACTCGAAGAGAATAAGAAAATAAATGAATACATTACAGTCTTTAAAAACATGGAATCAGCAGTTAAACTGCCACATATACATCAACTGATTTTATAGTGGCTCCTTATTTTTAGCTCTACAGTAGATGTGGATCTAACAACATATAAAATTATGTGCATATGTGCTAAAAAAACAAATACACCACGTGCAAGTGGCATATTTTAGTCTCTATCAGACCCTAATAAAATGATTAGAAGGTAAATAGAGTTCTGACTAAATTAAAGAAAGAAGATAGTAAATGAATACAGGCATACCGCGCTTTTAAGTACACAATGGGGTTTATTTACTAAAGCTGGAAAGTGCAAAATCAGGCTCACTTCTGCATAGCAACCAATGAGTTTACAGGTTTTATTACAAAAGCTTAATTGAACAAGCTGGGGTTAGAAGCTCATTGGTTTCTATGCAGAAATGAGCCTGATTTTGCACTTTCAAGCTTTAGTGAATAAACCCCATTGTGTACTTAAAAGTGGGGTATGCCTGTAGTCAGTGTTGATTATGGGGGATACTAAAGTAAACCAAGAATATGAATATCTACAAAACCAGCTACCCTTCCAGGTCATTGGTAAAGCCTTCCTGTACTAATCAGAGACTAGTGATGAGGTTGAAGCGATCTTAACCGATACCTGTATAGCACCCCCTGACCCCTGGAAGCATGGTGGTACTCCCAGAGAAGGGGGTGGGCTGACATCTTACCTCAGGGTATAGATTACTTAGGCAATAGTGGGATGTAAACAGACGGGTTTAAAATGCAAAACAAAAAAGGAGTTCATTGCTCAGACAGAAAACTCCAGGGAGAGAGGGATATAGCACAGAACAAAAGTACTCACAGTCTTCACCGATAAAGAACCTTGAAGTCGACTAGGCATTCTGTGATTGTAGCTCTTGACTGTAAAGCATTTGTTAGCTGCAAACGCCCTAGGGAGAAGACTCCATACTCCAGTGAGGTCCATGCTTTTTAGAACCCTCAAGACATCTGGAGGTCCTCCATGGCTCCTCAATCTCCAGGCATCACAGACTAGGCTCCAAATCCAGGCCTTGGTCCAGCCACATGGTCACCTCCTCAGCCAGCAGACTTCAGCAGCACACCACAACCTTTACCTAAGCAGGAGGTCCATGTGAGAACAGACTGACTTCCCAAGGTCACACCCAGAATATTTATACCCGCTCCCAGCATAAGCCAGTGACAAGGAAAGTCCCACTGGTTGGCCAGTAAGAGATAAAATATTAATTGCAGCTCTTGTGCTATTGCTAGAGGCAGCAGTACTACCTACTAGCAACAGAGGGAAACATACAGTAACCAGGGCCCTGGAGAAACTCAAAAAAGCTTAAACACAAAAAAGCTTAAATCGATTGTAAAGTCTCGTTTTTTTTCCTATAAAAATAACAAACATGTTATACTTACCTGCTCTGTTGCAGTGGATTTGTACAGAGCAGCCCCAATCCTCCTCTTCTCTGGTCCCTCTTCTGTGATCCTGGCTCCTCCCTCCTGTTCAGTGTCCCCACAGCAAGCAGCTTTCTATGGGGGGCACCCAAGCTGAGTCACAATGTGTCCATTCAGGCATGGAGCCCCGACCCGGCCCCGCCCCTCTCTCGCCTGATTGGCTAGCTGACTTTGATTGACAACAGCGGCAGCCTATGACGCCACTGCCTTGTCTCAGCCAATCAGGAGGGAAAACCTCGGATGGCTAGACAGTCGTGGACATCACTGGACAGAGAAGGACCTCAGGTAAATATTAGGGGGGCAGAGGGGGGATGCTGCACACAGAAGGCTTTTTATCCTAATTCAAAGAATGCATTTAGATAAATTAAGATGCATTAGGATAAAAAAACCTTCTACCTTTACAACCCCTTTAACTATCAATTCAGCTGCTGAATGCAGCTTAGCACCACTAAATTTAAACAGACATTCCTGGGCAGGGTGGCAACACCTGTATTATGAAAAAAATATGGAGGCTGTCATAGCTGATTTGTGAAAATGCCTAACCATCTCTAGTCATCAAATTGTTTGAGTCACTGACCTAGACAGAGCATGCAGCTAGTGAAGTTAAAGGAAAGTCAGTACTCATGATCTGCATACTAATTTTAGGCCATTGACTTGGAATGTATTTAAGCTTTTGATTTAAAGGGGTTGTAAACCCTCACAGTTTTTCACCTCAGTGCATTCTATGCAATAACCTCCCTGGCGTTATGATTATTTCAGATTTTTGATGCTGAAAGCGGCACAATTATTTTGCATGGACATTTGGCGTTTTATATTGTAGGCCTGTGATTCTTAGCAATAACTCACTTAAATCTGTCCAAACAAGAGTCTAGTAGACATCCCGGGTATGATAAAGTTTGAAAAACAAAATTATAAATTATAATATAATAAATAACTATAAATAATTATAACAAATAATAATATAATAATAATAATAAAAATTATTCAATAATGTAATCAGAACAAAAACACTGAAATGTGCTCAGTTGCAGTATTTCCCCACAAATCACTATCGCTCAATTCTGCAAGTGATTCTAATTTATTATCACTGTCTTCTAGCTGGTCTAAAACCGCATTTGATGTAAAGGGACGGTTTTGGTTGCTATGGACAATCTCCAGTTTCCAGGCAGAAAGAACAGCATTTATAATATAAAACTGCATGCAGGGCACTGGACAAAGCACTAGGGACAAAATGGATGTGAAATAAATTGATACAGTAATGTAATCTGTAAGATGTACTGTATATGTATTGTGTGTTTTACTTTTTGAATTTGGCGCCGTTCTCCGTCCCCGTGCGTCACAATGCTCACAGGGAATGCAGCTTGGCTCCGTGATAGATCGAGCGAAGGACGGCTCACACACAGTGCGGGGAGACATCGCAGGATCCTGGGGACAGGGTAAGTAAGCTATTCCTGGATCCTGTGATGCAATCCCGAGAGTGGCTCAGGGTCATCGCTTTTGGTGCTGAAAATCCACCCCGAGCCACACTTGGGAATACCGTCAGGGAGGTTAAGGTGAAAAACGAAAATCCACCCCGAGCCACACTTGGGAATACCGTCAGGGAGGTTAAGGTGAAAAACGACCTTTGCTGCAGCAGCACCCCCGAGCTCCCCTTATGCTTACCTGAGCCCCGTAATTCCCACGATGGGAACGAGCACACCTGCTCCGGCCGGTGTCTCGCGTCCTGATTGGATAGATTGATAGCAGCGCAACTATTGGCTCCCACTGCTGTCAATCAAATCCAATAAGGGGCACCAGGGGGCGTAACCGAGTCTTGCTGTCTATGGCTATGGACACAGCAGCAGGACACAGGAGCGCATCCGAATGGGTGTCCACGAAGGAGAGCGCTTCTCAGACGGGGCACTCGAGAAGAGGAGGAGCCAGGAGTGCCGCGCAGGGACCCCAGAAGAGGAGGATTGGGGCCACTCTGTGAAAAACCAACTGCACAGCGGAGGTAAGTATGACATGTTTGTTATTTTATTTTTTTTAAAAACCGAACCTTTACAACCACTTTACCATAACTAGGTTTTTCGAAAGGGAGATGCAACAAAGGATTCATACATACATTCTTAGTATAAGTTTCAGTTTAAAGCCCCACTGTGTCGCTGGACACAAACAATAGAAGGTAGCTGCTATGCAGTCAATATATAATGTAGAATAGCTTTTTCCAAACACAACCACTGTATCATACTTTCTATCTCCCACAGAAACACTAATATATGAAAGTGTTAGTAGTCAGACATTCCAATCTGATTCAAGCCTGTTTTGGAAGCTTTAATCTGATTGGTAGAGAGTGGAGTGATCTATTTAAAGTGGTTCTTAGGTCAGAACTTTTTTTACCTTAATGTTTTCCCTAATGTTGCCTTTAACCACTTAAGGACCGGGCCTATTTTTTATACTTGGTGTTTACAAGTTAAAACCATTTTTTTTTCTACAAAATTACTTAGAACTTCCAAACATTATATATATTTTGTCAGACACCCTAAAGAATAAAATGGCAGCCATTGCAATATTTTATGTCACACCGTATTTGCGCAGCGGTCTTACAAATGCAATTTTTTGGGAAAAAATACACTTTTTTGAATTAAAAAAGAAGAAAACAGTAAAGTTAGCCCAATTTTGTTTTAAATTGTGAAAGATAAAGTCAATTGATACCCAACATGTCAAAATTGCGTCTGCTCGTGCGCCTGCTCGTGGAATGGCGACAAACTTTGACACTTAAAAATCTCCATAGGCGAAGATCCCTTGTAATAGAAAAAAAGCATGACAGGACCTCTGTAGCCTCCCTGACGGTTTTCCTGAGTGTGGCTCGGGGTTAAATTTCAGTCCCATTAGCGGTAACCCCGAGCCACACTCGGGATTACATTGCAGGATCCTGGTGCTGCTTTACTTACCTTGTCCCCAGGATCCTGCGATGTCCCTCGCTGTGTCTGCGGGCTCTGTCTCCTCCGAAGCCTCTCTGTGCCAGGCTCCTTTCCCTGCGAGCATCGCGACGCACGGGGGGCGGAGCCTGGCGGCAAATTCAAAAAAATATGAAAACAATAACACATACAGTACTGTAATCTAACATATACAGTACTGTATGAAATTATTTCACATCCCTTTTGTCCCCAGTGCTTTGGCCCATGCCTTGCATGCAGTTTTACGTTATATATACTGTTCTTTCTGCCTGGAAACTTTACGTCAAAAGTGGCTTTAGACCAGCTAGAAAACAGTGATAGTAAATTAGAACACTTGCAGAATTGAGCGATAGTGAATAGTTGGGAAATTTATTTTATTATTATTATATTATTTTTTTATTATTATTTATATTTTTTTATTATATAATAATTTATGTTTTTGTGTTTCAAACTTCATCATACCCGGGATATATACTAGACTCTTGTTTGGACAGATTTAAGTGTTTTATTGTTAAGAATTACAGACCTACAATATAAAACGCCAAATTTCAATGCAAAATAATTGTACCGCTTTCAGCACCTAAAATTCGAAATAATCATACCGCCAGGGAGGTTAATGTGAGATCTGGGGTCAAAAAGACCTCATATCTCACATTTACACTTAAATGCAATTAAAAAAAAAAAGAACTTTTTCTTTTTCAATAAAAAAAAAAAGTCCGCTTTAACCACTTCAATACAGGGCATTTTCACCCCCTTCCTGCCCAGGCCAATTTTCAGCTTTCAGCACTGTAACATTTTTGAATGACAATTGCACTGTCATGCAACACTGTACCCATATGAAGTTTTGATAATTTTTTTCCCCACAAATAGAGCTTTTTTTTGGTGGTATTTGATCACCTCTGCCGTTTTTATTTTTTGCGCTATAAACAAAAAAGAGCGCCAAGTTTGAGAAAAAACACAATATTTTTTACTTTTTGCTATAATAAATATCCCAATTAAAAAAAAATAAAAAAAATTTCTTCCTCAGTTTAGGCCGATATGTATTCTTCTACATATTTTTGGTAAAAAAAAAATCGCAATAAGGGTATATTGATTGGTTTGTGCAAAAGTTATAACGCTTACAAAATAGGCGGGGGGAAAAAAAAGGGGATAAATACAAAATAGGGGATAAATTTATGCCATTTTTATTACTTTTTTTTTTTTTACTAGTAATGGCGGTGATCTGTGATTGTTGTCAGGACTGTGATATTGCATCGGACAGATCAGACACTTTTGACACTTTTTTGGGACAACTGACAATTATACAGCGATCAGTGCTATAAATAAGCACTGTTTACTGTATAAATGTCACTGGCAGGGAAGGGGTTAGCACTAGGGGGCGGTCAAGGGGTTAACTGTGTTACCCAGGGAGTGATTCTATCTGTGGGGGGAGGGGACTGACTGGGGGAGGTGATCGATCGGTGTCCCTATTTACAAGGAACACACGATCTGTCTCCTCTCCCCTCCCCCCAGTTAACCCCTTCACTCCCTGTCACAGTGTCACCCACTGCAGTTGTCAGATTTTTCACTGATCACTGTACTGGTGTCATTTGTGACACTAATCAGCATTAGAGAATTTAGTGGTAGGCCCAGGTAGCTTTAGGGTACCCCCCTAACCAAGGTTTAACCCCTTGATCACCCCGTCACTAATGATCACCGTATTAGTGTTACGGGTGACGCTGGTTAGTTATTTTCTTATAGCATCAGGGTACCCGCCGTATATTACCTAAATAAAGGTATAACCCCCTGACCACCCGGAGGTTTTGGCGCTAGGGTCTGTGTCGCCCCAGGCAGCATCAGATTAGTGCCCGTAGCGCTAACACCCACGCACACACGATTCACCTCCCTTAGTTGTATTGTGTCTAAACGGATCAATATCTGATCTGATCAGATCTATACTAGCATCCCTAGTAGTTTAGGGTTCCCAAAAACGCAGTGTTAGCGGGATCAGCCCAGATACCTGCTAGCACCTGAGTTTACCCCCTCCACCCAGCCCACACAAGTGCAGTATCATTTAATCACTGTCACTTACAAAACACTAAACACATAACTGCAGCATTCGCAGAGTCAGGCCTGATCCCTGCGAACGCTAACAGGTTTTTTGGTAGCGTTTGAAGCAGTTGCTGACAGTCAGGTGCTCTTTTTTCCTGTGAGTCTCACTAGTTGTACCAGTACATTTAGAGGCCAAAATGTCCATTTGAAAGTACACTAGTGAAGAGGCCTACACGTTTCTGAGCATGACAGATGAGAGTGAAGAGGAAGTCACCCATCTGTCAGATTCAGGCTCAGAATACGAACCTGCAGACAACAGCAGTACCCTGACTGATAGCTCTGATGACAGAGTTGAGGTCCCTGCCAAGGTCAGGCCTACCCGACCATGTTCTTCTGCTGTTGTTGAGGTGCAAGAACCGCAGGGCTCAATTATGGAGCAGAGAGCCAGTACTAGTGCCGCTCATCCTTCTGGTGAACTGGCAAGCACCAGCAGCCTAGTACATCCAGGTAGTAGTCAAACCAGCACTGCAGTATCATGTGGTGACGTGGTGAGTCCCATAAGTGCAGTTCAAGCTGGTGTGGTGGCTAGCACAACTAGTATCCCGCTGCCACCAAGAAGACAAAGACAAGCCCCTCAAGCCCATAGTGCACTTCCTGCTGCATTTGCCAATCTGAATTGGGAGCCCACCACTTCTGCAGCACCCGTACTTTCCCCATTCACTGGCAAACCCGGAATTCAGATGGAAACAGTTGATTTTACGTCACTTGATTTTTATTTGCTGTTTTTCACGGAAGATCTCTATGCTTTTCAAGTATTTATACTCTGTATATTCTGTAAATTCTTTTATACTTTACTGTTTACTGTGTTTTATTGTTAACCATTATTTTATTTTCAGGTAAGCCATTCAGCTGCAGCACTGATTTATATATCTTGACAGCAACAGCGTTTGCTCTCATGATGCATAAATCAGCGACTCCAGCGCTGTAGGAGGTAATTTCACCACTACAGTTAAAAAAAAAAAGAGCATATATGCCGAAGCATGGGGGCAGGGGTGGAGGGGCGATTTGCCCCTAACATTAGGGGCGGATTACCCCCCATGCTTCGGCATATATTTTTTACTTTTTTTTTGGTGGTGGTTGTTTTTTTTATTGAGTTAATATTTTATTATTACCATTGTTTGCTTTTCATGTATGCAATTCAGCTGCAGCACTGATTTATTTATCTTGACAGCAACAGCGTTTGCTCTCACGATACATAAAATACTCAACATGTCTCTCAGCAAATAGCTTGGAGTGTCTACTTTCCAAAATGGGGTCATTTGGGGGGGGGGGGGGGGGTTGTGCTATCCGGGCATTTCATGGCCTCCAAAACTGTGTAAGGAAGTGAAGAGTGAAATCAAAAATGTACGCCCTTAGAAAGACTGTGCTTGGTTTTCAGGGTCCTGTACGCGGCTAGGCTCCCAAAATGTCTCACACATGTGGTATCCCCGTACTCAGGAGAAGCAGCAGAATGTATTTTGAGGTGTCATCTCACATATGCCCATGGCATGTTTGAGCAATATATCATTTCAGTGACAACATTTTTTATTTTTTATTTTTTTTGTCATTTTTCAATCACTTAGGGCAAAAAAGTAAAATATTCAATGTGCTCAACATGCCTCTCAGCAAATTCCTTGGGGTGTCTACTTTCCAAAATTGGGTCATTTGGGGGGGTTTGTACTGCCCTGCCATTTTTAGCACCTCAAGAAATGAGATAGGCAGTCATAAACTGAAAACTGCGTAAATTCCAGAAAATGTACATTTTAGACGCTATAACTTTTGCACAAACCAATAAATATACGCTTATTGAATTTTTTTTTACCCGAGACATGTGGCTGAAAATATTTTGGCCTAAATACATGACTAAAATTGAGTTTATTTTATTTTTTATATAACAAAAAGTAGAAAATATCTTTTTTTTTTTTCAAAATTTTCGGTCTTTTTTTGTTTATATCGCAAAAAATAAAGGTGATCAAATACCACCAAAAGAAAGCTCTATTTGTGGGAAAAAAAGGATGCAAATTATGTTTGGGTACAGCATTGCATGACCGTGCAATTAACAGTTAAAGCAAATTGTAAAAAATGCTTTGGTCAGGAAGGGGGTAAAACCTTCCGGGGCTGAAGTGGTTAACATACCACACAAATGTAAATGGGTCCTAAGTGCTAGGGGGATAATTCTAGTGCCCCCTTCACACCTTTATTTAATAGGATGGCCACAGCAGCATAATGGACAAAAGAATGCACCTGTGCCTTTTTTCCACAATTCATGTGGGCAAATACTGTGTATTGTGGTACATTGTAACACAGGTGCATTTTATAGGTGCCTTAGGTTCCAATTCTAAATAAATGGCACTGCCACACACCAATGTCTGTGTGTGTGTGTGTGTGCATTACCATGCAACACAATGCATAGATGTGAACCAGTCTTAGACCCCTTTTACACTGGGGTCACCCGTGCATTAGCGGTAAAGCTCCGCTCGTTTTAGCGGCGCTTTACCACTGTTTAGGTGGCACTTTTCGGCTGCTAGTGGGGCGCTTTTAACCCTATAGAAGGGGTTAAAAACTCCCCAGTTGCGGCGCTTCCGAATAGCTTTTCAGGCGCGCTGTATACAGCGCTCCCAAACCGCCCCAAAGATGCTGCTTGCGGGACTTTTTCTAACTTCCCGCAAGTGCACCGCCCGGGTGTGAAAGCATCCATTGCAATGAATGGTAGGCAGTTTTCAGGTGCTTTTCAGGCGCTTTTTCTAGCGCTAAAACGCCTGAAAACTGCCTCAGTGTGAAAGGGGTCTTAACCTCCTTGGCGGTATGATTCTTTCTGATTTTAGGTGCTGAAAGCGGTACAATTATTTTGCAATGAAATTTGGCGTTTTATATTGTAGGTATTTAATTATTAACAATAACACACTTAAATCTGTCCAAACAAGAGTCTAGTAGATATCCCGGGTATGATAAAGTTTGAAACACAAAAACATAAATTATAATATAATAAAAAAAAAATAATAATTATAAAAAATAAAAATAAATAGTAATAAAATAAATTTCCACACGATTCACTATCGCTCAATTCTGCAAGTGTTCTAATTTACTATCGCAGTTTTCTAGCTGGTCTAAAGCCATTTTTGACGTAAAGGGACACTTTTTGGTTGCTATGGACAATCTCCAGTTTCCAGGCAGAAAGAACAGTATATGCAATATAAAACTGCATGCAGGGCATGGGCCAGAGCACTGGGGACAAATGGGATGTGAAATGATTTCATACAGTACTGTAATCTGTAAGATTACAGTACTGTATGTGTTATGATTTTTACATTTTTTTGAATTTGCCGCCAGGCTCCGCCCCCGTGCGTCGCGACGCTCGCAGGGAACGGAGCCTGGCACAGAGAGGCTTCGGAGGAGGACGGAGCCCTCGGACACTGCAGGGGACATCGCAGGATCCCGGGGACAAGGTAAGTAAGGAGGCACCAGGATCCTGCGATGTAATCCCGAGTGTGGCTCGGGGTTACCGCTAATGGTCCTGAAATGTAACCCCGAGCCACACTCGGGAAAACCGCCAGGGAGGTTAATGTTCAGGTAAGGGGAAGGTTGAGTGTATGGACCATTTCACAGATACATATAGATTTGAGGTTAGAGTCACTTAAAGTGTTTTTTACCCCAAAATTTTATATTCCTGATATGTAGCTGCTGTACCATGTACTTGTATGAAAAGTATCCTGCTCTCTTTGTAGTGCTTTCTTTATGTGAAATCCATGGTGTTCCTGCCAGCCTCCTATTTTTCTATTAAAAACTGACCACACTAAGCAGGAGAGCACACAGTGGTCAGATCTCTAGCTATGATGGGAACTCAGTGTACTCTCCTCCAATGATCAGATTTATCCTGACACGCCCCTCCTGCACAGCCTGTCACTGGAAAGCTCAGTGTACTGCTGCTTCTCCTCCCCCCAGCTCTTATGCAGCTGAGGACAGAGGGAGTGTGATCACTTTTGAAAAAGGAAAACAAGGTATTTCTATATTTTTTTATATCGATAAAAAATGTTTTGCCTTTTATTTCTATTTGACACTAAATGGGTTGTTTTACAGGGTGATCGTTTACAATCACTTTAGTGGAATTGTTTTTTTTTTACATGTTTTGATTGGTAAGGGTGCCTTCCTGAAAACTATAGTGCTGTGCTGGTCCTGGTGCCAAAAAGTAATATCCCCTTTGTGGGAGGTGCACTTGGGATCAAGGTTAATTATGCTACTGCTGTGAATAAATGGAGCAAGCAGCTGCCTTCAAAGGATCTCGAACCTTTGTGAGACTGCAGCATATTGCTCTATGGGGGAGATACGTGTGGCCACAGATTTGCAAGAAATAACTACGGTACTTTTTTGCATATCTGGGCACAAGAGTTATTTCCCTGCAAGAAAGGTTTGTTTGAACTTAGTTGATCTTGGAGCTGTACTAACCACAGTTATATTGCTCTGGACAAGCTGCCTAAAGCCTTGTACACACGATCGGATTTTCCACAGACAAAACCTCTGACTTTTGTCCAAACACTGGGGTCACTTGAAGTAGCGCAATTTCAAAGTAGCAAGGTCAATTTGATTTCAGGTGCTACTTGATAGACATCTGTGTGGCAAAATTGGTGTCGCACTGATTAGAACAGTGTCATTGCCTCCAATAGGCTGCGACTTAAATCGCATGACAAATCGCTCCAATGTGAACCTAGGCTACCTCATAAAGATTGCTTGTGACAATCAAAAACTAGAGCAAAGAGGAGGATGGGGGAACAGGTTCAAAAAATCCAAAAGGAATGCTGCAGATAATCTAGAAGTGAATCCAGACGACAGACCTGAGGTAACTGCTGACTCTGCTCAGTGATGGGGGGAATGAGGTCTTCTACTCATTGGCTAGCTGTTTTCCCCAAAAGATTTAGCACCATTTAAGCACTCAGCTGATTGAAGGCCTGCCTAGCAACCAAAACAAAATTTAAAGAACCAGCAAAGCAGCCCCAGAAAGACATTAATAATCATCATAGCCCTCTATTAAAAATGTAATTCATTTAAAAACAAATCAGTGATAGTAAGACAATCCCATGATGCCCCTATTCTAGTTTTTTACTACCCTAATGCCGTGTACACACGGTCGGACTTGCCATCGGGATAACCTCCGTCAGCATTTAGACGGAAAAATTTAGAACATGTTCTCTATCTAAGTCCGTCAGAAATGCCGACAGAAAAAGTCCGATGGGGCATACACACGATTGGAATATCTGATCAAAAGCTCCCATCGGACTTTTTCCTTATGTACACTGCTGCTGGTAAACGGACGTTCAGAGGCAGTTGGATGCTTTTTTTCAGCTGCCCCTGAACTCTTCCAATGTTATCTTATGTGTACTGTACATGTGCAGAGGTTTGTTCAATGTCATTTTAAGGCAGTTGCGTTTAGAGGCTTTTCTTTGAAGGCAAAAAAATGGGTACCGCCGTTTAGCCGCGTTTTCGTTTAGAAGCATTTTTAAAGGTGCCCTTGGAGCCTGATCTACTATACAACAAAAGAGGACAGAAAATGCATCTGTAATTATTTAGATGTCTATTTATCAATGTTTTCACCCAAGATTCACACATTTTTACCTAACATTTTATTTTCAGCAAGTATTACTGTTACAGCATATAAATGGGAGAGGTTTGTTCAGGTTTTTATAATCTCAGAATTTCGTGACTGATGATTTTATATGATTCACAGTAAAACAACTTTACGTAACGAAGTACAATACTTTTGTATTATACATTCAAATTTATATGAGCCACAGTCCACCAACCCCAATGAAGTATTATACTATGTACATTTTATAATCCACGTGCAGTGTTTAGACAGAAATTGACTTAAAGAGGAGGGCCCATTAAAAAAAAAATTAAAATTCAGCAGCTACAAATACTGCAGCTGCTGACTTTTAATTGGACACTTACCTGTCCCAGGGTCCAGCGATGCGGGGGATAGAAGCCCCGCTCACCTCCCCCTCCGTTCGGCGGCGCCGGCATTGCAACTGTGGGCGCCGGGTTGTGGCTTCACAGCCGGGCACCCACTGCGCATGGGCGAGCGGCGCCGCGCCCCCCGTGATTGGCCGCTCAGTCACCTGGGACCTGTAATGGGTCCCAGGTGATTGACAAGAGGGAGGGAGCAGAGCCGAGTCCTTCCTGTGCCGAGGGGGAAGTGATGTCACCAGTCCAGGCACTGAAAGAGGCAGACTACGAGGGACCCCCTAGCAACAGGCATTTAGAGGGGAGTTAAAAAAAAATTCCAAATGTTTTTTTTTAGTTTTTTTTAGGAATTTTTCATGTATTTTTTATTTTTTGGGTGGAACACCACTTAAATAACTTTGAGTACGTGAGAAGTAGTTAATTTAACAGATATTATTGAACTGTAAACTGATTTACATTTCTGAAGCTGTACTAAGTAGTGGAAGATACCGTATATACTCGAGTATAAGCCGAGTTTTTCACCACTTTTTTTGTGCTGAAAATGCCCCCCCCTCGACTTATACTCGAGTCAAGCACTTTTCTGCAGCAGAGAATGACATTTTCCGAACTGACTTTGGGGCCCCGTATCTCAGGACCACTTGGTGCTAGGAACTCCAAATTTGGTGTGCAAACCCAACTAGCACTACAACATATCCAAAGCTGGGGTTCCTAGCACCAAGTGGCCCCGAGATACGGGGCCTTAAAGTCCATTCGGAAAATGTCTCTGCTGCAGAAAAGTGCTTGACAAACCGACTTTGTGGCCCCGTATTTGGGGACCACTTGGTGCTAGGAACCTTTGGATATGTTGTAGTGCTAGTTGCACTGGGTTTGCACACCAAATTTGGGGTTCCTAGCACCTATCATCAAGTGGCCCCGAGATACAGGGTCCCAAAGTCGGTCAACTGTGTCCATTTGCAGCAATGTAATTTCGGGACCCTTTGGGTCCAGAGACCCCACATTTTAGCTGCAGCTAGGGGGCATCTAGGAACCCTTAACTACCGAGTTTGAAGTTTGGGGGACCTATGGCTGCAAATGGGCACAGTGAGGCTGCAAATGGGCATTGTTGAGCCTCTTTTCCACTTACAGTAGCTGCGCATTTCTCACCCTAGGCTTATACTCGGGTCAATAAGTTTTCCCAGTTTTTTGTGGTAAAATTAGGTGCTTATATCCGGGTCGGCTTATACTCGAGTATATACGGTACTGCAATGGGTACTCACAGGCTCAAGGACAACAGCTATATGTCAAATTCACAATTATAAGAGATGAATCAAAAAAGCCATTTGGGAAAATCTGGTGTCAGTGTGTCTTGTTGTGGCAAGATTTACAAAGGCTTCTGATTTTTTGGAGCTTTCTGCGACCCCTTGCCAGTCATAATTAAAATTTATTCAAAGCCAAAACCTTTTTAAACAGATAAGGGAATGGTGGTTTGAACCCCTGCTCCTTGTTTTTTTTCGCCATCTGTGTCCCATTGAAGAGATGTTTCTTCACTCTTTGTTCTGTAGACACAACACAATTTATCAAACAGAGATAATTTATCTCATTTCAGTTCTCAGAGAGAAATCTTCTCCTCTGGCACCCGGTTTATGAAGCGGAGAATGTTTGGAGAATACTTGGAGAAGAGAGGAGAAATTTTTTCTCTGAGACCATCTGAGATCTGAGTAGAATGGCGAGGGCTGCCTGTGATCTCCTGATCTCCTGAGATACCTGTGTGACTACAGAGCAGCTGAGTTTTAAAAGTGAAACCAAAGTTAAAAAGACCGTGTTAAAAAGACCGTTTACATGAAAATATTAAGCACTGGCGCCTATTTAAACACACATTTAGCGCACATTTTGGAACAGGTTCTTTTAACATGCATTTGGGTATGTGACACACATTTTCGTGCTTCTTTTAGCATGTAGTTTGACACTTTGTTAATGTATCAATGTATTGACACTCAATACACAAAAATTGGGTGCACAGAGGCCAGACACCCAGTGTGCATGTGCCAAATATGAAGTATGACATCATTTTAGCAGGAAGAACAGTGCTGAGTTTGATATGTTGGCTGACTTCACCTTCTCTACACTGTGTAAAGGCAAGATTGCAAAATCCAGGGCAGGAATACCCGGGTCAGCTCGGACCACCTCTAAGGACTGGTGCAAAACCCTTTGCATCCAACTTAAAGTGGTTCTAAAGCCAAAATGTTTTTTACCTTAATGCATTCCAAGCATTAAAGCGGGACTTAACTTTCACAATCAACAAGGGTTTCTAGCATTGATGTGTAGATAGGAAGATATAGTATATTTATTTTTTTTTACATTCCTTCAGCTACTTCCTGCATTCCATGCCTAGGCAAATAATGTCAAACATCCCAGGAGTCTTCAGGAGCGGAGGAGGGGCTTTTTCAGCTAAACACACCCTCCTGTCTACATGCATGAGCTAAGGGCAGATGGATTGCAGAAAGTAAATGCTACATGAATCATCTGCCCTTATTCAAGATGGCCACGGCCAGAAATACTATGGGGGTGTTTTTCAATGTAATTTCTCTCAGCAAAAAAAAAAAATCAGACATAAATGGATGGGGGAGTTTGCTTTTAATATTAAAAATGAATTAAGTAACGTTTTTGGTTTGTGGTGCTCAGATGCAGCGTAGTTCCACTTTAACCACTTCAGGTCCGCCCTATAGCAGTTTTTACTGCTACAGGGCTGCACCTGTGCCCCAGACCACGTATATATACATGTGATCTGACACTTCTGGGTAGAGGGCGAGCATGCGTGCTGCTGGCAAATCGCTGATCGGTAAGTGCATGGTACCCGATGTCCTCCAGCACCCTCCATTTGTTAGGCAGACAGGCAGAACGGCAATCTACCTATGTAAGAAAGACAGATCGCTGTTCTGACAGGAGGGAAGGGATGGAATTTGTATCCCTGCAAAGCAAAAAATAAAAGATGCAGAGGTGATCAAATACCACTAAAAGAAAGCTCTCTTGACTGCTGAGGTGCAATAAACCCAGGTCCATACCATGATCCATCCAACTTAGACCTTACCCCTTCTTCCCATCCAATAAAGACCACTTACCACCATTCATGTTGGAAAGGGCAAGGCCACAGCTTTTATTAAATTCAACTCTTTAACAACTTAAACATACATTTAACATTCCACAGTGCCAGTCACAGTAGCACTGTGAGCATTCAGTTCCGACTGGTGGAAAGGGAGATAACTGAGGGGCCTGTCCTTACCATAAGTGCCGGACTGCCGTCTATCTCCCAATTAGCGTGAAGGGCGTACCTCTTACCGCCGTGTTTTGCTGGCAAGGTCACCAAAAACCGCAGCAAGCTGTGACGTACCAACCATATAAAGGGCGGGAGGGTGGGCAGCTCTTACCGATCTTCTTCACCAAAAAGGCCCAGAATCCCCTGGGGCAACCACCTTAGTGAGCTCAGGCCCAACCCCACTCCGTCCCCCCACCAATCCACCGTGACCCCTAGTCACCATACTCCGCCCTGGTTATGCCCCCAACAGTCAGGGCTCTCTTTCCCAATGGGTTCAAGAGGCCTGCATTGTGGGAAAAAAGGACATAAACTTTATTTTGGTACAGTGTTGTATGACCACTCTATTGTCAGTTAAAGTAACGCAGTGTCACAAAAAATGTCCTGGTCATGAAGGGGGGTAAATCTTCCGGTGGTCAAGTGGTTAAGGTAAAAAATGTTTTATAGCTTGCTGTTCATCCTCTTTCCTGTGTGAATGGGAAGAGAGGGGAGAAGACATCCAGCTCTGTGAACGACTGCATCTCTTCTCCCCTATTTTCCTCTTCACACAGGGACTTGGGCAGCAGAAGAAGCCATTAACTCCTGCTACTGTCAATCAAATGCAGTGAGGAGGAAGCAGGAGGCGGGGCTGAGCCTTACTCTGTGTGTTTATGGTGCGCGGCTCCATAGACACACACTGCTCGGAAACGAGCAATCACTGTGTGCCTCCATGCTATGGAAGCACACAAAGAAGATGACGAGCCATGATTGCTGGCAAGGGACCCCAGAAGAGGAGGGATGAGGGAGCTCTGCGCAAAACCATTAAACAGAGCAGGTGAGTGTTACCCTTAGTAACATCAGACCTCCAAAAAAACAAAAGATCACCAATTCTAATATATGGTATACCGGCTTTGTCCCCCGCCCTTCATCCCTGGTGCCATCTTAACTCTCTCCTTGCACACATTGGCAAGTTGATGCTCCTTTTCTCTGCTAAAGCTTCAATAAACATAAGCAGTCAAGGGTGGAGAAGTGAAGAAAAATTTGTATCTGATTATGAATCTGCATAATTAGATTGCAATAGGGTATATCTAATTAGATTGTGAACAGACTGATGGGTGGAGTTGCTGGCCTGAAGGGATACAGGAACATTATTATGAGTTTCCAGGACACTGGGTTGCTGGTGACCAGAAGAACACACAATCACTGCTAACATGTAAAAACTAAATAAAAATCTTAAGGAAGTAGGCTATTTTCTGTGTGTGTATTTTCTTACTACAGTTTTACATTTGATAAGACTGAACCCCTATTACGGGAATCTAAAGGGTCTGCTCACAATCTCTATTTCTATTCCATTTCTAAGCAAATTGTTTCCTCATTAAATAGTGTATATATTTCAAGAAGATTATAGAAGGTTTCAATGTAATGTTTATCTATGCTCTTATAAGCAATTTAGAAACTCATTCTATCTAAGATGGTAGATTATACAAGTGATAAATATGTCACGTACTGCAAATGACAATTTTCCGCTTCATATAAATTACTGTATGTCAGACTTAATTCAAAATTTAACAAAGTGAATCTGTCAAAAAAAAGAAAGCATTTGTCTGTCATTACTTAAAACAATTAAATACAAAGGTTGTTTAGAAATACTGAAGAAAGGAGGTATTTATAAAACCAAGTTTCATCACTATTAAACACTTCAATACCAGGCACTTTCACCCCCTTCCTGCCCAGGCCAATTTTCAGCTTTCAGTGTTTTCACACTTTGAATGAAAATTGCGCAGTCATGCAACACTGTACCCTTATGAAATGTTGAATGAAAGGTAGAGCTTTCTTTTGGTGATATTTATTCATCACCATTTTTTTTATTTTTTGCGAGACAAACGAAAAAAAGACAAAAAAATATTTTTTCCATTTTTTGCAAATAAGTTATTTGTCTTCACCGATGTGCGCTGATGTACACTGAGGAGGATGCACTGATGTACACCGATGTGCACTGATGAGATGCCACTGATGGGCACTGAACAGCTGCACTCATGGGCAGGCATTGATGGGGCAGCAATGATGAGCACTGATATACTGCACTGATGGGCACTGGTAGGGCTGCACTGATGATCAGTGCCCTGATTATCATAGTAAACAATGCACTCACTGTGCCTTGTCAAACTTTCCGGTTATCAGCTCTCCTTTCCTCACACAGAGACAGCGTGTGAGAAAAGGAATGCGGATAACTGGGAAGTCTGTTTACATGTGACCAGCTGTGTCTGGATAGAGCCAATCACAGCAGCCCTTTACCTTGATCTGTGATCAGGTCACAGAGTATGCCCAATGCGTGCCCCAGGGACGTGCAGGAGGCGCTCACATAGGAGAACATGCATGAACATCCTCCCAGAACTAGAGGCCCGTGCTGTAGCCATCTTTTGGCTATAGTGCGGGTAGGAACAGGTTAAAGCAGCCCAGACTGCTTAAAGGATGAGTTGACCCTTGGAGACATGTTACACGTTACACTCATATTTTGGATGCAACGTAACGTGCTCCAGCATTCACACTTCTGCACAACACACAGCATTTTTGTGGAATCTTTCTGCCCAGTTGTCTTTTGCTAAACTACTCAGCCGCTCCTACTTTCATATCTCTACAACATAAAGGCTAATCATTTTGTAGCTCAAGGTAAGAACTAGGAGGGCTGTTTCAAATAATATAGGGAGTGTGCATAGGACATAGGACAGCTCTGAATTTCTGGCAAGGGTAACAGTTTTGTTGCTCCTCTAAATGGATATAACAAAATGTTTCCAATGGTATATTTAACACACAAAAATGAAGCAAATAAGAGAAGTTCAATTCCCCTCACTTGGCATCTACAATTAAGCTTCAAAAAGGGCGAAAGACATCTGTGGAGTTCTCTACAGGTGGAGAACAGGAGCCGAAGCCATCTTTTACCCATGTCATTCACATTTATTCAACAGTAAGTTGGTGCCTGTGTGCAGATTTTCACCATTTTGTTAAAGTCTACTAGAGCCTGACAAGCCGATTCTGTCAGTTTTGCACCAGTCTATTCACATGCTGATCCGACTGTACTATTTTCAGTTTGTTTTGTGCTACAATAGAAGTTTTGTTAGGGTTAGCATGCACTTTAAATGCTTAAAGTGATTGTAAAGTCTCCTTTTTTTTAATTTTTTTAATTAAAAATAACAAACATGTTATACCTACCTTCTCTGTGTAGAGGATTTGCACAGAGCAGCCCAGATCCTTCTGTTCTCGGGTCCCTCTTCAGCTCTCCTGGCCCCCTCCCTCCAATTGGGTGCCCCCACAGCAAGCAGCTTGCTATGGGTGCACCTGAGCCGAGTCACAGCTCCCCGTGTCCATTCAGACACGGAGCTGCGCCCCCTTTCTATTCTCATTGGCTGGCTGACTTTGATTGACAGCAGTGGGAGCCAATGTCACCACGCTGCTGTCTCAGCCAATGAGGAGGGGAGTCTTGGATGGCCGAGACAGTCCTACAACATTGCTGAAGCTAGAGGAACCTCAGATAAGTGTTAGGGGGGCTGCTGCACACAGAAGGCTTTTTATCTTAATGCATAGAATGCATACAAAAAACCTTCTGCCTTTACAACCACTTTAAACTTCCCTTACTGACTGGTACTTTTGACAAAAGTAAGAATATTCAGGCCTGCTGATAAGGCAGTACAGCCAGCCCTCCTGTAACTGGCCCTGGCTGCATCAGTTCAAATGGGTGGCCTGGGCACCTGCCAAGCAGGAGGGCTGGCTGTACTGCCTTGCAACTCCTATGGACCCCCTTGCAGTACTGCCATCTTTCTCCCCCTGGCTTGTGGGCAGGTGGCAGATCATGGTGACAGGGTGGTCGTCAAGTCCCTCACGTTTCCCTCCTTTTTGGGTGGCAGTGCAGATCTTCTCCCATTGCTATGGGAGATGGATTGCTGCCGAAGCAGTGCCAAAAACATCCCCCTAGCTGCAAGAGAATATCGTTTTGCACTCTGTTTTGCACTCCTGTGACCTGTTTTCAGCAAAGAGCGGTCTGATGATCTGAAGTCCGCTCTCTGCTGACGTCACTGGAATCAGTCCAGGCACCACGTCATCTGCGTCACCTGAACTGATAGCTGTCTCAGCCTCTCAGCGAGCCGCTGAGAGGCTGAGACGGCCGCTCCCCACCCCTCCACAGCTCAGCGCTCCAATGAGCATGGAGGAGCAGAGCAGGAGAGCTGCTGCTTGGGGAGCCGAGAGAACCGAGCCATTGACGAGGTTCGATGGCTCGGTTCTCAGTGCAGAGACCCCGGGGGACAGATGCAGCATCGGTCCGATACTGCATCCACCTAGGTAAGTAGGATTATAAGAAAAAACATTTCCCATACTTCTCTTTTAAAGACTAAACCTTTTTTGACACTTGTTGCTTAAAAGTTAAAATCAGTATTTTTTTGCTAGAAAATTACTTAGAACCTCCAAACATTTAATATATATATTTTTTAGCAGAGACCCTAGAGAATAAAATGGCGATCATTGCAATATTTTATGTCACACTGTATTTGCACAGGAGTATTTTAAAAGCAATTATTTGGGAAAAAATACACTTGGATTAAAAAAAAAACAGTACAGTTAGCCCACTTTTTTTGTATAATGTGAAAGATGATGTTACGCCGAGAATCATGATCTTTATTGTAAGCCAGGGGTCTCCAAACTTTCTAAAGAAAGGGCCAGTTTACTGTTCTTCAGACTTTAGGGCGGCCGGGCTGTGGCTGTTGAGAGTAGGAAAGGTTCCGACGTCAGTGGGGAAAAAAGAATGCCCCATCTTTGGTGTCAATGGAAGAATTGTGCCTGACCGTTGGTGCCATTGGCTCAATTGTTTGTGTATTGGGAAGAATTTTGCCTCATCGTTGGTGTCAGTGGGGGGGAATTATGTCCCATTGTTGGTATTAGTAGATAAAATAGTGTCCCAAGGGCTGGATAAAGGTAAGCAAAGGGCCGCATTTAGCCCCCGGGCCGCAGTTTGGAGGCCACTGTTCTAAGCAAAAAAATTGTGATTCTCATTTTATCCAGAATCGTGCAGCTCTACTTAGAATAAATTATCATGATGGCAACAACAATTGACAGTCCAAGATAAAGTGCAAACATTTCCTAACATTCCTATTCCCTAATTGATAACTACAGGAGTGGGGCTGCCCCAGCATAGCTGTTCATGTAGGGTTGAAACCTTTTTCTTCAAGCCAAACCCAAACACTTTAGCGGCACACGGCAGCCACTGTGTGAGTGGGAACCAGCTGGAATTAGGGGGTAAAGCTGCCTGGGAGGTGAAGCGGCTCTAAGAAAATCACACATGTGCGTGCACATCAGCAAATGTGTCATTGGTTGCTGAGACACCGGCAGTCCTAGCAACCAATGACTGCAAAGCAAACCATTCATAGGCTGGCTGGGGGGGTGGGGGGTGGCAGGCACCCCATGAGGAGAAGGCAAGGGAGAGAGTGCGCAGCAGAGGAAGCTGCAGCCAGCAGGAATAATTACTGAATTCGAGGATACCCCCCACTGAGGTCACACACTGGCTCCATCCCCAGGACAGATACCTGATGGCAGTGCCGGGACAAGGTAATTCAGTGCCCTGAGTAAAGATGACAAACTGCAACCCCCCATGTGGACTTACAGTTCACATCTCCATCTCAGTGTGGCACCCACTGGGAAAGAAGGCAGTTTCTCTGTCTTTCCCTCTCCAGTCATATGACATGTCACATGACAAGGGGAGACAAGGAGAAGGCAGTTTGCCTTCACTCCCCAGTGGCACTGCACTGAGACTGAGGTGTGTTTTCAGCAAGCGTCCTCTTTCTACTGCCCACAATAGGTATATGTAAGCAATATTTTATCCCCTCACCACCTGTTTTAAGGTGCATTGCATGCAGTTGCGGGGAGGTTGCAGTGTGCCCCCATACACTTGAAGGTTTTCTTCAGCAGACGGTAATGCTTGCTGAAAGTGATGGGGGGGTATAATTTCCACTGACTACCATCCTATTTAGCAAACATATCCACAGGGCTCAGCTGAAAAGAGCAGAACATAATTGCATTGTACCTGTAATTCTTCGGTGTTCTTGGGTTTAGTCCTGGCATCTTCAGTCTGGTTCTGTCCCAGCCTGTCAGTCCACCCACCACCTGCATTGTTTTAGTATTCTTAGCTCTGTTGGGGATGCAGTTCCGACATTTTCTGCATCTTCTGCCGGCTTCTGTCCCCACCCACCACCTGTAGCACTTCCCTAGACTATGTTCTACAGGTCTGATAGGAGGTGGGCGGGCCGGTGGGTGGGGACAGGAGATGCAGAAAATGCCTGAACAGAGCTAAGAATACTAAAGTAATGCAGGTGGTGGGCGGGCTGATAGGCGGGGACAAAAGCAGACAGAAAAACTGTCACCTAGATGCAGGAGGAACTCAAGCAGCTACTGCACCCCCCCTCAACACTGTGCCCGGTGCAGGCAGGCGACCCTTCGCCCCCCCCCCTGTACCACCCCTGCCTGACGGGTTGAGACTAACTTTGTCCGGGTTTCAGGAGGACAAAAACCCGGGTCATTCCCGTACAGGTTGTAAAAGTCCAATGTTGGCTGAATCCATGTCTAGGTTTTAGGGACAATTTTGGGTCATTCAGACTCCTGAAACGGCTTCAGGTAGAGTCCCCCTATTTGAGTGCATGCGGGTTGTCCCGGGCCCCTTTTATAGCACATGAGACTGGAGGGTTCGGCCCAAGAAAACTCTGCCAAGAAAAATATGGGAGTGCAGTTAACCCCTAACTTCCCACTGGAGCAGCAGTAACCTATGCCTGCCTACAGGCTGCACTGCAGGGGGATTGATTCTAACATCTGAATGAACAGGAAGCTGCTCAGCACAGAGCACTTCCTATTCATTCACCGTCCAGTACAGTTGAGGCTGCAGAGAAAGGGACTGCGGAATCTCTGTTATCAGTTCCTTTCTCTGTCCCAAAAGTATCTGATATTTCACTAAAGACCCCCAAAGGGGCAGTTAAAAATAAATAAATACAATTCTAATGAAAGGTTAAAAAAAATTTGAAATTCGAAAAAATAATTAAAAAAAAGAAACGGCTCATTCACATATGCTTTGCTCTCTAAAGAGTATACAGCAGTTGGAACGCTCTTCAGAGAACATTTGACAGGAAGCAAGGAGGCATACTGCCACCTCACCACCTGCTTTAACCCCACATTAAAGCACCGCACCCATGTGGCAATTGCAGAGCAGCACTATTTACTTGAATGGGTTTTGTTCAACACGGGTATAATTTTTGTCATGGCTGCAAAGCATAGCATCGTGGCTGTGGGAGGTAGTCAGAGAGACAAGAGATTGCTGCCTGGGCCTCAGTGGAAGATTTGCCAAAGAAGTACTCTTGCTGAAAAGCCCTATCTCTGAGTCCTGGACTGAAGAAGGGATCCTTATTTCCTTCATAGAAGATTTGCCTGATAATGCTGGGTGGTAAACAGATCCTGGGACATTGTGAATAAAGGATTCACTGGGACTGATGGTTGGACAAGTACCAGATGTGAACCAGTTGCTCGAGGTTGCCTTTTTGACTGCTGTTGCAGAAAAGCTGCTCTTAGAAAGATTAGAGAAAAGTTAATTCTTCTACTGTGATTACTGGTCGTTTTGACCCTAAACACCTCTCATGTTGAAGTTCCTCAGCAAATACCCTAATGAGAATTCCCATAGACTAAACCTTAAATGACAGTGTGCGTAGGATTGTGCTTGGGTGATTGGTAGCCTCTGTACTATTTGGGAGTACCTGGCGATCTTCAGTGGCCCCTTCAAGGGTATACGCTTCTAAAAGAGATATTGTCCTACATGATAAACACAGAGCTAACTCTGTCAATAATAGCACATAGGTGTTGATTTTCTAAAGGCAAATAGACTGTGCACTTTGCAAGAGCAGTTACACTCATTTTCTCTAGAGCTTAATGAATGCGGTCAAGCTTCACTTTATAAGGAATACCCAATCTGGTGAATGGAAAATTTAAAAAACATCATTTTTGCTTGCACATGATTGGATGATGGAAAGCAACAGAGCTTCACAACATAGTATCTATCATGTAACCATCTTCCATGAATTATCTACTATGGGTGCTGTTAGTCTTCAGTGCACAGATCTTGCCATCAAAAATATACATGCTAGCCTGCACTCCAAGAAGCCAAGTCACTGTCTTCCAGATTCGTTTTGAAAAACACCAGCTTCAAGCAGAAACTAGAGTGCTGTGCAAGGACACATCCTTCCTGGTCCTGCACCACAAGTGACCACTTCCACCTGTAGGGAAAAGAGGCAGGGGGGCTGTGTTGTGTATGAGAGGGGGCACGGAGGCTGCAATTTGTGTATGGGGGGGGACTACATTGTTTATGAGTGTGAAGTGGAGGAAAGCAGAGGGTCTGTATTTTTCATAAGTGTGGAGAGGGGGGCCAGGGGTAGCATTGTTATGAGGAAGGGGGACAGGAGTTTGCATTATGAGTGTGAAGGGATGGGGCAGAGGGCTGCATTGTTTGCAATTGGGGTGATTGGTGAGTGAGATGGTTCAGAGGGGAGCAGTGGACAAGACAATGCAAAGGTCAGCCTTGAATTAGGATTGTGGGGAGGAAACCTCTGGACTGGTGGGGTGGTGGGGTGGAGATGTGAGTTGTAAATTAGGGGGTGCAGCAGTGAGCAGTGGGTGAGGGGGTTCAGGGGTGAATTGTGGTTGAGGGATTGCAAAGGCTAATGGTGATTGAGGGGGTGCAGAGGCGAGTGATTGACAAGAGGGTGCAGAGGCAGTGGGTGAGAAGGAGAGCAGAGGAAAGCAATGGATGAGGAGTGCAGAGGAAAATGGTGGACAAGGGGGTGCAGAAGTGAGTGGTGGCTATGAGGTGCAATGGGGGCAGGGAAGATAGACACAATGAATCAACTCAAAGAAACAAACTTTTCATTAGAGACTCCACAGAGAAACTACTGTATTAATGTAATGTACTGAATAACAACTTAAAGTACAGTTCATAAACCATAGACATTAAGTCACATTACAGTTTGCCTCTTAAATGTTCATCTTCTTTCAGATGTCGTTTGTAAAAAATGTTGGTGTACAATAGAGATAGTCATCTCCATCTAGCAGCCAACATGCGCTGTACTTAGTTCAATGTTACCCCACTAGAACACATGCACGAGAAACCTTCAGAAACATGCGAGGGGAGGGCAAAGTTTCTACTGCCTAGTTTCCTCCACAGAGTTTAATCTGGCACTGATACCCCTTATAGGGCGTACACACGGTCGGACTTTGTTCAGACATTCCGACAACAAAATCCTAGGATTTTTTCCGACGGATGTTGGCTCAAACTTGTTTTGTCTACACACGGTCGCACAAAGTTGTCGAAAAATCCGATCGTTCTAAACACGGTGACGTAAAACACGAACGTCGGGACTATAAACGGGGCAGTGGCCAATAGCTTTCATCTCTTTATTTATTCTGAGCATGCGTGGCACTTTGTCCGTCGGATTTGTGTACACACGATCGGAATTTCCGACAACGGATTTTGTTGTCGGAAAATTTTATCTCCTGCTCTCCAACTTTGTGTGTCGGAAAATCCGATGGAAAATGTCCGATGGAGCCCACACATGGTCGGAATTTCCGACAACACGCTCCGATCGGACATTTTCCATCAGAAAATCAGACCGTGTGTACAGGGCATTAGTGTTGTATGTTACATACTCGTGGCTGCTGCATTCTGTACATTTTACACTACTGACCTCTGCACTTTGTATGCCCATATTATTACATATTCCTGACCAAAGTGCTCATTGTCTCAATATTTGCTGGTTGCTAACTAAGTAGTCCCTGACTATTTTAATGAAGTTCTACTTAAAGGGAGGTTCAAAGTTATAGCACTCTGCTTGTGTGTAGGAAAGCATAATTAAGGCAAGAGTTTCAGTTTTTAAAAATAATTGTGCTCAGATTTTTATGTGTCTATGTGAGATTTTTGTTTGTAGCAAAGTAATTAAAAGGACCATTTTTTTTTAGTTAGGTACTTTTTTTTCTCTATTTTTAAACTATGCAGTTTATTTAATTAGTTGAATAGGAAACCCCACCTCTGGAAGTGATGGATCCTAACGTCTACCAGCTCTCCTTGTGGTTGTCACGGCTAATACTGACAGTGCTTGAGCTGTGTGCTGATAGTGTAAATGCATACAAGTGTTTTAATCTTGTGGTCCTAACAACCCATACTATTGGAAAGCAGATCCTGGCTATAGCCCCTTCATTATCAGTGTGTGACTTTGCTGGCACTTGTATTGTTTAGCTCCTGAGTCTTTCTGTTTGCATCCATCTCTGGAAAGACTCCCTGCAAAGCTACACACTGATAATAAGTTTGCAGATGTTTAAAGCAGGAGCTTACTGATAGCATAAATCAATATATGTTTTTTTTTCATCCTGCAGACAGCCCCAACCACTCCACTCAAGGTACTCCCCCCCCCCCTGCTTCGCTAACTCTAGCTCTAAGCAGTCCATGATCTGTACACAGCATATACAGAAGCAGAAAAGAAGCCCCTCCCCTTCATAAAAGCCAAAAATAAGTCTTTATTATAGTTTTCCAGTACAAAGCTGACCCACCTTCTCCTCTGACATGTTTCAGTTTCCTAGGGGCTAAAAAGTAAAGTAAAACTCAATAGAGGAGCAGGAAGATCAGCTTTGTCAGACAAGTTGATGGCTCTTGGTTGTGGCAAAGTAATTCATGATAAGATGCATTTTTTCACCCTGTTGCCCTGGCAGCTCTGGAGAGACTTTCTCTGGACTGGCGGGGTAAATAAAATATTCATAATGTTAGCAAAACGATGCATGCACTGTCAGATTGAGCTGTCACAGCTGTGGGGGGATGGAAGACAGCAGGGTCCAAAAAGCCCAGAAAAGATGGATTCCTATTTATAAATAAAGAAAATGGCAAATAATAAAAAATAGCACACATGTATTTATTATGCTTCATGTTTTAATAAAATTGTGTAAATAAACAATCTTCAACTGGTGACATGTCTTTTATAGCATATTTTTTGGGTACAAGAATTGTGGCATATATGTACTTTGTATACAGTTTTTTTTAACTATACCCCGTTAAGCCTCTATCACTGTCAGTGTAGCGTGGCCACACCCACTGCTCATGCTTCCTGTTTTGATGTCGAGGGATGCCTCAAGTCTTTCTCAATCCTAGCAATGCTCCTGCCCCTCACCTTCCTACATAGCCTTTTATGTAGTTGCCAGGTGAAGAGTGAGGGTGAATGCTATAGAGCAGGCATCACTATGGCAATCTGCGCTTCAGACCCAGGCCGAGTAAAATGCTTCTTGTTGAGACTACTGCGCCCATGTCACTCAGCAGCCTGGGTGTCTTATTCTCTCTCTCCACTTCCGCCCCCCACCCTGGGCCATCCTACAGTCTCCAGATTGCTCTCCCAGCTTTTGCCCCGCATCAAGACCTGCTCCTGCCCTTTACAAATTAGATAAAAAAAGGTTACTAACGGGCAAGTAGCCTAAAGCTGGCCATACACGGGTCATATTCTGAAATAATTTTCTTTTGAAAATCGTACCTAAGAATGTTCGAATTTCGCACCATTAGTGGTCCGCAGCAACGGACGATTTTCATGGGGCAATCTAATTTTAGTGATCAAGTATGTTGAAAACTTTTTAATAAACAAACGATTTTCTAATCAATAATGGGAGAATCATGCGAGAAATATAATCAAAAAATAAATGCGCATGAGAAATGGAAAATTCCCAGAAAGAAAAGAAGATTTCCAGCCACGAAAATGATTTTCTGTAACAACATGAGGTGAAGTTAAAGGCTTGGTTGGTCAAATTTTGAAATAAATTATGGCACCATCGGATCACAAAATGCACGAAATTTCTCATTTTCAAAAGAAAATTTGTTCAGAGTTCGACCCATGTATGGCCTGCATAATCACCACTCCCATGTATAAGGTCAATTCTTAAAGAACTTGAACTCATGAAATGTAAGTCCAACAAAGGTTAAAAGGAGAAGTAGGGCCAAAGCTCTTTGCCCTTAGTTCTGCACTGCTGGGACCCATATTCAGCCGACAGGTGAAGTCACTGAGCCGGCCCAGGCTCTGGAGAGATCACGACTTTAATGTTGGAATCCACTCAGATCCCTGACCAGCAGTTGGTTCAGCCTCTCAGCACACCGCTGAAAGCCTAAGCCAGCCTTTCCCGCTTCTGTAAAGCCCAGCACTCCAGTGAGAGCTGGAGGAGCAGAGTAGAGAGCGGTGACCGACAGTCAGTGGCTTTCTGCTCACTGAAGAGTAAGAACTGAGCTATCAGTGGTCTATGAATGCTCAGTTCTTGGTGTAGAGGTGGCAGGGGACAGATGCATCATCGAGCCAATGCTGCATACACCTTTTTTTAAATAACAAATTTTGGAAATTACCCCATAAAAAGTTTATTGTTACATACAAATTCTTCATAAAAACAATAGTAAAAGAAAAAAAAAGAAAGAGAAACCTAACTAAAATCCCTCTGCAAAACCATGTCTCCTAAATAAGTAAGTATTGGTAATTAGCGATAACATACAGTGATTAATGGTCACCAACAATTTGCAGCAGCAGCCCCTATAATATGTGACGAGTAACATATAATAGATTGAAGGTAGCAAAGGTTCAGAAGAGATGTCTCTATGCATTTTTCAGGAATTATGACCTGCTTCCTTAGGAGACCAAAATGAGCACTACAATATGCAGACTAAATCTAAAATGACAAGACGTACAGTATAATGATGAGGGGATGAGAGATTACAACCCTTCTGTGAGGATAAGATGCAGGCAGATCTCTATTATACCTCTGGTAACTATGTCTCTGTCTATTTTTACTGCTAAGGGAGGCTGTATAAATGTTATGAGAACTACATAATATATTTCTGGCAAAATGCTGAGCTTTTTTCTTAGCTACTATCTCTGGGAATTATAATCCACTCAGTATTTTTATTGGTGGTTCTTTTGTTGCATTTTTTTTTTTTTGTTAGATTCCTTCATACTATTATTATCAATGTATTTTTGTAGTGGTTGGTGGACATTTATAGCCTTCTAAATTAGTATCTGGGTTGCACTGTAACTATACCGATTTTCATGGGCTTACCAGGTGACTATTATGCCCTTCTATCAACTCGAAAGCCCATTACTTTGAGTTATTTTTTTCATCCAGAGTAGTTTTATCAGTGCTTATTTTTGGCTAAGTTCAATAGGGTAAGAGCCTTATTTTTTTCTCAACTTACTTTGTTACTATAGTATATATATTTGCTTATTTACTTATTTTTTTCCTCCTGGGTCACTCTCTCTTCCCTTGTTTTTACTGCAGTGCCTTTTTGTATCGGCCCATGCGCTGGCATGTAGAAGGGACCATTCCCATGGTCCATGCCCACTGGTGGTGTCTGGCTAAGGGTCGAGTAATGCCGCGTACACACGGTCGGACTTTCCGGCATACTTGGTCCGGCGGACTAGAGTCCGCCGAACAATCCGACCGTGTGTAGGCTCCGGCGGACTTTTCCAGCGGACTTTTTCCAAAAGCCTGCCGGACCTTTTCCAAAAGCCCGTCGGACCTAGATTTGAAACATGTTTTAAATCTTTCCGTCGGACTCAGTTTCTGGCGGAAAGTCTGCTCGTCTGTGTGCTGGTCCGACGAAAAGCCCGCTCGTCTGTATGCTGGTCCAACGGACCAGATACGACGCAAGGGCAGGGTATTAAATTTCGCGCTCGCTGCAATAGGAAAAACAAATTTTCCTATTGCGATGAGCATGAGGCATACCAGGCCCTTAGGTCTGGTATGGATTATAAAGGGAAACCCCTACGCCGAAAAAACGGTGTGGGGTCCCCCTAAAATCCATACCAGACCCCGATCAAAGCACGCAGCCCGGCCGGTCAGGAAAGGGGGTGGGGACGAGTGAGCGCCCCCCCTCCTGAACCGTACCAGGCCGCATGCCCTCAACATGGGGGGGTGGGTGCTTTGGGGGAGGGGGCGCCCTGCGGGGCCCCCCCACCCCAAAGCACCTTGTCCCCATGTTGATGAGGAAAAGGGCCTCTTCCCGACAACCCTGGCCGTTGGTTGTCGGGGTCTGCGGGCGGGGGGCTTATCGGAATCCGGGAGCCCCCTATAATAAGAGGGCCCCCAGATCCCGGCCCCCCACCCTATGTGAATGAGTATGGGGTACATGGTACCCCTACCCATTCACCTAGGTAAAAAGTGTCAATAATAAAACACACTACACAGGTTTTTAAAATAATTTATTAAACAGCTCCAGGGGGGGTCTTCCTCCGCCTTCGGGGGTCTTCTTCCGGCTTTGGGGGTCCCTCCGGTTCCTCTTCTCCCGGCATCCGGTTGATTCTTCTCCGCTCTCTCCGGCCTCTTCTCCCGGTGTTCCAGTTCTTCGGCCGGCTCCTCCGCTGTCTTCAGGCCGCTCTCTTGCCAGCGGAGGTCTGGACTTCTTGGCTTCTTGGCTTCTTGTCTTCTTCCATCTTCTCTTCTCCAGATGTTGACACGCCGCTCTCTCCGGCTGGACTGCTCTCTGAGGGCTCCGTTGTGACTTATATAGGCGGAGACCCCGCCCCCTTATGATGTCCCAGTTCCTGGGCATGCTGGGACTGTGATGTTTTAGGGGGCGTGGTCACCGGGTGATATTGACCACGCCCCCTAAAACGTCACAGTCCCAGCATGCCCAGGGACTGTGACATCATAAGGGTGCGGGGTCTCCGCCTATATAAGTCACAACGGAGCCCTCAGAGAGCAGTCCAGCCGGAGAGAGTGTCGTGTCAACATCTGGAGAAGAGAAGAGGGAAGAAGACAAGAAGCCAAGAAGTCCGGACCTCCGCTGGCAAAAGAGAGCGGCCTGAAGATAGCGGAGGAGCCGGCTGAAGAACTGGAACACCGGGAGAAGAGGCCGGAGAGAGCGGAGAAGAACCAACCGGACGCTGGGAGAAGAGGAACCGGAGGGACCACCGAAGCCGGAAGAAGACCCCCGAACCTGGAGGAAGACCCCCCCCCGGAGCTGTTTAATAAATTATTTTAAAAACCTGTGTATTGTGTTTTATTATTGACACTTTTTCCCTAGGCGAACTGGTAGGGGTACCATGTACCCCATACTCATTCACATAGGGTGGGGGGCCGGGATCTGGGGGCCCTCTTATTATAGGGGGCTCCCCGATAAGCCCCCGCCCGCAGACCCTGACAACCAACGACCAGGGTTGTCGGAAAGAGGCCCTTGTCCTCATCAACATGGGAAAAAGGTGCTTTGGGGTGGGCGGCCCCGCAGGGCGCCCCCTCCCCAAAGCACCCACCCCCATGTTGAGGGCATGCCGCCTGGTACAGTTCAGAAGGGGGGGGGGCGCTCGCTCGTCCCCACCCCCTTTCCTGACCAGCCGGGCTGCGTGCTCGGATCGGGGTCTGGTATGGATTTTAGGGGGGCCCCACGCCGTTTTTTCAGCGTAGGGGCTTCCCTTTATAATCCATACCAGACCTAAGGGCCTGGTATGACCCGCGACGGGGCTCGCAGGGTGTCAATCTCGCCGATAAAAGCGGCAAGATTGACTTCCTTTTCTAGCCCCGTCGTACCCGAGTCACGTTCAAAATGAATGGACTTGTCCATGTGTGGGCAAGTCCATTCATTCTGAAAGTCCGCCGTAACTCCGGCGAAAGTCCGTCGGAAAGACGGGCGGACTTAGCCCGCTGGAAAGTCCGGTCGTGTGTGGGCAAGTCTGTCCGTTTTAAAGTCCGGCACACCTGGCGGACAAAGTCCGTCGGAAAGTGTGCCGGACCAAGTATGCCAGAAAGTCCGATCGTGTGTACGCGGCATTAGTGTTCTCTCTTAGAAACATTATATTAATCATTGTTATATATAAATTGTTGTACTACAAATACATTATCACAATGATTGGTTTGATTTGATACTGTTTGTGTACCTTTGTATTTTGACATTATGATATGGCTTGTCATTTTAGACTTACTCTACATAGTGCAGTGCTTCTTTTGGTCTCCTGAGGAAGCAGGCCCCAATGTCATGACACAAAAGACAATCACACACCAAACAGTAAACATGAACAATGTTTAGACAAAATACCTAATTAACCTAACAGAGACCTAACAACTAACTATACAATACACTATATACAAAATGAGGGATATGGGTTACAGGTAATACAAGGGATGCAAGGAAGGGGAAATCAATACTGGGTAGGAACAAGGAGCAGGAGTAATCAGCAGGGTACAGGAGGCAAGGCTAGCTCAGGAGCAGGATAAACAGACACAAGGATTTGGCAGCAAGGATGGCAATCAAAACACTAACGCAAGTTGCAATAGCAGAGATGGGACTTAAGTACCCTCTCCGCAGCTGGAGACACCCACTGGTAGTCACCAGGAACTACAGCTTTCAGCTCAGAGACCCACAGTGCCACCAGCAGACATCTCTTGTGAACCCACATTACCTTCAATCCATTATATTAGGGGCTACTGTGAGTAAATTATTGATGATCATTAACTGCATGTGTTTTTTCTTCTTCTTTTATATTGGTTTTATGTATAATTTGCATGTATCAATAAACTTTGTATGGGGTAATTTCTAAATTTTTATTACATTTTGCAGCATTTTATGTGCACATCTAAAATCCTTTAAGAATTTAATTATTTTACTACTGCTTCTGCCCTCTGTCATGCTGTTGCAGGTTACAACTGTGAAGGAAGGGGAGCTGTGATGTCAAGGGGACGAGGAATTTGATGAGCAAAAAGGGCTGTGATGTAAAGGACAGGGCTGTGATTTGATGGGACTGAGGACACTTATGTAAAAGAGGGCTGGGATGTGAAGGGGGACGAGGACACTTAAGTAAAGGAGGGCTGTGATGTGAAGGAAAATGGGGACAATTATGTGAAGGAGGTGGCTGTGATGTGAAGATGGCAAGGGACACTTATGTGAAAGGGTGGTGGGAGGCTGTCATGTGAAGGTTCTGAGTCACAGTACAAATATGAGATTTAGCTCTGCCGGAAGAAAATTTTACTGACCAGTACTCTGAATTTTACTTCAATACCCTTGCTAAAGAGTGTCACTTGAGTGAAACATCTGAGTCTGTAGGGACTGCTGACATCACATCCAAAATGGCAGTGCTCAGCAGTAGTCTAATGCCGCGTACACACGAGCGGACTCTACGGCAGACTTTGCCCGGCGGACTTTTCGTCGGACTTTACGACGGACTTTCTGAATGAACGGACTTGCCTACACACAATCAACCAAAGTCCGTCAAATTCGTACGTGATGACGTACGACCGGACTAAAATAAGGAAGTTCATAGCCAGTAGCCAATAGCTGCCCTAGCGTGGCTTTTTGTCCGTCGAACTAGCATACAGACGAGCAGACTTTTCGACCGGACTCGAGTCCGTCGGATAGATTTGAAACATGTTTCAAATCTAAGTCCGTCCAACTTTTGAGAAAACAAAGTCCGCTGGAGGCCACACACGATCGAATTGTCCGACGAAATCCCGTCCACCGGGCAAAGTCTGCCGTAAAGTCCGCTCGTGTGTACACGGCATTAGGACTTTTGGATGTTTACACAAAGGAGGTTTCATTGGTAAATAACATGCATAACATAAGTCAAATGCACATACTGTATAATCTTATTAAAATATTTTGTTGTAATGAATAATCTGGTGACAGGGTCTCTTTAAAGCAGGGCTCTGTGCAAAAGTGAAAACTTACAACCCAGTGAATTACAGTAAATATAACCAAAAGACCAGTAAAACTTATCTTCTTTGCAGTAGACTAGAGTGGGTGCTTACAGTGAGAAAAAGAATAGCAAAGTGCCTTGGCAGATAAAGCCCAAGAAATGAAGCAAGCTACAGAAAACAAAGCAATATTCTAGGTGATGGTGTATCACCAGACAGAATATTAAACATAGGATTCGGTTTTTACTTGTATATCTTTTTTTTAGTTATTTTCATATTGTCACCGCATCCCCCTGGAATCTGTTGTTCTCCTAGGCACTGATTTATTATTCTGACAATGTTCTGTATATAGTTTATATGGTACTGGGGCTGCACACTGAAAATTAAAATATAACTTGGCTTTATAAAGAAAAATTGCATACATATTGACGCTGTGCTTTGGGAAGCTTAGGATATTACTTTTTCCAAATCTTTGTTTGAATGCTGTATTATATCGGAGCGTGAACTCTGCTAAGCAGTATTTGCATTTAAACCAGTCATCTTACCTAATCATAGTGCAATGTGTGAACAACAATACTTTTTGAAAAAAAACTACTTTGTATGGGGAATCCAGTATAAATACTGGAATTTCATCCAACTAGGCATATTGCAACTAGGCAGAATTAAAGTGATTGTAAAGGAAAACATCTTTATTTTTAAAATAACAAACATATTATATTTACCTGCTCTGAGCAATGGTTTTGCACAGAGCAGCCTGGATCCCCCTCTTCTGGGGTTCCCCACCGGCGCTTCTGGCTCCTCCCCCTTTATTAGTGCCCCCATGGCAAGCTGCAGTCTTGATCCCAAGTCGGACTCTTCATGTCGATTGACACACAAAGCACAGCTTGCGCTCCCTCCTCACAGGTTGTGATTGTCAATGACTCCCACTGCTGCACTAATATTCAGTGAGGTAAGAGAGAGAGCGAAGATAGCTGCTGATCTCGTGTACCGCCCTAGATTGAGATTAGGCTCAGATAAGTATAAAGGGGGGGGGGGGGCAGCTTTTTTACTTTAATGCATAAAATACATTAAGGTAAAGACCCTTCTTCCTTTAGAAGCACTTTAACCTCTTGCCGACCTCCCGCCGTTGATTGAAGGCGGTAGAATGGCACTCCTGCACGAATCGCCGTAGCTGTATGGTGGGCACTTTAAGGAGTATAGGGCATACACGCCCGCCGCGTGACGTCGGCTACCCGCGATTGCTCCTGAGAGAGAGAATGGAGATCTGTCAATGTAGCAGACATATCTCTGTTCTGTCAGGGGTGAGGAGAGCGATCTGTTGTTCCTACTGCTTAGGAACAAAAATCGGTCTCCTCCCCCGGCAGTCCCATCCCCCCACAGTTAGAATCACTCCCTAGGACACACATTTAACCCCTTGATCTCCCCCTAGTGTTAACCCCCCTGCCAGTGACATTTATACAGTAATCAGTTGCTATTTATAGCTCTGATCACTGTATAAATGTCAATGGTCCCAAAATAGTGTGAAAAGTGTCCGATCCGTCCGCTGCAATGTTGCAGTCCCAATAAAAATCACAGATCGCCGCCATTACTAGTAAAAAAAAATAAAATAAATAAAAATGGCATAAATCTATCCCCTATTTTGTAGACGCTATAACTTTTGCGCAAACCAATCAATATACGCTAATTGTGATTTTTTTTACCAAAATATGTAGAAGAATATATATTGGCCTAAACTGAGGCAGAAATTAGTTTTTTTTTATATATATATATTTTTGAGGGATATTTATTATAGGAAAAAGTTTAAAAAAATTACTTTTTTTTTTCAAAATAGTCTGTCTTTTTTTGTTTATAACCCAAAAAAATAAAAAACGCAGAGGTGATCAAATACCACCAAAAGAAATCTTTATTTCTGGGGAAAAAAGGACATCAATTTTGTTTGCACGACCAATTGTTAGTTAAAGCGAAACAGTGCCATATCGCAAAAAATGGCCCGGTCAGGAAGGGGGTAAATTCTTCCGGGGCCGAAGTGGTTAATCTAGGTAAAATTCAGCTCCTATGTTGCACCATAAGCTTCCCTTATTCTTTTCTGTGTAAGCCATCCTGCCTGTCAGAAGGTAGTGTAGGGGGTGCACAGACACAAAATATTTTTTGTGCATCATATTTTAAAAATACATATTAGTTGCATTCCTATTACAAGTATAGTGGGTAGCAGATTCAAGTGCCTGCATTTACTGTAACCATTGATCAGTTGCTTCTAAGCATGAATCAATAAATTAAAAAAAATGGATACATCACTTTGTATGCATTCATTTGCCTAATTAAATGTTTCCTCTGGGGTTTATAACACCGTTGGGCATCTGAATTACTAGTGACCACAAGTAATGCATAATAAAATTTTAATTATCTACATCAGCTTTTCTCAACCTTTACAACACAGAGGAACCCTTGAAGCTCCGGTCTCAGAGAACCCCTGCAAAAAATTACTATATCTACAACTCATGATACATTACTGTGATGGTGAGTGGGAGGCATTTGCCTTACACTTGTGGTCATTGGGATGAATTTATCCTTTACAGATAGTTAAAATGATCTATGGTGTCAGTGGGAACTTAGCTGAGAGGCAGGAATTGGTCATTGCTCAAGGAGCCCCTAGCAACATCTGGAGGAACCTAGGGTTCCATGGAACCCTGTTTGAGTAATCCTGACCTAGATAATTTGAGAATAATATATAATAAAACATTGGGAATAAAATGTGATTGGAGACATTGATTTACATTTATACAAGATGTATTTATAGTAAAGCAGCTAAAAGGAACCAGAAGGTTGCTCATACTAGGCAATGTAATAAGTTCACTTCAGATAAAGGACCCTAAGACGCCAGTATGCACCTGCTCTATGCTTCCTACCATCTCAATCCACTGTCAGATGAACTGAGAAATCACATGTGCTTGAAGATTGAAGACGAAGATTCACATGACCCTGCCTATCCCACAATGCAGCACTTGGCAAGTAGTCTCCCAATTGCCAGGCCCTGTTGCTAAACACTGTAATATGAGAGAAAATGCACAGCCCTGTGTGTGTTACAATTTGCTTTGCTCAGAAAGTCTAAACATAACCAGGAATTTTGGATGGTCTGGAGGTGAATTGGGGAGACATGAGAGTGCAGGGAACATAGAAACATTAAGAAAAGCAGAAAAAAGGCCACGTGTTGCATTGAGTTTGCCTGACTATAGATCTATGTTTGCCCTAAGCATGTTTAAATTCCCCTACTGTTCGTTGACTTGCTATATCTGCTGGAAGTCTGCTTGAAGCATCAACTTCTCTTCAATAATGTAATAAGTTCTAAGGCTCGATTCACATCTATGCATGTTGCTTTTGAGCGTTTCTGCAGTGCTTTTTGCGGTGCTTGCCGCGTTTTTGAACATGCAGTTTTGCCGCGTTTTGCGTTTTTTTTTTTTTTTGTTATACTGTATACAGTGTAAAAAAAAAAAGAAAGAAAAAAAAACTCAAAACGCGGCAAAAACGCGGTACTTGCGTTTTTGGATGTGGGTCCATTGAATTCTATTACATGAAAAACACTGCATTTTGCATGAAAAAAAATCCCTGACCCTTTCCAAAAACGCAGAGGCACAAAAATGCATTGATGTGAACATGTTCCATAGGAACCCATGTTAAAAAATTCCCATGCATTTCTGCAAAATGCATCAAAAAACGCATTAGTGTGAATAGAGCCTAAGGTTGCAGTTTGAACTTTCCATCCTGCTAGTTAGTGGTCATACCCTTGTGTTATTGATATCAGAGTCATATTGAAAAAACTGCCCTCCTAAACCCTATTCACACTTAATAAATGAATGTAAAGGTTTCAGGCATGTCCCTCTTTCCCTCTATTCCTTGAGACTGTACATAATAGTACAGTCTCTCCTGATGTGTTTTATTCCCTATACCAGTCATTCTCAACCAGAGTTCCTCCAGAAGTTGTTTGGGGTTCCTCGAACTGTGCCTGATTGACCTACCATCTGAAGATGCTTGAAAGGTTTTGGGTCCAACGCCACATAGCAGAGCAAGCGGCATGACCTCAATGATCTTTTTAGCTACCGTAAGGGTGGCGTTCCTCCAACTGTCAACAAATGTAAAGCCTCGTACACACGATCGGATTTTCCGCAGACAAAACCTCAGACTTTTGTCTGAAGGCATGCACCTGGATTTTGTCTTGCATACAAACGGTACACAATTGTCGGCCAACAAACACAAACGTAGTGACGTACTAGACATACTACGAGCCGAAAAAGAGGAATTTCAAATGTCAGGCACCACCCTTTGTGCTGCTCCTGCTAATTTCATGTTAGTAGACGTTTGGTGAGTGTTGATTCGCGCTTTTCATTTCGCACTTTTAATTTCGCACTTTTCAGTTTGTTTCTGAATAACAAGCGTAATAATATTATTCTTGATATCACTAGAAAAAAAAGCCTTTGAAAATTAGTTTACAATAACTCCATCAGTATCACTAGCAAAGCGGCTTCATTATTATCCCATTAAAGAAGAAGATAATATGCGCTGCATTTCCAGATTTCATAATCTGCCATGTCACGAATGCTAATTCTGCATTATGAATGCTAGTTTACAAGATGCTTCCGAGCATGCGTGTTTGTACTTTGGACTTTTGTCCGATGGACTTGTGTACACACGCTCAGAAAATCCGACAACAGACATTTGTCAGTGGAAAATTTTAAAGCCTGCCATCCAACATTTGTCCGTGGAAAATCCGCAACAATTGTCCGATGGAGCATTCAAACGGTCGGATTTTCCGCCAACAGCCTGTCATCACACATTTCCCGTTGGAAAATCCAATCATGTGTACGCGGCTTAAGACGCATTCTTCCCATTGACCCATCATTAATTCATTTTTAGCAGGGATTCTATGAAACCAGGAAATCATTTAAAGCATTACTTTGGGGTAAAAAGTTTGAGAAATGCTGTTCTAGACCTTTTGTTGCTTGCTTACACATTTATTATAGTCCCTCCTGTAAAGTTAACTTGTTATTTTACACTAGAAAAAGCAAAAAACAAGTTCACTTTAGGCAATATAGGCATAGAAAAATTGTCTAGCTTTTTTAGTCTGAAAGAAATAATACATTTTACTGTGACACATCACTAGTGCAATAAAAATTAATGAGAATTCTTACACCAAAGGCAAATAAAATTTTAGTAGGCTATAAAGAATTTACACAAAGCAAATATTTCTTAGACTAAAGACATCAATTTTGCTAATTCTGAGAAAAATTACATATTTAAGATCTGCAATAATCTAACAGTTCATATCTAATATGAGCCCACTCTGTCTATTTCTACCAACAGGAATAATTCTGGGGTTGGAAAAACAGATGGTTTTCTACTGCATGTGAATTAGAATAAGATCCAAAGCTGTATTCGGAATGAATGAGTCACATCTTAACATTAGGATACATGACTGCATCAAGAACTGCCTCCCAGGTGTCAAACTAAATTTAAAAAGAAAATAATTTTGTTCCACCCACCTAATGCTATTAAAATTGTACATAATAAAGGACAAGTTTTATTTTCTATACTTGTGCTTGGTTTAAAAATGGATTGGTTACAACATATGCACAGATTAGAAGGGTATTATAGAATGGTAAGCACTCAATTACCTTAACAGCTGCAATACATTTAGAATAGGTTGATTGGACAACAGGTGTACAACCTTGTTTTCTTGGACAGCAAATAGCCAGGTGCACTTGGGTTTGGTATAGATTTTAAGGGGGAACCCTGTGCAAAAATAAAAACAAGAAAAAAAAATTATGGGATCCCTCCCAAAATCCACACTAGTCCATTATGCAAGCATGAAGCCTTGCAGGCAAGGAAAGAAGGGGGGGACGAATGTGTGTCCCACTCACCCTTCAGAACCATACCTGGCCCTCAATATGAGCTTCATCCCCACAACCCTGGCTCGGTGGTTGCAGGGATCTGTGGATGGGGGACTTAAACCCATTTCACACTGAGGCATTTTTCAGGCTGGGCTAAAAATAGAACCTGTAAAGCACCTGAAAAACGGCTCCCCTGCAGTCTCAGTGTGAAAGCCTGAGTGCTTTCACACCGAGGCGACGCGCTGGCAGGAATTCCTGCAAGCAGCATCTTTGGAGCGGTGTATACACCACTCCTCCAACGCTCCTGCCCATTGAAATAAATGGGCAGCGCTGCCGAACCGCCGGCAAATGCTTTGAGGGTCATTTTAACCCTTTTCCGCCTGCTAGCAGGGGTTAAAAGCACCCCGCTAGTGGCCGAAAACCTCTGCAAAAGCTACCGTAAAGCGCCGCTAAAAATAGCAGCACTTTACCGCCGATGCCCCAGTGTGAAAGCAGCCTTATAGGAATCTGGGTACCTCCTTAAATGATAAGGGGGCTGCCCAGACACCATCCCCTACTCATGCAAAAGAGAAGTGGCAAAGTATATAAACACACTGAAAATTTTTGACAAGTCCTTTATTAACCACTTCAGGCCTGGAAGGATTTTCCCCCTTATTGACCAGGCCATTTTTTGCGATACGGCACTGCATCACTTTAACTGACAATTGCATGGTCATGCGATGTTGTACACAAACAAAATTTATGTCCTTTTTTTCCCCACAACTAGAGCTTTCTTTTGGTGGTAATTGATCACCTCTGCGGTTTTTATTGTTTGCGCTATAAACAAAAAAATGACCGACAATTTTGAAAAAAAAAAAAAAAACAATATTTTTTAAAATCAGTTTAGGCCAATATGTATTCTTCTACATAGTTTTGGTAAAAAAAATCGCAATAAGCCTAAAAAATAGGGGATTTATTTATAGCATTTTTATTATATATATATATTTTTTTTACTAGTAATGGCAGTGATCAGCAATTTTTAGTGGGACTGTGACATTGCGGTGGACAGATCGGACACTTTTGACACTTTTTTTGGGACCAGTGACATTTATACAGTGATCGGTGCTAAAAATAGCCACTGATTACTGTATAAATTACACTGGCAGGGAAGGGATTAACACTAGGGGTCAATCAAGGGGTTAAGTGTTCCCTAGGGAGGTGTTTCTTACTGTGGGGGGAGTGTATGCGTACTGACTGGGAGTGGAGAGAGATCGCTGTTCCTTATGACTAGGAACAGACGATCTCTCTCTACTCCCCTGTCAGAACGGGGATCTGTTTATTTACATTGACAGATCCCCATTCTGTCTTTCTGTGGAGCGATCGCGGGTGGCCGGCAGACATCGTGGCCGCTGGCCACGCTCATTGGCTCCGGCAACGTGCCTGCTATTGCTCTTAAAGTGGCCGACGTACACCTAAGGCGATTCGCACAGCTGAGCCAACCTGCCGCAGTATAATGATGGCGGCTGGTCGGCAAGCGGTTTAAAAAAAATGTCCTGCTGTGTAAATCCATTGTCAATCTTATTGTCCGGCAAAGCAGATCCACTCTGAAAGGTCTGTTTTTTGGGGTTTTTTTTTTTTTTTTACACAATTCCCAGCTCTTACTCCTGACCTCTACTCTACATGTGTTACTTACTCCTTACCTCTGCTCTCTGGGCATTACTTACCCCTGACCCCTGCACTCTTTATGCTACACACTCATGACTCTGAACTCTGTACATTACACAATTATCATTTCTCTACTCACAATGTTTTTTCTTTCAATGTGACTGATCTGAACAATCAGAATCCATCTGGTCTGCCTTCGTACCACTCATGGAGAAGAGAGAGAAGAGCAGAAATTTGAAATCCCTGTACCCCTGGAGTGGCTGCAGGGGTGCTGACAGCTTGGCAAACCCAGAGGTAAGTACAGCAGGGACCGGGGAGGTGGGGAGGGTGTCCAGTGTTAGCTCACCTTTAAATTTTTTATGTAAAGGTGAAGTAACCATTTCAAGAAAAACTAAGTCCATCAATTTAATTTTTTCCCAAAAAAAAGGCAGGCCATGAATACTAATTGTCACAGTTGCTTGTGCTCTCAACCGAACTCCTGAGACATAACATGGGTGGTGTCATAACTGAACACGTGTAGCACCTTGGCAGCTACAGATCAAATTGAATTTTAAGGGTAACTAAGGGAATTTTGTACAGAGTGAGGGTCCATTCACACTAACGCGTTTTTTGATGCATTTTGCATTTTGCAGAAATGCATGGGAATTTTTTAACATGGGTTCCTATGGAACATGTTCACATCAATGCATTTTTGTACCTCTGCGTTTTTGGAAAGGGTTAGGGACTTTTTTTCATGCAAAATGCAGTGTTTTGCATGTAATAGAATTCAATGGACCAACATCAAAAACGCAAGTACAGCGTTTTTGCAGCATTTTTACAGCGTTTTTGCGGCGTTTTTGACTTTTATTTTTTTTTAGACTGTATACAGTCTAAAAAAAAACTGTAAAAAAAACGCAAAACGCGGCAAAAACGCAGCAAAAACGCGGCAAGCACCACAAAAAACACTGCAGAAATGCTCAAAAGCAACATGCATAGATATGAATCGAGCCTAAGGAAGGGTTGTACCCCGATCAAGTTTTTTTTGCCATCTGTGTCCCATTAAGGAGATTTACCTCACTTCCTGTCACATAGCCAAAACAGGGAGTGAGAGGAAATGCTTCCAAAGTGAGGGAACTCCAGCGTGTCACCAGGGTCACCAAAATTAGCATCTCTATTAGAAGATTTCCCCTTTATTGCTGATCTGATGTCAACCTAAAATTTGGAATTTTCTTTCCACTTTGATAGTAATGGTAAACAGGACAAATAGAGAGAATTAATCTCCTGTAGCATAAGCTTCACAGGAGCCGCTCGGTAATTTGGGTTCTCTGTTCTGCACCTTAACTTCAAAAACACCCTCAGCCTGCCTGTCTGGCACACTTGGTTGAATGAAAGTTAATGCAAGCACTTACAAGAACACGAGTATAGATACCTGTAACTCGGCTGTAAACTGGCACCAGGAAATAGACACAAGACCATTTAGTGGTAAATGTATTGGTATGGGTAAGAGCCCTTGCACACTGGGGCGGGGGGCGGCGTCGGCGGTAAAACGCCGCTATTATTAGCGGCGTTTTACCGTCGGTATTCGGCCGCTAGCGGGGCGGTTTTACCCCCCGCTAGCGGCCGAGAAGGGGTTAAATACCACCGCAAAGCACCTCTGCAGAGGCGCATTGCCGGCGGTATAGCCGCGCCGTCCCATTGATTTCAATGGGCAGGAGCGGTAAAGGAGCAGTATACACACCGCTCCTTCACCGCTCCGAAGATGCGGCTAGCAGGACTTTTTTTACCGTCCTGCCAGCGCATCGCTCCAGTGTGCAAGCCCTCGGGGCTTGCACACTGGAATGCAAGGAGCGGCACTTTCTGGGATTGTACCACTTGACTGGGATTAGCTCATGAATCAGCAAAGCCAGCAATAAATAGTGCATTTAAGCTTTAACTGCAATGTGAATAATAATACCATAAGAGAGCATACGCTAGGAGAATGGCTAGGATATGGTGCAGTCCCCTGAGAGGTACCTGTTAACATAAGCAACAGGTGAAGGTCCCTGTGTAGCAGCTGTAAAGGGACCGTCTTTAGTCCTAACTCTTCAGCCAACTAGCCTTGGGGCCCAGTTGTACCGCTGGTGCATGTGAGAATAGTCCCAGTTAAGCCTGCAGGCAGCAAAAGGGCTACTAGACAGCTGTGTGGTCAGTTCCTAAAGGGCTCCATCTCCAGCAGCAGATAGTAAATCCCCACAGCAGCAGCCCTCCATCCGGTCACACAGTGATCAGTCTACTCTCTTCGCTGTACCCAGGTGACCCTGGCTGTCGGCACATCTGGACTCCGGATCCTGCTCAGGCTGCCATTATGCAGTAGTAGTGGTACAGCAATGTGCACTCCCCCGTCTCCCTCAAAAAAGTACACAGTGTCCTGTACAGCCTGAGAAAATGCAGCTCTTTACCCTCCTCCTAGCAATCTCACTTTGGCAAATCCAATTCAAAATTGAGACAGTAGAGTCTCTCTCCTCTGGACTATGGTTCCCACAATACAGTGCTGCCTGACTCTGAAGTCCATTGAACACTTCCTGCCCAGGAGCTCCCTTCTCTTGCTGTTACAGCTCTTAACCAGTTCAGAATTATGGGACAGCAGCTACAGAGAGAAGCTGCAGTCACTCTCCATTTTTAGCCAAGCACCTGGTTACACTCCCTAACAGAACACAGACAGCAATAAATACTGACAGATGTTATAATCCCTCTCCACTCTATCCAAAACAAAAAAAAAATGTTGCTTTTAGTTACACATGAGAAATTATTGCCTAACACTTTTCAAACAATTTTTTTCCCTAAGTTTAAACCTAATTTAAAACGTTTATAAGCCCTCGCCAGTGTTATATGGTTTGTCCCAACCTCTCTAGCTGCCACTTTAGCTGATCAGCTAATGTGGGGAAAAATATAAATAAATACATATGTATACTCTTCTACATCACTAGTGCCCCAAGAACATTTTGGGGCAACTGGGGGATTTATCTACAACTCACCTTTAAGATTGTTCCAGTCTGAGAGAGCCGGTTAAAGAATCCAAGCAGTGCAGGTTTTCACAGTTTAAAAAATGGCTATAAAAAAATGTTTTCAGCTAGCTCTTAGCTTCATTGAGAAATCCTATCTGGCATTAGAACTGCCGCATTCTAGATGCAAAATGAGAAATTCCATCCAGCATTCCAAATGCACCTCATGGAGATAAATTTGAATAATTATTGCAAGGGATACTGGATGATTTGTACAAGCCAATTCTCATATAGTCATTCTTAATTACATAATTCATTTAATTGGACACATTGAAGTTGCTATGTGTGTGTCTGTGTGTTTCTATTTGTGTGTAACAGGAAGTGTGCTATTTAACTTTGTATCAACTTAACAGGTAATGGATCTTAAACATTTTTTTAATTTTTACTGAATTTGTCCTTAAAGTGGATGTAAAGCCGATTCATGAAATTTGACCTAGGCACATATATCTATAGTGTTGACTCATCTCTCTCCAAAGCTCCAAGTCCCGTGTCTTTCTCCTGTTTCGTTCCTCTGTTATCAGCATGGTAACTTCTAAACAAGTTCTCCGACAACCGAGATAAAGCCAGCCTGAAATTTGTGTCGAGGTGGGTGCTATAAATAGATTAGCAGAGAGCTTGTCTTGTCGCAGCACAGCTCTGCACATTCCTTCCTCTGCCTATGTGAAGTGGGGGGGGGGGGGTGTGCCTTTCCTCCAATCAGCTATCACACAGTATATGTCAAGAATCCACTCCTACTGCTGAACGAGGAAGTAAAAATTCTAACACAATGTTAGAATTCCAAAGAATATAGCAAGCTGAATACAGCAGATATACCTGTAAAACTTATGTAGGGAGATTTGTTTCATCTCTGTGTATCATCGGAGGCTGTTCACTTCACTGGGTATAGGAGAGGGTTTACATCCACTGTAAGGGCCGGTTCACACCAGAGTGCAGGAAAGGCATGTTCATGTGCATTCAAAACGCACTACCTTTGCGATCTGCTGCAGGTGTCAATACATTATTAACCCCACTCCAAATGCAGATCGCAAACATGGTGTGTTTGCAGGCACCAAATGACATGGTACTATAGTACTTTTCAAAAGTAGCGCATGCACTACTTTTTGTGCGATCCAGTACAATTGCAGGCCATTCAAATGGGTTGAAAATGAATGGGCTTAAAATTGTACAGGAACATGGACTGCGTAATTGTGCGATTCTTATTTTACCAGCCCTTATAGGCCTCTCATCCCCTGCAATGTACCCAGTAGTGATAAATACTTAGCTTTAGGCCTGCTTTGGAGATCTTCACTATGCAGTCTTGCACACAGCCTATCACTGTAAATAGTGTTCACCGGGCCACACATCCATTGTGCATGCGCTTTACTGGCTCAATGGATGGGGCCATACTCATAGCAGACAGCCTTCCATTGTAGTATAGCCTTATCCATAGGAATGAATAGGGTGATGCGCATTAGAAGTGGACACATGATCAAACCAGAACTATTTACAATCAAATAATCTGACTCTCAGCCACAGATATTATTGTCATGCCCTATCCGTTACAGGTGATGGCTCTTTAAGCACTCTGTCATCTGCTAAACATTGAGTCAATGGCAAAAATGGAAGAAGTTGCACACTGAGATAAATGTCGCTGGTAAAATTTTAAAAACATATTGTTCTAACCGATGCTATACAAGTTCACCTGCACCTCCACCCTCTAACATGTTTCTCCCAGCAAATAGCTTATTCATGTTTATTAATAAGCTCTTTGCTGAGTGAAACGTTAGAGGATGGAGATATGGGTGAACTTGTATAGCACTGCATAGAACAAAAAAACTTTAAACAACTTATTTGATCTCAGTGTGCAGCTCCCCATCTTTTTCTCATTGCATGGATATCGACAACAAAAGGCTGTGCCACCCTGGATAAAGGGCCTATAGATCTCTGGAGCGGGGCTGACGGTAAGTATTTGAAGTTACCTGCAACATTTGCAGCATGTTAGTAACTTAAAGTAAAGTAACATAAAATAAAGCAAGGACAGTCTGCCTGAGTTAAATGATGAGGAAGAACTAAATGTGGGAAAAGATGCAGAAACTGTTTATCATCTCAGCATATAGGAGTTGATTTACTAAAACTGGAGAGTACAAAATCTGGTTCAGCTGTGCATGGTAGCCAATCAGCTTCTAACTTCAGCTTGTTCAATTAAACTTTGACAATAAAACATGGAAGGGTTTTCACTCTCCAGTTTTAGTAAATCAAGCCCTCAGCCTCATACAGAAGAGAATAACATATAACAGAAAGTCAAATAATCCAGAGAAATGTACATTCAAGGCAAAAATTAAAAACCCTAAATTACCTCAGGCATCATTTGGAATAACAACTGTACTAGAAGAGATGGGAGAGCAAATTTGTAAGCCCCATCAAAGCTAAGAAGAAATTAGGGAGGACAACATCAGTGGTCCAAAAAAAACCCTCCATTTATTTTAGTATGTATTCTTAACTAAAAAAAAAATGCCCCTACTGCTCTCTGCCTCCTACAAATCACAGAATTACGTTTTGTTTTCTTGCTGTTCGATTTCAACTTCCTCTTAGAGGGTATCTATGTTTGTTCTCCTTGATTACACTGTTTGTAGGAACATAGCCACCCTGAGATGGACTAAAGGCAGTGGGCAATGGGATTTGTAGATTGCATAGAGCAGTGCACATGACCATAACTAATCATTACTCATTCCAAGCAAAAGGAAGTGAAGGGAAAAAAGAAACGTTCGGGAACTCCCAAAGGACCCTACAAGGAAACAGAAAAACACAGTAAGAAACAATTTCATGACAAATAAATTACATGGTCATTAAGTAATGGATGTGTATAGATTTTTATGGAGAATAAGGATATCATTTAGTGTCACTTTGAATTAAAATTTTTGCAAGTGGTTCATTGTTTCCTTAAAATACTACAATCTCCCTCTGTTCCCATTATCCAGCATACAACTCCCCTCTTTGGCTTACGCACTGCCACCATTCACTTCTATAATGCACCCAAGGAGTACTAGCTAAGGCAAAAAATTCACTAGACCCCCTTGCAGTTGTTTCACTGTTCTCTTTATCTTATTAATATAAATGCATTTATGTTTATATAATTTTAACATAAACCATACATCTTACTTTATCTTATCTACATGCATAAATCAGTTAAAAAAATAGCATAGCTCTCTGTAATGAGATCAATACGTACTGTATATGAGCTCAAATTAAGAGCTCAAAATTATTTGCAAACATAGATTTCACTGACTTAAGGTAGAATTTTAGCCAATCTATACTCATTTAAATATTTCATTTTCTTAGCAAGTAGTAAATAAACTTTAAAACAAACCTTTACTGTCCTCTGCATCTACACACATAAAGGACTAATTCATCCTCAAGTTTATAAATGGAGCATCTCAGTTTGCTTTAAATTACACTCGGCCAGTAGCTCAGCTTACCCCAGTCAGCCTTTTAATCTCCTACGTAAACACGGGGCGGGTGCACTGGAAGAAGAGAGAAAGCTAATGCCGCGTACACACGGTCGGACTTTTCGTCTACAAAAGTCCAACGGACGCTGACGGACTAAAGCTGGCTGGTAATCCGATCGTGTGTGGGCTTCTCCGGACTTTCAACATACTTTTTTAGCCTCAAATCCGACGTACTTTAGATTTGAAACATGCTTCAAATCTTTACTTCGTAACTACGACGGACCCCGAAATCCGCTCGTCTGTGTGCTAGTCCGACGGACAAAAAGCCACGCTAGGGCACCTATTGGCTACTGGCTATGAACTTCCTTATTTTAGTCCGGTGTACGTCATCACGTAAGAATTCGACGGACTTTTGTGTGATCGTGTGTAGGCAAGTCTGTTCGTTAGAAAGTCCGCCGCAAGTCCGTCGAAAGTCCGCCGAAAGTCTGCCGGAAGTCTGTCGGACAGGCTGTCTGACTTTTGTAGACGAAAAGTCCGACCGTGTGTACGCGGCATTAAGTGTTGAGACAGACTTGAACAACTTCAGTGTTTTTATTGTGAATTTGAGGATTAATTGCCCCACAGTGCCAGCACATACAGAGAAAATGTAGGGGTTATTGTAAAACCTATTTACTTCTTGTTATGAATATAAAATATTAAAATATTCATAACCTGACCACAGTTCTTTTTTAAAGGAAACCCGTACTAGTAAAATACAAACACTGCTACAGACAGCCTCTTATTTTAAGAATGCTAGTTTCTTGGCGGTGAGTTAACCAAATGGCTTTAAAACTTTGAGTCACAGACCCAAAACAGGTAAGTAGATAAGGAGTTCTGACTTTCCTTTGACCAAATTAACTACATGTTTGATCAAGGTCAGTGATTTAAAAAATTCTAAGGTCAGACACAGCGAGGCACCTAGCGTTTTCAGAAGCAGACAATGGGTTTTAAAAAAAAAATGATTTGCTTATGTCATATTCACTTTATTCTCGGGTGTCACACAGTCACCATCCAGGACTAGAAAGAGCCCTTGTGTAGCAGTACATTAAGTAATAATATATCACATTACTAAGTCTTGTGTTAGTGAAATAAAATCATATTTAACAGCTGGCTAATTAAGAGAATATATTCTTCATTTTTAACTTGTTTAATATATTTTCTTTTTTTTCCTTTACCGTCAGCCAAGGTAAAATATTCAATGTACATGCAACTTTTCTGCAAAGCCAGTGAAAATGTATGAACCCAGCGAACAACATCGAAACATAACTAGCTCCAATTATAATGAAGAAGACTGACTGGAAGGTCAACGTCCTGTAGGCACCCTTAAGGAAAAATAAAATGCCACTAGGCTAATGCTACATGTACATAAAAGTGTCAAAATTAATTACTTTCACTGTTAGCTGGTAAATGTGTCACAGTCACTGTAATGATCAGAGAAAACTTCCTCCCCTGGTTACTATTCCAGTCAACAGACAAAATAATGTTCTGTCAAAACTGGAGAAGGACTAAATCATATTAACAAACCTCAATCATCATGGGTAAATCACAGGAATTATTTCAAGTTTGTATACATAGTTGGACATGACAGTATATTCTGCGATGTAATAATAATGTTCAAATCCCTATGCTGTTTTCTAGAGCCTGACCTAGACGTGTAGTCATAGTGCTTTTCTTTTCATAGAATAAGTAAAGGCACCCCTTATGAATAAACAAGGACAATGTGTTAACATTTGGCCATAAGGCTCAATTCACTAAGATGGATGAAATAGTTGAACTATGATATTCTTTTTATTTATAATTATTTTCTTCTACAATTTGTTTTCACATCGAATGGGCATTTAGTCATTGAAACCTTATTTTATCATGACTTAAAATTGTTATCTCCAAACATAGTTATTTTGTAACTACGTCAAATTGTTTCTTTTCCTGCTGTCTTCAAAAAATACATCACTGGAACTTACATTTGTTACCAACATGAAGCTATTAAAAAACATTTGAATAGATTATAAGAAAATTTGGTGATGTGGGCTGGTGCCATACTAAATAGAGGCACCAACATCCCTGGATAAAGCATAAATACAGAGACGTTTTTTAATGGGATTTTTGGCAGTGCCTTGGACAAATGGTACCAAAAAAGTTTCTTTAAAACTTAATACATTTTATTTGTATATCATTTAAAAGCTTTTATGACATAAAAAAGTTAGCAGGTTATTATTTTATCACATCGTGATGAACATTTTCAAACTAGGTGATGATGTGGAGTTTTTATCCCGACATGTTCCGCCCAAAAGGGATTCCTCAGGGTATTGGTTAAAAGATCACTGTTCAAAGAAAAGGAAAAACAAACACCATAATAATGGAAAACAATATACACTTAATAATACAGAAAAGAAGACAGGAAAAAAAAACAACACATAATGGTACAACCAATACTATTTTTATTTATTATTTGCCATGTCCAACCATTCAGTAGCTTACCCAGGTAAAACCTCACCGTGATGCCAACCCAGAGCTGCCGTAACACCACAGAGGACACAGGTTTAGCCATGCAGCCACAGAGGGCACACCAAGACCCAGCTATAGTATATGGTTAATAATACATTGATTAGATGACACCAAAAGGTGAACATTAGGGAAGATTATTGTTGGTGACACACCAATACAGGTGAAAAATATACTCACAAAATAAACTGCCAACGCAAGGTCAAGCGAGGGTGCCATAGATAAAACAAGACAAACAGAGAAAATTGAAAAAAACAGCATATATTCTCTAGGTCAGAAGTTGTATAGTCCTTAGTATTTCAGCAACCCTATATAGGGGATTATATAGTAACCTCTGAAAGAACTTACAGTGCACAGAAGAAAACAAGCAGAGGCTTTCTTATAACTAGGTAGCAGTGATAGACAAATCACTGAATATAGACTTCTTCAAAGTGACTGTGTGCCAAAAAAGGACATCCTGTCGGCAACAGTAGACTATTTAAGGAAATGTATAGACACCGTAATAAATGGTATCCCATATTGGGCTTACACAGCTCCAAATTCTTTCAAACTTTTTAAAGATGTACAAATAAAATGTATTAAGTTTTAAAGAAACTTTTTTGGTACTATTTGTGCAAGGCACCGCCAAAAATCCCATTAAAAGACCTCTCTGCATATATATTTAAATAGTTTTTAGTAAACTTTCAGCAGCTTTTCTGAAGCTTTTAAAGCACGCCTCAAATTTGAAGATATTAAACACAGATATTGATAGGAGTGTTGACTGTCACTTTAAATAAAATGTTAGCCAGCATCAAACAGAAAGGCTAGGCTTCTTAGCAGCTTGTTTATAGGGGCAGTCAGCACTCCCATTATGATCTATGTTTAACCTGACCCTGTCACCTGACTTGAAGTGGAACTGCAGTGAAATATCTTTTGTTGGCACCACATGTCAAGCAAATTATCTCTATTGATGATTATGCTATGTGTGGATCTCAGCTTGTTACTATAAAAATGCTTGTGTCACTGATTCTAAAAACCACAGGCAGCGCTCTTTTTCTGGTGGCTGAAAGTTACCCCCTGCCCTTCCTCTCCCCTTCCTCTCACCTTGTACAGTCACAAAACGCTTTGTATTCTGCTCATAGTAGTATGTAACCCACCACACTGCAATCCACAGTCATGTAGAACAATACAGCACTGTGTAAAGCTCTGCATACAGCACTACATAGCACTCTGTATAACACTGACAAATAATTGCTGGAAACCCTGCCATTTATAGGGAAGGGGCTGGCACATATAAAAACTCCCATTATTAATATAATAAGCAATAGTGTTGCATTGCTCTAATCCAAATAATATTAACCTCCTAAATAAATCTCATATCAGTAGCAAATGAAAAAGCGCTCTAATATTGAAATACAAAACTATAAACAACCTCCAGCCCCTCTAACTCACATAAAAACAATAACCAAAATAAATCATCAAAACATACTGTATGTGCATATGCAAACAACTTCATACAAAGCAATAGAAAGTAAGTGCTAATCAATATCATTCATAAATAAACACCCTTCAGAGATTCTAACCCAACAAGTAAATTAAATACTGTGTTTATCGGTGTACACACTTTTTCCTCCTTATAATCAGGGGGAAATCGTGTGTGCGTGATATACGGCGAGCGGCTGCCTCGGAGGGGAGAGAGGGAACGAGTGCCACCAAAATATACAGAGATGAATCACCTGTGTACTCGGCTCTGCTCACAGTCACGCCCAGTCCCGCCTCCTAGCATTGACGTCCCGCCATTGGACCGTTGTTATGTCCATCATAAGAGCCGGACCAAGAGGCGGGACTGGGCCGAACTGTGAGCCGAGCCAAGCACACAGGAGATCTGTGGGGGCAAGACTGCAGATGGGCACTGATCATGCTGCAATGACGAGCAAGGCTGCAGATGGGCACTGATCAGGCTGCAATGATGGGCAAGGCTGCAGATGGGCACTGATCATGCTGCAATGATGGGCAAGGCTGCAGATGGGCACTGACCAGGCTGCAATGATGGGGAAGGCTGCAGATGGGCACTGATCATGCTGCAATGATGAGCAAGGCTGCAGATGGGGACTGATCAGGCTGCAATGATGGGGATGGCTGCAGATGGGCACTGATCAGGCTGCAATGATGGGCAAGACTACAGATGGGCACTGATCATGCTGCAATTATGGGCAAGGCTGCAGCTGGGCACTGATCATGCTGCAATGATGGGCAAGGCTGCAGATGGGCACTGATCAGACTGCAATGATGGGCAAGGCTGCAATTATGGGCACTGATCAGGCTGCAATGATGGGCAATGGTGAGGCTGCAGATGGGCACTGATAAGGCTGCATTGATGGGCACTGACCCTTATTTTGCGTCAAAATTCTTTATTTAAAATTTAAGTTTTTTTCCTGAAACTCTTAAAATTAAGTTGCCTGTTATACGCCTGTGCGTGTTATACGCCGATAAATACGGTAATACAAATTATATGTGTAAAATTAGTCCCATCATATAATAAGTACCAACAGGTGTAAATGATTTCTTCTGTGAAGTGATCCCTCTTGTTTCGTTTGTAATATAATTCAAGACACCAGTGTATCTTGCAAAAATGTCACCACTGTGCTCCACCATCTTCAGGCATGCATGCCTATCTTGATGTTTGTGTTGACCTATAAAAATAGGTAAATAAACGCTTCGTATAATCCCTTTCAGGCTGATCAGTCCCAACTAGCTGGCGATGTAATGTGTCTTTAGGTCGCTTTCTTGAATGGATCAGTGCTCAAATGTAAGGAAAAATATGCCTCCCATAGTGCAGTAATGAGGGCACAGCATAGAGGGCAAATTGTGTGTACTAGGGTGTACCAAGATCTCCAGTCGCACTCAGAAGTGACGTCACCACGCTTCCACCCTACGCGTTACGTCACACCCCACATGACTTTATCAGGGACTCATTTTACTGCCCCTCTAAAGCCACCTGACCTAGGTTCAAAGAATAGGTAATGCACTAATGGTTATTGATTGCTATTGTATGAACTGAGAATGAGTTGGTTTGCCGCAAACCCATGGTTGATTTGAATGTCAGCTCAAGTTTTAACGGATTGTTTAATTGGTTCACAGTACTGTAGTGCTTACTCCTGCAGGAGCCTGCAGATTAAGGTCCCTAGGGTCTTTTCCCATAGTTGCACCCGCAGCCAGACACACGATTAAAGTCACTCCTTGCCTCAATGAACAGTCTATGGGTATGCTTTTCTGGTGCTTTTTTGTGTGAACTTGGATGGGACAAGGGCAACTGTGGGATACTCCAGTAACTCTAGTAGCAACTTAAGGACACTATTCTTTCTCCTAATATTGTGAGCAGAGTTATTGCACAAGCAAATAGTGGACTGAGCTATACCAGGGCACCAGGCACAATGTCTCCTTGAGAAATGCTGACTTTAGCACATCACTAGTACTGGTAAAGAACTCCTTGTCTTTCTTTCAGACAGATCTGCTGCAAAAACATTCTTTGTACATGATCATTAAAAGTATTCTTACACAATTATAGATATTATATACAGTTTGAGGAAGCAGGAGATCTGGGAAATGCATACCTACTGTACAACTAAAGCATATGTCATCTGCAAGACATACCTCTGAGTCAAGTACACACCGGAAATGGTTGGGGGAAGTGCTAATTGGACAGAAATGTTGTGTTATACTGTACAGTATGTACAGTGGGGACGGAAAGTATTCAGACCCCCTTACATTTTCCACTCTTTGTTATATTGCAGCCATTTGCTAAAATCATTTACGTACATTTTTTTCCTCATTATTGTACACACAGCACCCCATATTGACAGAAAAACACAGAATTGTTGACATTTTTGCAGATTTATTAAAAAAAGAAAAACTGAAATATCACATGGTCCTAAGTATTCAGACACTTTGATGTGACACTCGTATATTTAACTCAAGTGCTGTCCATTTCTTCTGATCATCCTTGAGATGGTTCTACACCTTCATTTGAGTCTAGCTGTGTTTGATTATATTGGACTTGATTAGGAAAGCCACACACATGTCTATATAAGGCCTTACAGCTCACAGTGCATGTCAGAGCAAATGAGAATCATGAGGTCAAAGGAACCGCCTGAAGAGCTCAGAGACAGAATTGTGGCAAGGCACAGATCAGGCCAAGGTTGCAAAAAAATTTCTGCTGCACTTAAGGTTCCTAAGAGCACAGTGGCCTCCATAATCCTTAAACGGAAGACATTTGGGACGACCAGAACCCTTCCTAGAGCTGGCCGTCCAGCCAAACTGAGCTATCAGGGGAGAAGAACCTAAAGATCACTGTGGCTGAGCTCCAGAGATGCAGTCGGGAGATGGGAGAAAGTTGTAGAAAGTGAACCATCACTGCAGCCTTCCACCAGTCGGGGCTTTATGGCAGAGTGGCCGGATGGAAGCCTCTCCTCAGTGCAAGACACATGAAAGCCTGCATGGAGTTTGCTAAAAAACACCTGAAGGACTCCAAGATGGTGAGAAATAAGATTCTCTGGTCTGATGCGACCAAGATAGAAATTTTTGGCCTTAATTCTAAGTGGTATGTGTGGAGAAAACCAGGCACTGCTCATCACCTGTCCAATACAGTCCCAACAGTGAAGCATGGTGGTGGCAGCATCATGTTGTGGGGTTGTTTTTCAGCTGCAGGGACAGGACGACAGGTTGCAATTGAGGGAAAGATGAATGCGGCCAAGTACAGGGATATCCTGGACGAAAACTTTCTCCAGAGTGCTCAGGACCTCAGACTGGGCCGAAGGTTTACCTTCCAACAAGACAATGACCCTAAGCACACAGCTAAAATAACGAAGGAGTGGCTTCACAACAACTCCGTGACTGTTCTTGAATGGCCCAGCCAGAGCCCTGACTTAAACCCAATTGAGCATCTCTGGAGAGACCTAAAAATGGCTGTCCATCAACGTTTGCCATCCAACCTGACAGAACTGGAGAGGATCTGCAAGAAGGAATGGCAGAGGATCCCCGAATCCAGGTGTGAAAAACTTGTTGCATCTTTCCCAAAAAGACTCATGGCTGTATTAGATCAAAAGGGTGCTTCTACTAAATACTGAGCAAAGGGTCTGAATACTTAGGATCATGTGATATTTCAGTTTTTCTTTTTTAATAAATCTGCAAAAATGTCAACAATTCTGTGTTTTTCTGTCAATATGGGGTGCTGTGTATACAATAATGAGAAAAAAAAATGAACTTAAAGCGGGGGTTCACCCACACCGCCAAAAAAAAAAAATATTAAAAGCCAGCAGCTACAAATACTGCAGCTGCTGACTTTTAATACATGGCCACTTACCTGTCCCAGGGTCCAGCGATGTCGGCAGGGGACGCCGAGAACCCGCTCGGTTCTCGGCAGCTGCCGCCGCCATCCTAGGTGAGGGAATCAGGAAGTGAAGCGTTGCGGCTTCACTTCCCGGTTCCCTACTGCGCATGCGCGAGTTGCGCTGCGCGTCCCTAGTGGTCCCCTCTCTCTCCTGGGAGCTGTGTGTTCCCAGCAGACAGCGCGGTGGGGACGGGAAGAGGCATAGACTCCCATGGGAGTCTATGCCAGAAGTGGGTGCAAATACCTGTTTTAGACAGGTATCTGCACCCCCCTCCCCCCTGAAAGGTGCCAAATGTGACACCGGAGGGGGGGAGGGTTCCGAAAAGCGGAAGTTCCATTTTTGTGTGGAACTCCGCTTTAAATTATTTTATCAAATGGCTGCAATATAACAAAGAGTGAAAAATTTAAGGGGGTCTGAATACTTTCCGTCCCCACTGTATAATATTTTAGTAGTTGATGGACAAGTACCCTCATTTTTATGTGTTTTATGTCATTTGTGAATTGCTTTTATGAAGTTGTTAATAATATGTATGATTCTGTAAAAGAGGACAGTTCGTTAAAGGAATTTTCTGACTAACATATCCACTTGCAGCCAAATCACTTACATGTTTGTGATTGGCTTCAAGTGGTTATACCAGGATTATGGCTGCAGCTGTATGCCATAACCCTGGTATTTTTTTTCACGCTTTTTCATCTAAAAACAATCCTAGCAGCTAATTAGCCATTGGATTGCTTTTACAGCCAATGGAGAGGGACAACCTCAAACCCCCCGTCCTCCCAGCGCCCACCAGAGGGTCTCCGAACTCTCCTGTGCAGACAGGGAGCCTGGTATCCGATCCGGCGGTGCTGCCAGGTTATCATAGAGCTGACTGGGAGGTCCCCAGCCGTCCCTATGGTTTAGGAGACCCGAAGCGACAGCATTACGTCATTAACAGTTAGGGCAGATGTAAACGCTGACATTTTTTTTTTTTTTTTGGAAAGCATAAGATCAATGTTTTATTTATGATTTCCAGCGTAGAGGACGCATATGTAAACGGTGTTCGCAAAACACATATGAGGTATAGCGGTAAATGTTATAGCGAGAGCAATAATTCTAGCACTAGACCTATTCTTTAACTCTAAATTGGTAACCTGTAAAAATGTTTAAAGCGTCGCCTATGGAGATTTTTAAGTATTGCAGTTTGTTGCCATTCCACGAGCTTGCGCAATTTTATAGCATGTATTTGGCCCATGTATATGGCCGTTAAGCGTATCAAACACAGCATATCATTTAAGGGTATCCCAAAAACTGTATGCACCAGCTCACAGTCAGCTCCTTTTTTCAGTGCCAGGAATCAATCAAGGTTACGGCAGGCAAAGCAGTCCTTGATCGTGATGGCTGTGTCCATTTTCTTTTTTCAGGCTATGTACATTCCATTTTTAAAAATCTGTCATTCTATACTTTAGATGGCATGGAACAGACTTCATTTGATAACATACAGAACTGTGAAACTAAACTAGGTCCAGGTCCTAGGATGCTTCATTGCCAGTATGTAGGCAGGTGCAGTCTGTCTTCCCGTCTGTATGTGGAGCTGGATTCAAGCGGCAATACAGAAGGGGAAGGAAGGTGAGAAGAACTTAATTCCTCTGCAATTTCCTGCTGTCATTGGGGAAGTAGCTGTTTAATTGGATAGTGGTGCCCTGGCTGACCCCCGCAGCCATCTTTAGTGAGGGCAGTTCTTATTTAAGGCACTGACTCCCTGGATTGGTGCGCAGTTTGCATGCTGTTAGTGTAAGGATAGGTTCCCCCTCTGTTAGGCAGAGTGCTAAGAGCTAGGAAGAGGTTCCAGGGGAATAGGGACAGCTTAGATCACAAGATCACTACACCTATCCTCTGTTTAAGAAGCCTCCTGTTTTGTGGTGGATCAGCCAGGCCAAATTCCCACTCCTTGTTTCAGAAGCTGTCAGGATCATCATAAGTTAACAGACCCCCCGTTATAGTTCTGTAAGTGGCTCCAGATGGCTGTGCCTACCCGCTGGGTCTGGTTGTACTCTGTGGAACTTTCTGTAATCTACTGTTCTCGCTCACCTAGGCCTCTGTGTGATCACTGCTCACCCTGCTCACTCGCAGACGACTAAATTGCCACAGCCTTGATGGATTCCTGGCACTGAAAGGAGGAAATGACTGTGAGAAGTTTTTTGGGATGACCCTTTCCTGAAAGGATATGCTGTGTTTGCTATGCTTAGTGTAGCATCCATTTCTGGTGGGTGTCCATTCCATGGGGTGGTGGTGTTTGGTGATATACAAAACTGGGCAACTTTTAGGTAGGTGTGAAGAAATTCTGTAAAGTAAGAATGCTTTCAAAAGTACCGTATATATGTTTTAAATCTTTGTTTTTGTCAATTTAAAAAATTCAAAGTGAGTGATCAGAAGAATAATTTAAATAAAATCAATATTTGGTGTGAATACCCTTTGGCTTCAAACCAACATCAATCCTTACACTTGCACACTTTGTACACTTGCACAAAGTGAGGGATTTTGTAGGATTAGAGTCAGCTGTATGATTAACCAATGATATCAAGTAGGGGGCTAATGATCATCAATTTCATATGTAGGTTTACTTGTAGGTGTACATTAACTGAAACAAAAACAGCTGTGTAGGAGGCTTAAAACTGGGTGAGGAATGGCCAAAGTCTGCTACTTAGGTTTCATGTCACAGGTCATACACCATGGCAAGACTGAACACTGCAACAAGACACAAGGTAGTTGTACTGCATCCGTAAGGTCTCTCCCAGGCAAAGATTTCAAAGCAGACTGGGGTATCAAGATGTGCTGTTCAAGCTTTTTTGAAGAAGCACCAAGAAACAGGCAGTGTTGAGGACCATAGACACAGTGGTCGACCAAGGAAACCTAAAGTGTCATTAAACACAAACTGTAAAACGCTCATTACATGCTATATAACAGAGTGTGCCTACTCACAAAGCCACTAAAGCATTCATTTTATGTAGAGTGAAATATACCTGGCTGATCTTGCCTTCAGCTGTCCCTCCCTTCTTCTCTGTGTCCCCACTGCAGTTTGAGATTGCGTAGACCAGCTGGTGTCCTCTACTGAGTATGCTCATATTTCAGTTTCCTTATAAGTTCTTCATTTCCTTCTTTTTCTTATCTTTGAAGCTCATGTAGCTATAAAGTCACACATTTGGATGTATGCACAGTAGTAAATGACACTCCCCTCCCACCTCACTCCTCCTCCATGTCCTCCTATTGCTAAACATTATGGGGGCGGAATATAGTATGCTGATTGATTACATTCACTAAGAGATTCATACAAAGCTTAGTTTTAATATAAATCAGTAGTAAATATATCAGATATAATTGCTAATACCTGTAAAGTAAAAAAAAGAGGCTCAGATGAAGATGTAATCTGGACAAAATGAAAGCTAGTGTAAGGTATCTCTCACTCTGTTTACACCATAATAATGCACAAAAAACACACATCTGATGTGTACCCTGAACACACCATCCCCACCGTGAAACATGGTAGCAGCAGCATCATGTTGTTGGGATGCTTTTCTTCAACAGGGAAAGTGGTGAGAGTTGATGAGAAGATGGATGGAGCCAAATAAAGGGCAATCTTAGAAGATAAGTAAAGAATGTAGCGCTAAAAACAATGAACAATAAATATGTACCAAATAAACAAATGATAACTTTGTGATAGAAATCAATCTCAAATATAACAATCATGTATATAATAAGTGAAAACACAAGTGAAAAAGTCCAATCAGTGGAACAATCCTATGATGAACCTATAAAGTCCGCCACTTAATGGTTGTTACTTAGAAATAGGGTGCAATAGCTTTGGCAGGCATGTAGAGCATCAGAGATGTGTATCTTCCACCGAAAATAAGGGGTATGTACTCTTACTAGAAGTGGTGGACTCGAGTGTCAGCGACAACGAGTCAATCAAGCAGGGATGCCTAGATCGGCAGATCTCCAGAGTAATCCAAGGAACTCGAGGACCTCCAAAAGCGACTCCAGATGGTTGTGCAGGTAACCACAATGCTGGAACTCAAACGTTGGAAACCACAAGGCTGGAACTCAGACATTGAACAACCTGAGTGGACAGCCAAAAAACTCAGAGCCAGTCTGTTGTGTGTGGCATCCACATCCAGCACAGGTGAGCTCATTACCTGTCCAATTCCAGTCATATTATAATTAGGGGGTGGGGCATCCATTTGTAGGCTTGCTGTAGCAAGGAGTGGGAAAATGTGGCGCACTAAGCACGTTGTGGCGGAAAAGGGGGTGTAGTCTAAACTAAATATTGGGCGTAGCTTAAAGGGGTGTGGCTAGAGTCTGAGATGAAAGAGGGCTGGGGAGAAGGAAGAGAGGGATGGAGAAAAAAAAAGAAAGAAAGAAAGAAAGAAAGAAAGAAAGAAAGAAAGAAAGAAAGAAAGTGAGAAAGAAAGAAAGAAAGAAAGAAAGAAAGAGAGAAAGAGAGAAAGAGAGAAAGAAAGAAAGAAAGAAGAAGAAAAAAAAAGAAGATGGAGGGACAGCAGGCCCGGATTCTACACTAGGGATGAGCCGAACACCCCCCTGTTCGGGTCGCACCAGAACTTGCGAACAGGCAAACACCGTTAAAGTCTATGGGACACGAACATGAATAATCAAAAGTGCTAATTTTAAAGGCTTATATGCAAGTTATTGTCATAAAAAGTGTTTGGGGACCTGGGTCCTGCCCCAGGGGACATGGAGCAATCCAAAAAAAGTTTTAAAAACGGCCGTTTTTTCGGGAGCAGTGATTTTAATAATGCTTAAAGTGAAACAACAAAAGTGTAATATCCCTTTAAATTTCGTACCTGGGGGGTGTCTATAGTATGCCTGTAAAGGGGCGCATGTTTCCGGTGTTTAGAACAGTCTGACAGCAAAACGACATTTCAAAGGAAAAAAGGTCATTTAAAACTACTCGTGGCTATTAATGAATTGCCGGTCCGACAATACACATAAAAGTTCATTGATAAAAACGGCATAGGAATTCCCCACAGGGGAACCCCGAACCAAAATTTAAAAAAAAAATTACGTGGGGGGTCCCCCTAAATTCCATTCCAGGCCCTTCAGGTCTGGTATGGATATTAAGGGGAACCCCACGCCAATTTTTTTTTAAAAATGGCGTGGGGTCCCCCGAAAAATCCATACCAGACCCTTATCTGAGCATGCAACCTGGCAGGCCGCAGGAAAAGAGCCCCCCAAAACACCTTGTCCCCATGTTGATGGGGACAAGGGCCTCATCCCCACAACCCTTGCCCGGTGGTTGTGGGGGTTTGCGGGCGGGGGCTTATAGGAATCTGGAAGCCCCCTTTAACAAGGGGACCCCCAGATCCCGGCCCTCCCCCCTGTGTGAAATGGTAAGGGGGTGCAAAAGTACCCCTACCATTTCACAAAAAAAGTGTCAAAAATGTTAAAAATGACAAGAGACAGTTTTTGACAATTCCTTTATTTAAATGCTTCTTCTTTATTCTTTCTTCTTTCTTCTATCTTCTTTCTTTTATCTTCTATCTTCCTTCAGTTTCTTCCTCCATCTTCTTCTTCTTCTGGTTCTTCCTCCGATGTTCTTGTCCGGCATCTTCCTCTGCGGCGTCTTCTTATCTTCTTCTCCTCGGGCCGCTCCGCATCCATGATGGCATGGAGGGAGGCTCCCGCTGTGTGACGCTTCTCCTCTTCTGACGGTTCTTAAATAATGGGGGGGTGGAGCCACCCGGTGACCCCGCCCGCCTCTGATGCACTGGTACTTGACGGGGACTTCCCTGTGGCATTTCCCGTAACGTCAGAAGGGGGCGTGTTTACGTAACCTCAGAGGGGGCGGGGTCACCGGGTGGCAGAGGGGGGTTATTTAAGAACCGTCAGAAGAGGAGAAGCGTCACACAGCAGGAGCCTCCCTCCATGCCATCATGGATGTGGAGCGGCCCGAGGAGAAGAAGGGAAGAAGATGCCGATGCCGCGGAGGAAGATGCCGGATGAAAAAACCCTGGAGGAAGAACCAGAAGAACCAGAAGAAGAAGAAGATGGAGGAAGAAACCGAAGGAAGATAGAAGATAGAAGGAAGATAGAAGAAAGAAGAAGCAATTTTTAACATTTTTGAGTTTTTTTGTGAAATGGTAGGGGTACTTTTGTACCCCCTTACCATTTCACACAGGGGGGAGGGCCGGGATCTGGGGGCTCTCTCGTCCCCCCTCTTTTCCTGCGGCCTGCCAGGTTGCGTGCTCGAATAAGGGTCTGGTAGGGATTTTTGGGGGGACCTAACGCCATTTTTTTAAACATTTTGTCGCAGGGTTCCCCTTAAAATCCATACCAGACCTCAAGGGTCTGGTATAGATTTTGAGGGGGACCCCACGCCATTTTTAAAAAAAAATTTGGCCGGGGTTCCCCTTAATATCCATGCCAGACCTGAAGGGCCTGGTATGGGATTTAGGGGAACCCCAACGTCATTTTTTTTAAATTTTGGTTCGGGGTTCCCCTGTGGGGAATTCCTATGCCGTTTTTATCAATGAACTTTTATGTGTATTGTCGGACCGGCAATTCATTAATAGCCACGAGTAGTTTTAAATGACTTTTTTCGTTTGAAATGTCATTTTGCTGTCAGACTGTTCTAAACACTGGAAACATGCGCCCCTTTAAAGGCATACTATAGACACCCCCCAGGTACGAAATTTAAAGGGATATTACACTTTTATTGTTTCACTTTAAGCATTATTAAAATCACTGCTCCCAAAAAAACGGCAGTTTTTAAAACTTTTTTTTGCATTGATCCTTGTCCCCTGGGGCAGGACCCAGGTCCCCAAACACTTTTTATGACAATACCATGCATATAATCCTTTAACATTAGCACTTTTGATTTCTCCCATAGACTTTTAAAGGGTGTTTCGCAGCTTTCGAATTTGCCGCGAACACCCCAAATTGTTCGCTGTTCGGCGAACTGGCGAACAGCCGATGTTCGAGTCGAACATGAGTTCGACTCGAACTCGAAGCTCATCCCTATTCTACACCACAAAAGCAATATGTGTATTCCAGAAAGTTTACCAATCAGCAAATAAAGATACTCCAAACACCTGGTGTTAGCGCTTCAATCATCACGGCACCATGGTTGTTATGGTGTCAGGATGATTGAAGCGCATTATTTCTTATATTACAGTGTAATATAAAATGAAATATTTCAACTCACCATAATGCTGAATCAGTGGGAGCCCTGAGTGTGTCACTTGCCACCTTGCCTGCCACCAGATGCAGGGTGTCACTTGCCACGTTGCCTGCCACCAGATGCAGCTTGTCTTTTGCCACATCACCTGCCACCAGATGTAGCGTGTCACTTGCCACGTCGCCTGCTACCAGATGCAGCTTGGCTCACTTGTCACCAGATGCAGTTTGTGTCACTTGTCACCACAGATGCAGTTAGTGTTACTTGTCACCACAGATACAGTGTGTCACTTGTCACCACAGCTTGTCACTTGTCACCACAGATACAGGTGTCACTTGTTACCACAGATGCACTTTGTGTCACTTATCACCACAGATACAACGTGTCACTTGTCACCACAGATACAGCTTGTAACTTGTCACCACAGATACAGCTTGTCACTTGCCACCACAGATGCGGCGCACTTGTCACCACAGATGCAGCATTCACTTGTCACCACAGATATAGCTTGTCACTTGTCACCACACATGCAGCGCTCACTTGTCACCACTGATACAGCTTGTCACTTGTCACCACAGATACAGCTTGTCACTTTGTCACCACAGATGCAGTGCTCACTTGTCACTTTGTCACCACAGATGCAGCTTGTCACTTTGTCACCACAGATGCAGCTTGTCACTACAGATGTAGATAGTCCATACTGCTCTGTATTGGTGATTTGGTCTCCGCACCATTTACAGAAGACCAGATCTCGCGGAGGTGGAAGGGAAGAAACAAGAGGCAGACCCTGGGTGGCAATGAAAGCAGCTGCCAATAGAAATGGAGCAGCTCCATTTCTATTGGCAGCCACTATCATTGCCACCCGGGCTTCGCTTCTTATTTCTTCCTCACGAGAGCTGGTCTTCTGTAAAATGGCAGCGGAGACAAAGTCACCAGTGCCGGACCTCTAGCGGCTGCTCTGGCGATAAATCGGGAAAATGCCAATTTTCCGCGAAATTTCCCAGGACACGGTAAGACCGGGAAAAGGGTCTAAATACTGGGATTGTCCTGGGAAATTTGGGACTGTTGGCAACTATGAAAGTGTAGCTAGCAGAACTGATGCTGTTTTGAAGGCAAAGGGTGGTCACATAAAATATTGACCTGATTTGGATTTCTCTTCTGTTCATTGACTTTCCATTTTGGTAATTGATAAAAATAAACTATTAACACTTCTCTTTCTGAAAGCATTCACACCTCCCTAAAACTTTTGCACAGTACTGTATACACTGAAGGATTTGGCACTAAGATTGATTGAGCCGTGGAAGATTCATGTTTTACAGACAGTTAAACAAACTTTGATCAAAAGGACTTGGGTGAACTTTTATATGTATATTGGCATAAAGGAACTCTTATAATTTTCATTGAATTTTGGAATAACTTCCCTTGCTTTCGGGGTACACTTTATATGTTATTTACATTGTTTTGGCATTGCATATATTTTCACAGTTTTCCTTGGATGTGTATATCATTCCTTTTTTTGCCAGCAGCCACCTCCTTACCACAGCGTAGACTAGAGATTTAGTTATTGCGAACATTGGGAAAGAATTACACAGGTTAAAAATTCACAGGTAAACATTTTCTTACATTATGAATGCATTAAAGTTTTTTTCTCTTTGAAGAATAAAGCTATATTTTCCCACACTGTAGCAGGATACATTGGCACCTCACAAGATACCCAAAATGTACTGTATAGAGTGTATTTAAAAAAAGTTAGCATAGCTGTTTGTCCATTGAAAATGCATGTAAATTTAATGAGTACAAATGGAGCATGTTTCAGGCTATGGGCACTAGATGACTCTGAGGAGCATACTTACTTTATATAATAGTCATCATATTTTTCAGGATGCTTGCAATATAAGCCCTACGCCAAAAATAAGCCATAGTTAAAGTGGTTGTAAAGTCATAAGAAATCCTGTAATCTGCTCTGTTACAGGATTATATAACGTGCAGTGTGTGTGTTTGTGTAAAATTATTGTGCAAAATACTTTATTTACAGCGCCGTTGGGTGCTCATGTGACCTCCCACTGATCTCCTCCTCTCCTTCAGGCTGACGTCAGCGGTGGATCTCGGCCCCTCCCCCTGCAGTGCTCAGAGCGGGGAAGAGAGCTCCGGTGGGTCACGTGAGTCCCCAGCGGCGCTGTAAATAAGGTATTTTGCACAATAATTTTACACAAAACACACATTGCACATTATATAATCCTGTACCAGAGCGGATTACAGGATTTCTTAGTGCTAATGCTACAGACTTTTGAGCTGACAGGCAGGGAGGAAGGAGAAGAGGGGGAGGGAAGGCAGGAGGACACAGGAACTGGCAGGTAAATAAGACATCCCCTGAAAATGAGCCCTAATGTGTCTTTTGTAGCCAAAATTTATATAAGACCCAGTCTTATTTTCGGGGAAACACAGTAGTAAATACAATAGTATAATATCCTACTATTCTATACAGTATATTTTATATTTTATATACATTGGTATATATAAAAATATATTAGTAATCATCTGATGAAGTCACGTGCGGTGTGACGTCACGCGTAAGGACGGGACAGGCTCTACACGCTGTGTCAGTAATACGAGCTCGCCGCTCGTCGGAGATAGGAATACCATTGCTGTTTTTTATGTGAGTACCCTGTTTTACCTCAATAAAGCTATTTGTTTTAGCAATATTACACTATTGGGGCTCCCCGTGTTTTTTATCCCCCCTATCTACCGAGGGAACCACCCCCTGGAATTGGGACTGTGAGGATAGGGCTCTACACCCTAGGAGGACCCCCCTAATAAAGATTCTTGGTCATACACGCCTGCTCCACTGCTCCAAGGAGGACCCTATACAAAGACCCCTGGCTATATGTGTTTGCCCTATTGCCTTAAGGTAAGGGGCCATCTCTCACAGGAGTGTGTGTGCACGAAGCTGAGCACCGGGTTATTTAAGCCATTCACCACGGAGCGACCGTTGCATGTCAAGACGCTACCACTGTTATTCTAAACAAATAAGGACTTTGTTCACTGTCACTTTTGGCTCATGCCAAACCTTTTAAGTCACAGTTTTTAGCACCATTGCCTGCTCTAATATTATAACCACCTGCGAACATTGCACTAGCTTACATTTTGTATTCCAAATTAATTTTGTTTTTTGTTTGTTCACATTGCACTTGTCACTTTATGTGCTAATCTTGATTCACTACTTCATTTGAGTTACTGAGTTCCGCTTGCGAGATGACACCACTGATGTTTGCACATGATTTTAGTTATGAATAGATTATTTATTTTATGCTATATTTATGGTGATTGACCTTTCACACAGGGACTTGTACCTACTGGTTTTAGAATTTTCAATTCACTTTTATGAGTGTGATATTTTGTGGAGGATTGTTAACACTTGTATGTCAATTTTACCACTTTTTGGTTATTTCACCATCACTTTAAAGTCCCCTAATAGGGGCGTTTAGGATTAGCGCAGCACTATTTATTATATTTTTTATGTCCTTTTAAGGTTTGGTTTGCACCTTTTTCAGTGCATGCAGCTTATCCATAGCACTAATTTAGATTTTGGCCTTGTTAGCGCGGGAATAATTCCTTTAGTTATATATTTTATATAGATGTGGTGGCTGCAATAGTTTTCCTTTTTTAAACTTTTGTCCCTTTTTTTTTTACTTGGTGATTCTGGTAGTAACATATTTAACACTTAATGTCCTTGATGAAAATGCTCGCTCACCCTACTGTGTAAGGACAACAGAAATAAGATAGGAGTATGGAACCCCTCTTGTAGGCCCCCCTCTAGTGGCTGTTGATAAGTTAGTTCACATGCTGGGGGACTGCTGTAGTACATGGGTCATGAGGTTGGACTACCCCTTTTTTTGCATCTAGGGTACTTATGATCTTAAGAATGCAGGGCCTTCCAAGTTTAACACAACCACATGGCCCAATCGCATCACAACCTGATAGTACACGGATAGCTGAGCCACTTCACCTGCATAGGTAAGGAGACACATTAGGCACTTTACTACCTAGATAAATCTTCCTCACTTACTTTCCTGAGCATCAGAGGATTTATAGCTCTGTCTAATGAAGTCAGGCCAGAAGAAAAAATAACAGACCTCTAAACTTGCTGTGTATAAAGCCCACAAGGGAATAAGAAACCCACACACCATGTACAGTGTCCCACTTAACCCAGCTAACTGAAATGCCCAGTCAGGGAATTTGCTTTTTTTAATGCTTTATTAAAAGGCAACTGATAACACAGGATCCAAATAATGGCATAATTGTCCTCAACATCACATTTTCATGCAATTAAGTATTTATTCACCAGTGGTCTGGGTCCTTGCATTAGTCTACTCTCACAGCACTATTCTCTCCCACGATTGCATCCAGCCCACTGAAGGGAAAACACATTGCTGCTTACCACCACCTACTGGAGCTCTCCATAGTTCTCCTTTTCCCATATACCACCCTCTAGCAACTCCACCCCTGTTTTATATAGTCTACAAGTGGAAATGAAGTCCAGCCCAAAATGAGTATAAACAGGGCAGAGTCCACCCTAAAGGGGACTCTGACCCCCTTTTACATTCTTGTATGCTTCACAACATAAAAGGGGCTTGGTTATGTAGTCCTCAGTGTTAGATAAGAATAATGCTAACTGAGAAGAGTGCAACACAGGCATAAAGCATAGGAAGTTATCAACTAACAAGATTTCTGTCATGACCAGGTTTGTATTTTTTGAATTTATCAAACAGATATAAAAAAAATTCTTCCATACGGGACAAGCAATCACATTTGGAAAAATCCTGGTCACCCTGGCTTAGTTCTTTGCTGGTACTGGACATGCTGAGTTGACCCCCAGATTGGAGAGAGCCTGAACCCCGGGGCAGAACCACCGTCTTCCTTTTCTTTCTCTTCTTTTTAGACCTACTATTCTCTCTTCAATACTCCTCCAATACCACTCTTCTCTTTGATTTCTCAATTTCTTTGTATATCTATATGGCCCTCCTGGTATTGGTAGAGGGGTCCCTGGACCCAAATACCAGGTCAAACAGATGTTTGGACCTGGCCTTGGGAGGGTACTGGTTATAAGATGGAAGTATTGTTGTTATATAAAGTTTTCGTTGCTGTTCAATATTTATGATGTCCCAGGTTTTAAGGGATTTTATGTTTCCTACTTGAAAAGGCACTCCCAGATAGCGAGCAATTGTGCTGCAAGTTTGAAAATGACTTGCTAAGCTATTGCTAGACTTGCCAGACTTCACAAGCGTATAGCACAATTGCAGCAAGTCCGCATTGCATGACTCCAGATCAACATTCTTTGCTAGAGACTTGCCACGCAAATTTGCTACAAATTGGAAAAATGTCAACTAGAACTTGTGCTTCAAGTGTTCTGCAAGTGTACAACTTACCAGTGAAAATATCCAGCAACTCCGAGACTTAAAATTGATCACTGCCACAAATTTGTGGCAAGTTATCCTTGCTATCTGGGTTGTTTTCCTTCCAATCATGATCCTTCACATCATGGAACTGCTGTGAGTGGCCCACAATAACTACCTGGACTTTTAATCAAAATAATGGCAGTTCAACTTCAGTTTGTTTCTTGTTGCCTTATATGTACCAGTGCTCCTGTGTATGTTACAGTAGCATACTACTGTTGTTGCTATATTTTGTATTTCTTTTATATCTTGGGAAGAAAAACTTAATAAAAACGATTGAAACAGAAACAAATTCTTCTAATGGAAATGCAAAGCTCATTGTTAGGGTTTACATACCCTTTAAAGCAGATTGTAGCCCACTCTCAGTCTTCTGTAACCCCTTTGCCTAGAAGGAAGTGGTGTGGTGGGTCAGCAAGGCTAAAACTTGTACTGTATGAAGCACCCTTCTCTAGTTAGGCTGCTAGGCTAAATTTAGTTTTGGTTTCATTACAGTCAATGGAGAAGTAATCTATTGTTTTTATCTGGTCAAGGTTTCTAGCTCAGTGTTTGATTCCTCCGAAATGCTTCTGAGAAAAGCTTACAGAATATAGGGCAGAGAGAGTCAAATCTCCAGTATAAATATTTATCATGCCCCCAGTAATCCCTGGAAAGAGGCATCCAGAAAGTGGCTGGAGAGGGGATAAATGTTTGGGAGGCCTTTCCAGAGTGTTTTTCCTCTGCTAGGAGGGTTACAGTTCTCCTGGTGCTGCTGCCTCAAAGATTGCAGTCTGGACCCAGCAGAAGGCCTGGAGAAGATTATTAATGATTTTTGCTGGATTCAGTCTCCCTGACTGAGGAACTACCCATGGAAGCTGGGTGGCAGTCAGCTCCTGGGACATTGTCAGTAATACTTACTGTGTCACTTTTCTGTGTGCCTATACATATAAGGATTTATGCTAGAAGTTGATCATTGATCATTCTGGAGTATCCTGAACTCCTCTCCTGTTTCAAATTACTCAGCAATAAATTTTAAAAAAGGATATCCCCTAGACTGAGCTTGTATTGTCTGTGTGAATGAAACTGTGCTTGTGACTGGCAACCTCTGTAGTAGCAAGGAAAACACAGGCATATTCTCAGTGGCCCCTGAGGGGGTGAGAGCTACACATACATCCAATGCCAACAAATTACATGCAGGAAACAAAAAAAGTTGGAAAGCCGTGCCACAAAAGAAACAGAGAAATTATGGATTTCTGACAAAACGGCAAAAGTAGTGGGTAGTGAGCAATGATCTGTTATGTGTTTACAGTATGTAGTGTGGCAGTGTAAGACCCTGTCACAGTGCAGAAAGGCAATCTAGAACAGGTTTTGGAGCACACTGCAGGTGTGTGCTGGGTTCATAGGGTAACCAGAACTAGGGTTCTGAGCTCCACCCTCATGAGGAATCAGTGTGTGGTTGCAAAGGAGCAGCCAAAGAGGTGTGCGTGCTTGTATGGTGCTGTCTGGGACAGGACAGACAGAGGCCCAAGCCTGAGAGACAGAGAATCAGGGAGCTGCAGGAAAGGGACTGAGGTTCAGTGTTTGTGCACGACAGTGTTGCCTACCGTCAGTATTTTTACTGACAGACAGTAAAAAATGGGCATTTTTCTCCTGCCAGTAAATGCCAGTGACAGGAAAAGGTTGCCAATAAGAAATATGGCTGTGACGCTCGATATGGAACTGCACATGCACAGTTCTGGTCCGGAGCCAGCTGAGACCATCCGAGTGCCTGCTGCAGTGTTTTTGGGTGGCGCCGGCAGGGAGTGAGTCTGGCAGAGGTTGTGCCTGAGCGTGTCGTGTGATGTCATGGTGCAAGGGAGCCAAGCGGAGCGGCCAGAGCCTCCTGTGCAAGTCTAAGGGATGGGAGCAAGGCAAGATGGGAGAGGGACTGTCAGTGCTGTTTGGACTAGAGTGGACCAAAGGGACCACCTGGCAATGAGAGAGACTGTCACTGTGACTCAGGAGGAAACATGTCATGTCGATGATCTGTGATGCTGCACACTGCTGTCAGCATCACTGTGAGAGTCAATTTCATGTGTATCTGCACCTGCCCATTCTAGTTTCTTTCTCTCCTGTTCCGATCTATAACAGTGATGGTAATATCTATACCCAATTTTCTATGAAGAAAACACAAAAAAAAAAACCATTAAATTATTCTATTACAGGGAGTCATGGAAAACATGAAGTACATAAATGACATCCCAAAGATAAGCCATAAGGACTGTTATGCCAACTAACAGAACACCAAAATATATTCCCACCTTAGGTGGACTACATACATGAGCAAGTCCAAAATAGTAAGAAAAGGGCAAGATGTTCCAAACATAAATGTTCTCACCAAACATCAAACTATATCCTTACAATAGATACAAGGCCCCAGTCTTCCATAATATACTCCCACCAGTGTGTGCATATAGAGCCAAAATGGCACACATGACATCACTTCTGGTGTGGGCGTTACCTGGAAGTAAGTCTGGAAAGAAGATAGGACACATCGGGCAAGGAACATATGGCAATCCCCACCTGCTGGGGGAAATGACTGGAACCAATCTTCTCTCCCTGCTGCAGCTGAAAGCCGGCGGAAGGGAAGAGGAGATGGCATTTTTCAGCTGCTACAGGGGGAGCCACATAGAAGATCGGTTTCAGTAATTACCCCCACCAGCTACACCAATCACCCGCTCTGTCCACCGGCAGTGTCCATCTTAATGGGGGGTGCATGCCTCTCTGCCAAAAACAACCACCCACTCATCCCATGTGGCAATGACACCCAACTACAATCTTGGGGTTATCACATTTACTGTACTAGGACCACAGATAATTGGGTTGTGGTTAGGAGCATCAAACGTATAATTTGGGCTGAGTTTATTGTTTATAGATTACATGGGGTTTAGGCATCAATGCCACCCATTTGGTATCTAGATTTCCAGCTTTATTAGTATTAAATTACACACATAGCAATCATTTACATTTCCTTACCACACACACACCACAAGCCAAGCCACTAGCCTCCAATCCTCAGGGACTATGTCTCCAGAGTCAAAGCCTACCATGATCACCCCCACATACGAGACCACTGGAGTATAAAAGGGGCCAAAACCACAATTGGGTTGTGGTTGGGAGCATCAGACTTATAATTTGGGCTGAGTTTATTGTTTATAGATTTCCTGGGGTTAAGGCATCAATGCCACCCCTTTGGTATCCAGATTTCCAGCTTTATTAGTATTAAATTACATACATAGCACAAAACAACCACCCCTGCTGCCCCCTGCCCAAAACAATCACCTGTCCATCCCATGTGTGAATGACACCCAACTACAATCTTGGGGTGATCACATTTACTGTACTAGAATCACAGATAATTGAGTTGTTGTCAGGAAAGGGTTCACCTGCTGGTTGCATTGTGGCTCCCAAACCTATAGGCTGCAGTTTCAGTGTCCATCAGCGGTTGTCTCTCAGCAGCCAGAAGCTCATGGTTTTCAGGCATAACCTAATGCTCATTGCAGGAAGTGTATTTAAGACCTGCCTATGCTTTTTTCTTTTTGCCTTGATGTTTGTTCCATGTGCCCCTGACCTGCATTCCTGCATCCTGATCCCAATCCTTGACCCTGCAGCCTGATTCCTTACTTTTTCAAATAATAAGTTGCGCTAATCATCTAAAAATATGAATGGAATAAGTTAGAAATTACAACAAATAAAGTCCATCCAATGTAGTGACATCAGCGTGGCAATATCGAATATTACACCCAAGGAAGCATGATGTCAAAGAAAGAAAATGATTTCCACCACTAGATTCACTGCCGCTTACCAACTCCCTATGATCTCCTATTATGGGAGATCACAAGTGCTTTCGGCTCAATACCCAGACAGGGTCTTTAATGGACACCGCAACAGTTACAGCCACAGCATTTTCATAAGCTTCCATCACTCATATAGAGCGCAATGACGCAGGGTCCCCATGAAGAAATAAAAAGCTCCAATAGCATAAAATCTTTGGGTGTTTTATTAGTTAAAACAATTTGTATTGCACTTGCAATTATGCAGATAAAATAGAGCATGTAAAACAAGCCGGCCGGCTCAAACTTGCAGCATGTCGCTCCTCTTACGCGTTTCATCACAAATGACATCGTCCAGGGGCACTACTTGCCTGCTTGTTCCTTCACCTGCTTACCCTCTCCATGTCCTTGCTTGCTCCCAGCTCCCTCTGCCTGATCTCCCATGTATGACCCTGGCTCTAACTCCGACTACACTTCTCATATCCTGCTATCTGTATATACTTGGTTTGGGCAGTTGTTCATTGTGTGTTCACTCACTTATTAGATTCCCTGGTTTGATTTATACAGTTCTGGTATATTGGAGGTGCATTTATGTTTAAGTTATCCACTTTTTCTTAATAAATTACATTATTTTACTTTTTACTTGTGCCTGGTATTTTCTGTGGAAGTCCACACATTTCTGGTCACACCTGTTTCTAACATAACACCAAGGCCAGTACTGACCGAAAGTGGCTGCACAGGGAAGCCATTTGACTCTGTTGTTGTTTGTTGCAAGATGCATCCTGATGAGGTTGTATACTAGTTGTATACTATACTTTGCTAGAGACAGAGGAAAAGGAATATTACCGCCAAATATTGAATGAGTGGGCCAGAGATCAGCTGTTAGAATGCAGTCGTCTTGCTCATTCCCTAATTGATCAGGGTAGGATGCTGTTTGGTGATGTTCAGCCATTGATTGAAGTCTGTGCAGAGTTGACTTTGTCCAATATTCCTAAAGGCAGTGATGACTTTTCTCCTCCCTTTAGTATGGCTCAGGTGGAATTGCTGGTATGGGTATTGAAGGGTGACTCGGCTTATTTCTTTAAGCACTATTCAACATGTTCCCAACAGGTGCTAGTGGATTGTATTAAGAGCAGTCTCTAGTCAAACAAGCAGAGTGTAAACTGACTTTTGTTAAAGCACAATTACAAGCCTAGTCAGATGTGTTGCGCTCAGTCTCAGTCAGCTTGAACCAACCCACTCCTGCTGCTAGACACCTGCCTTCTCAAGTATCTCCCTCTCCTTCATCCACACCAACCACAGTCACAGCCCAGTATACCCTGCTACTATTTGTCAGTACCCTGTTTCCATTCACTGCACCTACTCTGCCTTTAACCCATTGAAGATTACCTCTTCTTCTCTGTTGCCTGCGGTAACCCCTCAGAAATCCTCCTTAGGTTCACACTGAGCAGCAGGATAAATACACAAGCAGTCCATCCTGACAGATGACACAGGCTCACTCGAGATGCAAGGTCTAAACACTAACCTGTCTTCCTGATGGTGGAGATGGGTTTCACTGTGTGCTAATGCCAGGTCACGGTCCTCAGGATCTCCTCACCAGGATGTGAGCAAGCCAGGGTCTGGTAACAGAGGTAGCAGGTAGGGATCAAGCAGAAGCGTAGTCAGTAAACAACCCAAAGGTCAGTACCATGTGTTTGCAGGTTGGGATCAAGCAGAAGCGTAGTCGAGGAACAAGCCAATGGTTGGAGGTTGGAATAAGTAAGCTGAAATAGGGATCTCCACTGCCCTGCAGTCCACCGAGGACGTACAGCCTGTATAACCATGGGAAGAAACTAGCCCAGTGAAAGGCCTAAAAGCAGTTTCACCTACAGCTGCAGGACAAGGACACTGTGAGTGCCTCTACACCCACAGGGCCTACAATGCAAAGGGCTACTAGGTGCCATATCCAACCAGTTCTCTCCGGAACAGTGCTGAAAAACAAGTCTGTTCTGGAATCCCTCACTCTGGGAAACTCTTTGAGACAGCCAGATGGATGAGCAGTTTCTAGCTGGGGTCTGAAGAGGTTCTGTTAAGAGACAGAACTCACTTCAGAGGAAGCAGAAAGTCCAGAATCCATCTTTGTGTTTTTTTGTATAAAAATAGGAAGTTTTGTCCTCCCACATACTCCTAGACCCTATCCAAGTTGTTTACCCTAAATGAAACAACAAAAACAAGCGCTAGGGCTGGCTACTGCAAGTTGGAAAATAAGGGTTGCCTGGTTGTGCAGGAATAGGAGGACCCAAAAACTCAGCAGCTCCTTAGGGGGTAGAGCTACACTTATTTAGTAAAGACTTTGGCAAAAAGGAGTCTTTCCAACATTTCAGAGAGTAAGGGAAGTGGATAACAGTTTTTAAAGTGATTGTATTTAAATCCCTGTAATTAATGCACGGGGGCAGGGTGAAGTTCTTATTTTCAACAAAGAATAGGACTGCCCCTGCAGGAGGCATTGAGTGGCTGATAAAGCCCTTGAATAAATAATAAGTAGCAGTGCTAAATAAACGAAATAACATACACCAGTGATAATAAAATCAATAATATAAAAAACAATATGAGACATCCATGAATGTGAATAAATGGTGCTGCAAGGATCAACTAAAAAGTTTGCAGTACAGTCCAAAATAGTGAATTTCGTCCTCCACCGCACCACCAGTGATAAAAAAAATGCTCGCTTACCAGAGGGCAAGCTATAAACGCTTGCGACCTACACCCAGCCAGAGCCTTTATCCAAATGAGGGGCCACAGGAAAACTCCAGGAAAAACCCTTCTAGATGGTCAGCATGGGGATCGCCAAACTCATCAGCCAAAGACCTTGACAGGATGGAATATGATGGTGTTCAGATGTTCCCAGAACAAAAAAAGATCTCCATAGCATAATAATTTGCCATTAGCGATGATATCAGTGCCTCTCCATAGCATAATAATTTGCCATTAGCGATGATATCAGTGCTACAATAAAGTACAATGTAAGCAGGGGCGGCCTGTCCATAAGGGGCGCCCGTGTGCCGTCCCCTACCCTCGCCACCGCCCTATATGCATAATGGATAGATTCGTGCATTGCATGAATCTATCCACTGCTGCTGTGGCCGCCCCCTATTCGTGTGTCCGGCCCCTTTCGGGTCACCAGGCATATTAATTACAGCGGCCAGGGTTTTTTTTTTTTAAGCACTGATTAGAGCCATAGGCTCTAATAGGCTTCAAAATAGGGTGGACTCAGAACGCAGAGCATAACGTCTGGAGCCCACCCAGGTATGTTGCAACAGCAAATGCAAATTCGCTCTTGCAACACTGATCCTCCTCCTGGCCAATCCGGAAGCAGGTATGAAACAGCTTCCCCCGAGCCTGCCACGCTTTCACCGCCCGGGGGGGTGGGGTAGTGCCGCCCCCCCCCCCCCCCCAAAAAAAAAAAACCTTCACATTTGGTTCTGGTGTCATCAAAGTCTGCCTCAACAAGGCCACAAGATCTGGGACATCTGTGATAAAAAGAATGTTGATCATTTACCTCCACATTGCCTGTACGATTGTTCCATGCAACTGCCCCCAGGTGCAGGAATATCTTTTGGTCTCCTTTTCAATCTGTCAGAACCTGAATTTCAAAGTGCTCAGAGAGTGGCTTTAATGTTATCAGGATAATAATTTCTATTAAAAATTGTGAGTGCGTGTTATTCTTATAGATGGTTTTATATGCCATACAAATAAAATATACATTTTATTACATTTCAAAGTACTGTGTTTTTGGTGTTGTTAAAAACTCATGTGAATGAGCGGTATATTGATTCATAGGATTTGGCACCTTATCACTACTCTGAGCATTATCCTAGGTTTTTTTAATTTTATCTTTTAATTAAGCTATTTATTTTTGTTTATAGTTTTGTTTCGAGTTTTGCTTTAAGGTAAATTTGTGAAATGTTTTACTTTAGAGAAATTGTAGGGTTCTTTATGTAGCATTAGTGTCCACTAACTGATTTTACTAATTGCCTGCAACTGATCTTTAGTATAGTATACAGAACATTTTGCTAAAATTATTGTTTTACAACTCCTCCAAATAGAGTATTTCAATAGCAGTGCCTTGAGTAATAAACTAGACATTGTTTACAAACAATGCGCAAAGTGTCCATGGAGCTGATTTTGTAAAAAGACTGTCAAAAAATGATCACCAGCAATGTTTGAAAGGTCCAGTTAATTTTTTTTTTCCGCCTGATTAAGAATCACAGGCATATCCAAAATGTTTTGGGAGCTCATTAGTCCCTTTTCATCAAGGCTAAAGGGTGTAATATCTACATAAACATTTGTCAGCAGACATTAGAAAGTGAAGTACATATGATAAATTATACAATAAGCTCATACTTCAAAAAAATGTAGTGTCAACATGGTGCAAAATTATAAAACAAAGGGTAAATAAGAATGTAATAATACCGTATATACTCGAGTATAGGTTGTTCCAAATATAAGCCGAGGCCCCTAATTTACCACAAAAAACTGGGAAAACGTATTGACCCAAGTATAAGCCGAGGGTGAGAAATGCAGCAGCTACTGTGAGTGGAAAAGAGGGTCAACAATGCCCATCTGCATGCCTCCCTGTGTCCTCTGCATGTGTCCCTGTGCCCTGTGCATGTGTCCTGTGCAGCCTACCTGTGTCCTGTGCATGTGTCCCTGTGTCCTGTGCAGCTTACCTGCGTCCTGTGCATGTGTCCCTGTGTCCTGTGCAGCCTACCTGTGTCCTGTGCATGCCTCTGTGTGCCAATCTGCAGCCTCCATGTGGCGATCTGCATCCTCCGTGTGCCGCTCTGCATCCACCGATCAGCGTGTGATAATAACTTTCGGCAGCCATTCCACTGTTCAAAAGCCGCGCCTCCTACTTGTCTGTGATAGGCAGAACACTCCACTCCGCAATCAGCGGTCAGCCTATCATGGACATTCTCTCACCCTCATACCACGGACGAGGATAAGAGAATGTCCGTGATAGGCTGTACACTGACTGCTGGGAAATTGAGTGTTCTGCCTATCTCAGATGAGGAGGAGGCGTGGCTTTTGAACAGTGGAATGGCCGCCGTCTGTCTGCATGACACGCTGATCATGTAGGCAGACGGCAGTGACTCGAGTATAAGTCGAGGGGGGCACTTTCAGCCGAAAAAAAAGGGCTGAAAATCTCGACTTATGCTCGAGTATATACGGTATTATAGTAATAATAATGTGTTTAGGAATAATAACTATTTATATTACTAGTTATTATTACTGCTACTATTATTGTTGTTGATATTATTATAATAAAACTCTTTTTATAACATTGCCTCTATAGGTTTAATTTGTATCATGTTGACACTTTGGTTTTTTATGGTTTAATAATGTATTTTTTGTTATTTATACATGGAAATGTATGTCCCTGAAACATTGTTTTCGGCTTAGCAATAAAAAAATACCTGTACCTATTAAACATCATTGGCGCTATCACTTTTTGACAAGTTTTTTTGCATCACTAATACAGTGACCATTGCTGGGTTCACTGCTTTACACAGAGCTGCTCTCACTGCATACCTGTAGAGTATTTTTTTAAATGGTGTCCGGCACTCCACTAACAATTATTTTATACTGATGTTTTAAAGGTTAAAAACTAGACAATCGATAACCACCTTTTAAAAATATAAAGCTGGTACCTCAAAACATAAAGAATAAGAATAGTCATGCGTTTTACTATAAAAAAAAACTTTAAAAAAATATTTCAGTCTCTTCAAACTTTTTTGTGTCAGTTATTTTCATTCTACTTAATGAAAGTTTGATGATTTTGAAAGATTCCTGTTACTGAAATAGAAGAAAACATCATACAGGATACATTCTGAGGATGACAGCTGGACCAACGTTCTGACATTTTCACCGGTGATGTTCCTACTGATCTCTGCTGGATGCATTGAGAGTGAGAGAAAGAACAGGAGCTTTGCTGTATAGCACACTACAAGTGAGCAAAATGATCCTTTCATTTTATAATAAGCGTGATATGGAAACCAGACACAGAGGAAGAGTGTCTGATGTACAATGAACAATTCCAATCATACGTATCTGTAACCGAGCAAAGAAAATATAGCTTGTGCTGCAATACCTGGATTTGTTAAGCTGCAACTAGAGAAAATGATTTGTATGAACTTGCTTAAAGCAATTGTAAAGGTTAAGTTTTCTTTTTCTAAAATAATAAACATGTTATACTCACCTGCTCTGTGCAAACAGCCCTCGCCGGTGCTCTTGGCTATCCCACTCCTGTGTCTGCCATTATAGCAAGCTGCTTGCTTTAGGGGCAGACGTGCGGGCTTGCTCCCTAGCTGGGCTGTGTGCATCTATAGACACAAATGCGCTTCTGGAAGAATGGCTAAACATTCCCATAGACACACTCCTATACCTTATGTACACCCTTCCCAGAAGAGTTGAAGCTAATATAGCTGAAAAGGGTGGGCCAACTCAATATTGAACCCTGCGGACTAGGACGACATTAACGTTCATGTGCGTGTAAACGCAGGCATCCCAATACTTTTGCTAATATAGTGTATAGAGAAACCCTAAAATATTAACCACCCAAAGCAAAAGCTCACTATTTGTTTAGTTTTTGCTGATGCAAAAAAAAAAAAAAAGTCACAAAGACATTTAGGTCTATGAAACTGTGAACACGGTGGGTTACACCAGGGTAGCTCATCACACTGCACTCTACAGTATATCACTGTATTGCAAAGTATCTCTCCATACATGGATTTTTTGGCTTTCTTTCTACAAACACCCTTTTATAGTGAGGGGGCTAGCTTGTCTATTCTTTCAGATTCTTGGTTCTCAGAGACCCATCTGGCCAGGCAAAGGAGTTATGAGGTGCATTATGATTTTAGGTGCATAATTTTCCCCCATAATTTCAGAGTATCACCATTCACCAAACTGCAAAGCCATGAGATCTGCTTTGAACTCAATGTAGCTCCTAACCTGAGCCCTATCCCTAGTCTTCACACTGGGACAAGCAATATTATTGATCAGCTTAATGCCCTGTACACACGGGCGGACTTTTCGGCAACAAAGGTTCAACAGTCTTTTCGACGGACTTTCGACGGAATTTGGACGGACTTCCGACGGACTTTCGAACGAACGGACTTGCCTACACACGATCACACCAAAGTCCGCCGGATTCGTACGTGATGACGTACGACCAGACTAAAATAAGGAAGTTCATAGCCAGTAGGAAATTGCTGCCCTAGTGTCGGTTTTCGTGCGTCGGACTAGCATACAGACGAGCGGATTTCTCGATAGGAAATGGGTCCGGCGGAGTTCCGACGTAAAGATTTGAAACATGTTCCAAATCTAAAGTCCGTCAGATTTTCGACACAAACAGTCCGCTGAAGGTCCGATGAAGCCCACACACGGTTGGATTGTAAGCCGGATTCGGTCAATAGGACCAGTCCGGTCCGCTCGTGTGAACAAGGCATAAGTCACTGGGCTAATTCTGCAGAGTTTGCAGCACTAGACAAGTGCAGTCTTTAGAAAAGCAACTACAGTTGTTCTAAGACCCTTGTGTCTACGGAATCTAAGTACTTGTCAAATGAGATGATCAACCTGTGGATGAGCTGAAGGCAAGCACTACACTGCAGTCTTCTGGCATACAAGGGTTTATCTAATAAGATACCAGGCAGAACTGTGTATTGTTGATGGAGAACACTACACAGAGGAATGATGTAAGTGTAAGATTTGTGTATGTTGTGTTGCAAGCAAATTCACTGCTATCAAGCAGGATTTGTCCTCGCCTCAGGAAGACTCTGACAAAGCAAGTTAAGCTAAACAAGTTGCCCAGTATAAATATTTCCTTAGTAAGCTTGTTATATAGCAGTTATATTACTTTAAGTCTCAATAGTCAGAGCTTTTCCAATTCTGACAACCTTTCTTTATTTCCCTGGTGCCAAACCTGCGGCCCTTTGGTATATGATGTGCGGCCCTCAGACCTCAGCAGTCTGTAGTGGGAACATTGATTAGGGTAATAGCATTGATCTCTACTAGCTTAATATAACATGTTCCCAGTGTTTTTGTCTTCTGCTGCCATCCCCAGCCAAAAATGTAGCCTGCCCACACTTTCTGACGCTCATTTTCTTTATTAGGTCTGCAGTTTCTGACAGTCCTCTTAAAGAGGAAGTAAACTCTCATTTTTTTTTTCTTTCCTGCAAAGTAAACGCATAATGTGCTAGTAAGCATTGCATACGAGCACATTATGTGACACTTACCTGCAAACAAAGCCCGTGTCATCCCCGCTGGAGGTCGCATCCATCTTCGCCCATCTTCCTTCCGGGGCCGCGGACTCCGGCTGTGTGACTGGCCGAAGCCGTGTGACGTCACGCCTGCACATGTGTGCGGGTGACACGGGTCACGGCACACACTTCTGAAGAAACGGCACGGTCAGCTGTTCCTTCAGAACGGATGTGCTGATGATATATCTCCTAAACAGTGCAAGTTTAGGAGATATTTACAGTACCTATAGGTAAGCCTTATTCTAGACTTACCTATAGGTACAAATTATACAGGAAGGTTTACTTCCTCTTTAAGCATTGTATATTGTACATTATGTGTGGCCCTTTGGTGATGTCAGGAGCTGCATTTGATGCCCTTATTAGCTCATAAGCTAACAACCACTGCTTTATATAAAGTCTGTACTGTTAGTGTCAATCAAATTTGAAGATTGAAGAAAATAGCTCAGCCCAGTGTGATGTTGTCAGCTGACTTGATTTATTCTTAGCACAGAGGGATGGCATAATAATGTGAGAGAGACTGTAGTTAGAAATTGCTCTCTGTCTTTTTTTTTTTTTTTGCCGTGAAAGAGACACATTTATATAGAACCATGACGTACAGAGTTCCTTTTTATGATAAACAAGCAGAGATCTATATTTGTTGGGGGACTCTTCCTGGTCTCTTAATGGTAGAGAATCTATGTTGGATGAGCAATCCTCCCATCTGCTGACCAAGAACTCCTCCCTAGGAACTCAATATAGATACTTACATAAAATGGTTATGAAAAGGCCTTACACAAACACAGATTCTAATTTCAAAATGCAGCCTTTACAGAAAAGGTGGTATGGAATTGTCAGATGCACTACTTCTACTGATAATTACTAACATGTTCCAGCTTGTTATTTAGTGATTGGATCAAAATTCAACCCTGCAGGAGTGCATCATTATTTCTTATTCCACCATAGACGGGGAGATATCTTCCTAAAGCAATGCATGAGGATATACAGTGCCTTGAAAAATAATTCATACCCCTTGAAATTGTCCACATTTTGTCATGTTACAACCAAAAACGTTGATGTATTTTATTGGGATTTTATGTGATAGACCAACACAAAGTGGCACATAATTGTGAAGTGGAAGAAAAATGATAATTGGTTTTCAATTTTTTTTTACAAATAAATATGTGAAAAGCATGGCGTGCATTTGTATTCAGCCCCCCTGAGTCAATACTTTGTGGAACCGCCTTTCGCTGCAATTACAGCTGCAAGTCTTTTTGGGTATGTCTCTACCAGCTTTGCACATCTAGAGAGTGACATTTTTGCCCATTCTTCTTTGCAAAATAGCTCAAGCTCTGTGAGATTGGATGGAGAGCATCTGTGAAGAGCAATTTTCAAGTCTTTCCACAGATTCTCTATTGGATTTAGGTCTGGACTTTGACTGGGCCATTCTAACACATGAATAAGTTTTAATCTAAACCATTCCATTGTATTTAGAAGCCGAGTAAAGGACTCTGCATGCTGTCCGGTTTATAGTGTATCTTTTTAGGACTTGTCCTTCCAGATAATCACTTATAGATGTCAAAATTGGGGTTGTGACCTGTCCACTTGTATTGTGTGCAAGCACCGACATGCCTCCATCCCATATGATACAAAAAAAATTGGAGAATGGAGGCGGGACTTTGTGTGAGGCATGTTGGTGAATGTGTCCACATTAAAAAACTAATATGGTAGGATGTCTAAAGTTAATCCTGTGTCGAGTGATGATACCCACAAAATCTATTGCAAGAAAATGATGCATAGTTTATTACAGAGAGATCATAAAACCAAATACATGATAAAAGGAATACATTTGGGCTACAATGGAGCATGTTGACATGCGTAGGTTTACCGACATGGTTCAAATAATGGTTATATATGTACAGAACATGGTAAAGTGGTGTAACACATGGTACAGTAGATAAAAGTATGCATCAATAGATGTTAACTCTACGCGTTTCTTGGCTTGAAACCAATCGTCAGGAGTCTGATGCAGTGTAGCTGCGTTGAAAAAATAACTATGTATCAGTAGAAGTATGGGGAAAATGGGCGCATACAAATGCAAATTTATTTTAATATACTCACAAAGGATGCATGGGTGAATGATAACCCATGCATTATGGTGCAATGTTGGTCTGGGTACACTGAATCTCACCCGGGGTTGAGGCAGAGAGCACGCTCCAAAGAGACCATCGGCCCCGACCGACAGAGTGGCCGGAGCACCTGCAGGGGCCACCAAGCGGGGACAGGTGACGAGACCCAGGGAATGGGACAAACACTGGGAATGAAAAGAGGAGATGAGATTGTGAGTGAGTAGAGTGAAAGGTAGAGAGTGAATGTAGAAGAGGAGACAAGAAGTGGGGCCAAGAGTGTGCATAAGTATGAATGGTTGAAATAGCCCATCACAAAGGAAAAGGTGTGTGAACCGAGGAGTGGGTGTGCAAAACCAGGAAGCCACTGCAGGTGTCAGTGGAGAAGTGTGAAGGTGTGCAAGGAGGTTACCTGTGGTGAGATAGCCGGGCCAGGTGACGTGCCCCAAAAGGGCATGGTGAGCGCTCGAGGTGCCCGGTCAGTGACGGCCGTTAAAAAGCCGAGGGCTGGGGGCGAACTCACGCCAACGTCATTGGCGGACATGATGACGCGGCGGGGGGCGGGCAGCCAGGAGCATCGAGCGGCCACCCCCCAACCCCGCAGCGCCAAGGTCCTGGTTGGTAAATCACCAGTGAGCTCCGCCTACAGCAGCCGGAGGCACCAGAGGCGGGACGTGGGAGTAATGACGCCGATGCGTCGAGGCCAGGGCCCGCCCCCGTCAGTGGTGGGGCGGGCGGCGGGTCACGGACTGGGCGCATCGCAACCCCGGGAAAAGACCAGATAGGTCCCGGCAACAACTGCATCCTGAGAGTAATAGACAGATATTGTGAATGGTCAAGAAGAATAAGATGTAAAGACTATGGAAACGGAAAAAGAAAGAACATGGGAAGAAGCAAAGTACACAGAATAAACAGGCCATATGCAGGCTGACGGGGGCGGGCCCTGGCCTCGACGCATCGGCATCATTACTCCCACGTCCTGCCTCTGGCGCCTCCGGCTGCTGTAGGCGGAGCTCACTGGTGATTTACCAACCAGGACCTTGGCGCTGCGGGGTTGGGGGGGGCCGCTCGATGCTCCTGGCTGCCCGCCCCCCGCCGCGTCATCATGTCCGCCAATGACGTTGGCGTGAGCACGCCCCCAGCCCTTGGCTTTTTAACGGCCGTCACTGACCGGGCACCTCGAGCGCTCACCATGCCCTTTTGGGGCACGTCACCTGGCCCGGCTATCTCACCACAGGTAACCTCCTTGCACACCTTCACACTTCTCCACTGACACCTGCAGTGGCTTCCTGGTTTTGCACACCCACTCCTCGGTTCACACACCTTTTCCTTTGTGATGGGCTATTTCAACCATTCATACTTATGCACACTCTTGGCCCCACTTCTTGTCTCCTCTTCTACATTCACTCTCTACCTTTCACTCTACTCACTCACAATCTCATCTCCTCTTTTCATTCCCAGTGTTTGTCCCATTCCCTGGGTCTCGTCACCTGTCCCCGCTTGGTGGCCCCTGCAGGTGCTCTGGCCACTCTGTCGGTCGGGGCCAATGGTCTCTTTGGAGCGTGCTCTCTGCCTCAACCCCGGGTGAGATTCAGTGTACCCAGACCAACATTGCACCATAATGCATGGGTTATCATTCACCCATGCATCCTTTGTGAGTATATTAAAATAAATTTGCATTTGTATGCGCCCATTTTCCCCATACTTCTACTGATACATAGTTATTTTTTCAACGCAGCTACACTGCATCAGACTCCTGACGATTGGTTTCAAGCCAAGAAACGCGTAGAGTTAACATCTATTGATGCATACTTTTATCTACTGTACCATGTGTTACACCACTTTACCATGTTCTGTACATATATAACCATTATTTGAACCATGTCTGTAAACCTACGCATGTCAACATGCTCCATTGTAGCCCAAATGTATTCCTTTTATCATGTATTTGGTTTTATGATCTCTCTGTAATAAACTATACATCATTTTCTTGCAATAGATTTTGTGGGTATCATCACTCGACACAGGATTAACTTTAGACATCCTACCATATTCGTTTTTTAATGTGGACACATTCACCAACACTGGGTGGAATGGATGGATAGATAGACACTGGGTGGAATGGATGGATAGACACTGGGTGGGATGGATAAATGGATAGACACTGGGTGGGATGGATGGATAGACACTGGGTGGGATGGATGGATGGATGGATGGATGGATAGACACTGTGTGGGATGGATGGGTGGGATGGAGGAATGGATAGACACTGGGTGGGATGGATGGATGGATAGACACTGGGTGGGATGGATGGATGGATGGACACTGGGTGGGATGGATGGATAGACACTGGGTGGGATGGATGGGTGGATGGATAGACATTAGGTGGGAGGGATGGATGGATGGATAGACACTGGGTGGGATGGATGGATAGACACTGGGTGGGATGGATGGATAGACACTGGGTGGGTGGGAGAGATAGACAGGGGGGAGGGGGAGAGAGAGATATACACTGGGGGGTGGGAGAGAGATATATACACTGGTGGGTGGGAGAGAGAGATATACACTGCGGGGGTGGAAGAGAGAGATATACACTGGGTGGGATGGACACACACACATAGATCAGTGATGAGGACTTACATATTAATGAGGCTCTGTCTTGCAGGCTGCAGTCCATGGCTAGTGACACTGTCCTGACACCTCCTCTGCCTCCTTCCTTCCATACGCTGGCTGGGAAGGATGTCACAGTCTTATCTCCTTCTTATCTCCGTGCATATTCAGTCACACAAGGCTGGTCTCCTAATTTCTACAGGATGGATGGATGGGGAGGCTTCACAACATGGGCTGTGTGTTTAACAAGAGCCAAACCGAGACACAGCAACACCAGTCGAGATAATAGAAACATTGATGATCGGCACTTGTGAAACACACAGCCCATGTGAAGCTTCCCCATCCATCCATCCATCCTGTAGAAATAAGGAGACCAGCCTTGTGTGATCGTCAATGCTTCTATTATCTCCACTGGTGTTGCTGTGTCTTGATTTGGAAGTGGAAACATTCAGCTTTGCCCCCCTCCTGTGGATTTTCAACTACTTGTTTCTCTTTGAAGTTGAAGGCAGTGGAGGAATCCGCTCCTCCGCTCGGGCGCACTGGTCTGACACAGGGAAAACCGGAAGTGACATACTACTAACTAGTCTGTCACTCAAAGCACACGGCCATAGTAATGGTGCCGGGCGGATGCCGATCGGCGTTTTGCTTTGCGCCACATTGCGGGTTAAAACCCCGCAAATGAAGCGCCTCGTCTGCAATCTTGTGATTGCATAGACGTGGCGCTTTCCATAGTGCACTGTGCCCGGCGCCCGAACACAGTGCACTTAAGGACTTTTTTTCAATTCTTATTTTTTTTAAAGGGCCATTTAAAATTTTTTTTTTTTCAAATTTTTTTTTGACTGCCTGGAGGGGGGGGGGGGGGCGGCGCCCGGGCGCCCCCTATGGACGGGCCGCCACTGATGTTGACCACAGTGTTATTAGTGAGGCCATTAAGGCCTTGGTTTTCTTTTTCTCCTTTTGCTTTTCTTTCTTTACCACTTCTTATATTTTCCTTCTATCTTTTCACCACTAGATGTCGCTCTACTGCTCCCTTCATTCCCTCCACCTTCTCCTTTGAGACAGCGGGCCTCACCTATGTTAACTTTTGTCTACCCCTTAAATTATTTCCCCCATGGCAGTACAAGCCTCCTTGAAAGTCTCCTTGTTAAATTGCGGGGGCCTTAACACCCCGGAGAAGAGAAGGCAAATACTGTATGATTTTCATAAACTACGTACCCAAATCCTTCTTCTGCAGGAAACTCACTTTAGCTCGGACACGATTCCACAATTTCTCTATAAACAATACCCCACTTGGTTTCATAGTACCAACCCCTCAGCAAAATCTAAAGGGGTCTCTATTGCGTTTCACGCCTCATTCACCCCAGATGTCCTTGACACCTGTATTGATCCGTTAGACAGATATGTCTTTCTCAAATTGTCACACATGAATAGGATTTATACTATAATTAGCATATACTCTTCAAATAAGGATCAGCAGCAATTTCTCTCCTTGGTGACCTCTCGTCTGAAACGATTCAGCATAACCAACATGATCCTGGGAGGTGATCTCAATGCCACCTTGATACCTCGTCTCGACGCCTCAACTGGTAAGTACTCAATCTCCCCGGCCTCCCTGACCAAAATACGAGCACTTCTATCTGACTTATTCCTAGTGGACGTGTGGAGAATATTACACCCCACCGCTAAAGACTACACGTACTATTCCCCGGCACATTCTTCCTATAGTAGACTGGACTATGTGTATGGGGATCATGCCCCCATACACATGAGCCTGGGAAACATCCCCACACACAAGAAGAGTACCTCTTGGAGGTTGAATGATAACCTATTGTCTGACTTAGTTTGCACACAGTACATCATACAGACCATCAATCACTTTGTATCAGACCATGCCCAGGATACCACTAACCTGCTTACAAAAAGGGAAGCACTTAAATGTGTGCTTGGGGGTAAATTTATCCAACATAGCTACTGACTTAAACGTGCGCACACAGCGGATATTACACGTCTTCTTGCCACCATAGCCACTCTGGAAGAGTCACATAAAAAAATCCCTTATAACACGGTACTACTAGATCTCACCAATGCCAGGACGGATCTCTTGCAAATTTTTGCAGAGTGCTCTATGGTGGCGCGAGACAAGGGGCGATTCACCCATGATTCTCAAGCCAACAAATGTGGCAGACACCTAGCAAACACACTCTAGCCCCGACAGGCCCGGCAACCTATTCCATTTATCAATTCCTCAAACAAAGGTAAAACAACTCGGCCATAGCCGAAGAATTCCGCCAATATTAATCCACTCTGTATAACCTCGCCCCACGAGCTCCACTGCCCGCGCCTCACCCTCAGGACCTGTCCTCATATGTCCGGGAGACGGCACTCCCACCCTTTCCTGCATCCGACATAGAGGACCTAGAATCTGCCCTCTCCGAAATGGAATTTCAAACTGCCAAAAAACCTTAAAAATGGTAAGAGCCCTGGCCCGGACGGGTTTTCCTAATGCTTTTATAAAACGTTTGCACTCCAACTTGCACCCTTGCTAGCAAAAGCATTTAATGCCATAGATGAAGCCCTTGCTCCTTCTCCTACTCTACTCCAAGCCCAAATAGTAGTTATTCTGGTCAGGTAAGGACCCTTCTCTATGCCCCAACTACAGACCGATATCCCTTCTAAATATAGATTTAAAATTATACACAAAGATCCTAGCAAATCGCCTCTCACCTTTACTACCATAATAATAACAATACATAAAGACCAGGTGGGCTTTGTCCCTGGACGTGAAGCCAGGGATAACACCACCAAAACCATACACCTCATAGCATATGCCCAACACAATCATATACCGACCTGCCTTCTCTCCTGTGATGCAGAAAAGACCTTTGACAGGGTCAGTTGGCCCTTTCTCCACGCCACCCTTTCCCAGCTAGGACTAGGCCCGAAAATGCTTTCACGCATCATGTCCCTATACTCCAAACCCTCTGCCATGATTTTGGTGAACGGTACCCAATCAGAAAAACTCACGATTGCTAATGGCACCAGACAGGGCTGTCCTCTTTCCCCACTCCTGTTCGCCCTGGTAATTGAAGATCTAGCCCAAGCTATTAGAGCAAATCCTAGCATACACGGTATAAAAACCCCCTCCTCCCAATGTAAACTCTCCCTATATGCAGATGACCTGCTCCTTTACGTAACTCAACCCCACATTAGTATAGCTTCTATACTTTCAGAGATCGACCGGTTCGGTTGTTTCACTAATTATAAGCTAAACATTTCTAAAACAGAAGCACTGAACCTCTCCTTGACGCAGTCTACCCTCTCCTCCCTTTAAGCCAACTTCTCATTTCAATGGCAAACAAACTCTATATCGTACTTGGGAACAGCATACCTAAACAAACTTCGGATATATATGCCCTGAATTTTAGCCCACTACTCACAAGACTCAGACGCCTTACTGAAGGCCGGATGGACCTACCAATGTCCTGGTTTGGTCGCATGAACGCACTAAAAATGGACATACTCCCAAAACCACTGTACTTATTTCAGGCCCTCCCGATTGGTCTCCCTACGGCATTCTTCCGCACCCGCCGATCTATGGCTATTCCATTTGTGTAGAAGGGGAACCATCCAAGGTTGAAACAAACTCTAATGCCCCGTACACACGGTCGGATTTTCCGACGGAAAATGTGTGATAGGACCTGGTTGTCGGAAATTCCGACCGTGTGTAGGCTCCATCACACATTTTCCATCGGATTTTCCGACACACAAAGTTTGAGAGCAGGATATAAAATTTTCCGACAACAAAATCCGTTGTCGGAAATTCCGATCATGTGTACACAAATCCGATGGACAAAGTGCCACGCATGCTCAGAATAAATAAAGAGATGAAAGCTATTGGCTACTGCCCTGTTTATAGTCCCGACGTACGTGTTTTACGTCACCGCGTTCAGAATGATCGGATTTTCCAACAACTTTGTGTGACCGTGTGTATGCAAGACAAGTTTGAGCCAACATCCGTCGGAAAAAATACTAGGATTTTGTTGTCGGAATGTCCGAACAAAGTCCGACCGTGTGTACGGGGCATTATGCTCCCCTACCATTAAAGGCAGGATAGGCCTACCAGATTTTGAGCTTTATCATACATCAGCAGTGGTCCCCCGTATCCTGGAGTGGTTCCCCCGCCCTCTGATCAAAGCCTCCACCCTGGTGGAACAAGACTTGTCCTCGATCGATCTTCGAGCACTTCTATGGGGCTATGATCGGATTCACAAATCACTTTTAATTTTCAATGTTGTCCCCTCTTACTAGAGATGCTCTGGCAATCTGGTGCCATAGAAAAGAGAGCTACTTGTTATCCTCCGAACCGAGCCCGCTCACCCCCATATTCGACAATCCAGCTCTCCCGGAAGGCAATTCAACCCATATCGTAGATGACTACAACAGAGCCTCCTGGCCCAAAGCACAACAATTTGTTAACAATACCTTGGGTACCTTTGTGACTAACCAAAATAATACAACCTCCAAGGTATCATGGCTTACATGTATACACCTGACTTCCTACTGTAAGAGACTCCACGACTCCAAACAGATCCACAGGCCCCTGACTGGGCTTGAACAGTTATGCACACTTTCAGAAACTCCCCGTCACACCTTATCACTGATCTATAAATTAATCCTAGATCACACTCATGGGTCCCTACCTAAATACACTAAAACCTGGTCGGAGGAACTCGGGAGAGACATAACAGAGGCAGAGTTGGGTAAGGCCTTCCTCTTTACTCACAAATCATCCACTTCAAGCTACACTCAGGAAAAAAATGACAAACTGGTATCGAGGTGGTATCATGTGCCAACCACCCTCAGAATCATGTTCCCATCGACCACCGACATCTGTTGGAGATGCAACTCAATGAAGAGTACGTACATTCACATCTGGTGGGAATGCGATGGAAATACCTCACCGCTATGGTTCTGATAATCATCATTGTTCTAGTCTAAATACATTGTTTTCCTCGGCTTCTGGATGCAGCAGGTTCCCAAAGGGGCGTCCAGACCAAGAGATATGGCACTTAGACGAAGGTCAGACATATGTTTGAAACTTTACCTCAAAGACATAATTTCAAGTTAACTTGGCACATGCAATAGAATGCGCTGTATTTGCTATATGTATAATTCAAAGTTGTAGACCAGGATGCCTGATGTCAGGCACCTGGCCCTGTTCTTGCTTCTTTCTGTTTAAATATGTGTAAAAACAATAAAAACTTACTGAGCCTAAACCATTCCATTGTAGCTCTGGCTTTATGTTGAGGGCCGCTGTCCTTCTGGATGGTGAACCTCTACCCCAATCTTAAATCTTTTGCAGGCAGGTTTTCCTAAATGTCTTACAGGACAATTTCATGGGTCAGATGGTATATGCACCAACAAGAAACAATGCGTTACTAGACCTACCGATTACTAACAATACAGACTTGATCGCAGATGTAGAAACTTAGGAAACAGCGATCACAGGTCAACTAGTTTCAGCATAAATCACACAAATAGGAAACATAAGGGGAATACAAAGACACAGAATTTCAAAAGAGCCAACTTCCAGAAATGACGCTCCCTGCTAGAAGATGGTAAATGGGATAAAATCCTAGGAACAAAGAACACGGAGGAAAAATTGGTGTGCTGTAGGAGCATATTAAATAAGGGTATTAGCCAGTGCATTCCAAAGGGTAAAAAATGTAAAAGAGCTAACAAAAGCCCTGGGTGGCTTAACTCCAACGTAAAAATTAATATGAAATCAAAGGAGAAGGCCTTCAAAAAATACAAGGCTGAGGGATCATCATCAGCATTCCAACTGTATAAAGAATGCAATAAGAAATGTAAAAGTGTAATCAGGGCGGCTAAGATAGAATATAATAATACACACAGCGGAGGAGAGTAAGAAAAATCCCAAGAAATTCCTTAAGTACATAAATAGTAAAAGAGGGTGGACAGATTATATTGGCGCCATAAAGAATGATGAAGGGATTCTGGTTACAAAGGATGGTGAGATGGCGAACGTTTTGAATGTGTTCTACTCCTCATGAGGGAAAGGGGGGGCTTCAGTAACCAAAACTGCAATGTTTATCCTCATGACACGTCACAGGAAGCACCCCCATGGTTAACAGAGGATAAAATCAGAAACAGACTTGAAAAACTTAACATAAAAAAGTCACCGGGACCAGATGGCTTGCACCTGAGGGTCCTTAAGGAGCTCAGTCAAGTAATTGCCAGACGTTGTTCCTAATTTTTACGAACAGTCTACTGACTGGTATGGTACCAGCAGATTGGAGAAAAGCCAATGTAGCACCAATCTTTAAAAAAGGACCAAGATATATCCCTGGGAACTACAGACCAGTTAGCCTAACATCAATAGTATGCAAGCTCTTGGAAGGGATGATAAGGGACTATATACAAGATTTTAGTAATGAAAACTGTATCATTAGCAGTAATCAGCATGGATTCATGAAAAATCGTTCTTGCCAAACAAATCTATTAACCTTCTATGAGGAGGTGAGATGCCATCTAGCGAGTGGCGAGTTCAGAGGGTAGTGATAAATGGGGATAAATTGGAATGGTCCAATAAGGAAGGTGGGGTCCCTCAGGGTTCTGTCCTGGGATCAATCCTATTTAATTTATTCATAAATGATCTGGAGGATAGGATAAACAGCTCAATCTCAGTGGATGATACTAAGCTAAGAAGGGCAATAGCGTCTCCACAGGATGTGGAAACCTTGCAAGAAGATCTGAACAAATTTATGGGGTGGGCAACTACATGGCAAATTAGGTTTAATGTATAAAAAATTAAAATATTGCATTTAGGTGGCAAAAACATGAATGCAATCTACTCACTAGGGGGAGAACCCCTGGGGGAATCTAGGATGGAAAAGGACCTGGGGGTTCTAGCAGATGACAGGCTCAGCAACGGCATGCAATGCCAAGCTGCTGCAAGCAAAGTCAATAGAATATTGGCATGCATTAAAAAAGGGAATTAACTCCAGAGATAAAACGATAATGCTCCCACTCTACAAGATTCTGGTCCAGCCACCCCTGGAGTATGCCGTCCAGTTCTGGGCTCCAGTCCTCAGGAAGGATGTGGTGGAAATGGAGCATGTACAGAAAAGGGCAACAAAGCTAACAAAGGGACGGGAGGATCTTAGTTATGAGGAAAGATTACAAGCACTGAACTTATTCTCTCTGGAGAAGAGACGCTTGAGAGTGGATATAATTTCAATGTACAAATACCATACTGGTGACATTACAATAGAGCATTTAAAAAGACTCACAGCCATTCACTAAAACAGGGGGAAAAGTGATTTAACCGGAAACTGCGTGAAGGGTTCTTTACGGTAATGCCCCGTACACACGGTCGGATATTGATCGGACATTCCAACAAAATCCTAAGATTTTTTCCGACGGATGTTGGCTTAAACTTGTCTTGCATACACACGGTCACACAAAGTTGTCGGAAAATCCGATCATTCTAAACGCGGTGACGTAAAACACGTATGTCAGGACTATAAATGGGGCAGTAGCCAATAGCTTTCATCTCTTTATTTATTCTGAGCATGCATGGCACTTTGTGCGTCGGATTTGTGTACACACGATCGGAAATTCCGACAACGGATTTTGTTGTCGGAAAATTTTATAGCCTGCTCTCAAACTTTCTGTGTCGGAAAATCCGATGGAAAATGTGTGATGGAGCCTACACATGGTCGGAATTTCTGACAACAAGGTCCTATCACACATTTTCCGTCGGAAAATCCGACCGTGTGTACGGGGCATAAGAGCGGTAAGAATGTGAAATTCTCTTCCACAAGCAGTGGTTTCAGCAGGCAGCATAGATCATTTCAAAAAACCTTTAGATAGGCACCTAAACGACCACAACATAAGGAATATACAATGTAATATTTATATGAAAGCGCACACACACAGGTTGGACTTGAGGGACTTGTGTCTTTTTTCAACCTTACCAACTATGTAACTATATGTTTTCTTCTAAGATTGCCCTGTATTTGGCTCCATCCATCTTCCCATTAACTCTGACCAGCTTCCCTGTTAAAGAAAAGCATCCCACAACATGATGCTGCAGCCACCATGTTTCAGGGTGGGGATGGTGTGTTCAGGGTGATGTGCAGTGTTAGTTTTGCGCCACACATAGCGTTTTGCTTTTAGGCCAAAAAACAGAAAATTTCCTATCAAATACCTACCGTAATTTTCCTTTCCTGATGGACTCCATGGCAGCATACGTATGGGTTAACCACGCCTCCATTCCTCCCCTATAGAACCCCACTCCCACGAATCTTTGCTCTGAGCCAAAGGCCGCGTTCCGGGGGGGGAGATCATAGTAAGTATTTGATAGGAAATTTTCAGTTTTCCTGACCGACTCCATGGCAGCATACATATGGGAACTAAATTGCCATATACCCAATGGGTAGGCAATGCTAACCCAAAGGCTTTAATTTGTGCCATCAGCAGTCAAGACCTGCAAGCCAAAATAAACAGAGGATAAGGAAGCAGACTCTACACAATAATTAGCCATAAACGTATTGATTGAGGACCACAAGGCCGCCCTACAGACTACTTTGGGAACCACATGCTGCAAAGCTGCACAAGGTGTAGACCCACTCCTGGTCGAGTGAGCAGACACTATCTCCAATGGAGCCAAGCCCTTGGCTCTGTGAACCTGTTGGATGGCCTAGGCAATCCATGCCACAATCATCCTAGATGAGGCACGTTCCTCTGTCCTTTCTGGCAAAAGAATGAACAGGAGTTCTAAAGCCTGAAGGAAATTGTAGCTTTGTAGATATAACTTCACAATATCTGAGGGATTCCTAGAACTGAAGGAAGGCACTGCTGGGAGTCAACTCAGGTTCCCGGTTTACTAGACATGCGCTTTAACCAACTAAGCCACAGCGCGCCCTCTTCCACGTCTAAAGGACGCAAGTTAGAACCCTAAGGTTGGCCGAAAAATTTCTTGGCTCCCATGAAAGACTCATGCACCCCTGTGAATTGAGTCAAGCATAGGTAACAGCACTGCTCGAACTGGAAAGAATGTAATAAAAGTTCTCCATGACCAGTGAATCAATCTCTGAGGCTTTTTATGTCGACGTGATAGCCAAGAAAAAAGGCAAACTTGACAGAGAGACCTTTAACGGAGACAGCCCTAGAACACTGCACTCAAATTCCAGAGAAGGAGTTGAGAACAAAAGGGAGACTTTACTTGGAAAACCGCAGCTTACTCCAAGGTCTGAGCCCAGCAGCTCCCTTAAAGAATTGTTAGGCAGGAAAAGATGCCTAGACCAGGATACACATGTGAAGGCTGATAAAGCTGACACTTGAACTCAGAGAGAGCTGACCGTTGGAGCAAGATCTAAATCCGACTGGAGGAAGCCTAAAATATTTAAAACTTCTAGATCACTACATGATCTGTCATCAGCAGACATGTATTGAACAAACTTTGACCAGATTCTCCCATAAACTTTGTGCTCATTCTGCTAGTATTCAAGAGAGCAGAGATAACTCTGGAGGAGCAGCAACCTCCAATGTCTGTGTGACCTCCAGAGGCCTCCAATCACAGAGGAAGAACAACTCTGCCCTGAATCTCTTGCTGGAATCTGGAAAACCTGGGCAGTTCTCTTGGCTTCCCTTTTCCTGGCAGGACACAAGCATCATGGGACCTCTTGAGCCACCGCTTGAACTCAGTTGCTCTGGTCTGGGTGGTGGAGGGTCTGTTATAAAAAAAGAGTTTTCTGGTGCTGGTGAATCCCCCGTGATGCTCCAAAGGAACACCGGTGTCCACCAGTGTCCACTCCTGCAGATCAGGCAACCAGGTCAGTGCTGGAAACACGAGCACACTCCGCCATCTTGCTCCTCTCTCTCTCTCTGCTAGCAGGAAATGCTGCAATGGAGTACAGGGCGTGGCTCCGCCCACCCCTCACTTCTAGACAGGCTGGCATCTGCAAAGATGATAAGCAGGCCTTTTCTCGCACGCTGCTGTAACCCCTTGTTGGCTGTACTGGAGTTTGCAGGCACGCAGATGCTAGCAGGACTTGTCTGGACATGCAGCTGGGCACCGACTGTGCCCAAGCAACTGTGAGCAGATGGCGCCAACTTTCACAGTGGTTGCCGGTAGAAACAATAATGTTTTTAGCCCATGCCTCACTAAAGGGGGCACACTTAGGACAGTCCTGCCCACAGGCACCCGCTGGCTTACCCTGATCCTCCTGGGCAACAGTAGACATCTCAAGGCACACTTTACAGGAGTTTGGAGCATAAAGTCACAATGTCCAGCCTTAACAGAACTCTGGACATATTTGTAATCCATGGGCACAGTCGCCACGGGTGACAGCACATGGTAAAGTTCACTGAACTGCAGGTTTAGCACAAGTCCCAGCTGCAGTTGGGGCAACTGGGTAAGTAGGGAAGCAATAACTTGAACTTTGAAGGCAGCTCCTGCTGGTTGCTATGGACAACCTCACTTGGGTATTGCAGTTACAAGCAGGCAGAGCACATAAGTCCTTCCCCGGTTCAACCCCTCTACGCTCTCTGGAACAAAGCTCAGTTCCCTGGCTCGATCAACTTCCAGTTGCTAGGGGCAAGGGCTGGCAGGTTACCTGTGGGCAGATGTCCCGAATCCAGCCCCCAAATGTAGTGCTACCCACATAGGGGCTGCTGGTGATTATAGTCCATCTCTCGCCCTGCACAGCCAGGCACACAAATTTCCAGACTCACCAAGTCAAGAAACAGTCCTTGTACTATGTTTTTTTTGTTTTTATTAGGGGAATTAAACTTGGATGGGGGGTGGGGCACATATAGGATGCCCACTTGATTGAAGAAATATACAATAGAACTGAACTATATACACTCCGGTATATACACAGCCTCTTCTCTTTCACCTCCAGCACATACACTTGCTTGCAGACTATCACTCCTAGGACCAGCTAGCACTGATGTGGGGACCTGACACTGACTCTGTCAGACCCAAAGTGAATGCCCTTTGCAGGCAGGGACCGTGGGTCCCTATGGTGTAGCAAAAATAGGTAGTCCTTAGTGCTAGCTGTCCCACATGTGGCTACTGCTTTCAGTACCATCTCTTCAGGCCCTGCCAGTCCTGGCTGCAGCTGCCTCTTTCCACTGCCCATGCCACCACAGTCCTCCTGACTGGCTCTGCACCCATCCCAGACTGCTCCATCCCAGTCCTCTCAGGTGTGCCTCCCAGTCCTTCTGGCTGTGTGTCACTCACCAGCCCTCCTGGCTGTTCCTGTTGCTCCTGGAGACTTGCCCGGCAGTGTTCTCCCGCTGTCCTCTCCTTGCTCCCAGTGACTCCTGTCCAGGACACCACCGTGTGTCTTGGGAGATTCCTGTCTGCACCTGAGCCTAGGCCCAAGGTCACCCCCCAGACTCCCTCAAAGGCCATAATAGCCTAACACTCCATTTCCAGCTTCCACCCGAACACAACTGCTCCCCAGCTGGGCTGACCCTGAGTTTTTGAGGGGGCCTGTCCCCTAGCAGTCCAAGTTAGGGATTGGTCAGGGCCCTTTAGAATACTCCAGGCAACTCCACTGTATCCCTGTCCCATTCTTCTAGAAGGTTACAGAACATTTGAGAAGTAGGGGGGGTCTCAGTGATGATGCCTGCGAGTCATCAAGCTCTCCCTGGATTTCTACCCAACCTAGGACAAAAACACAGACAGGCTCGGCTGCCAGCTAAGCTTGCATAAATTTACCTACACTTACCAAAAAAAGAACTATGTACATTTCTAGCACTAGAGGGTGCTACACAGGGATCAGCTGCTGCGGTTAGCTGCTCCATGGTGGCAAAAACAGCTGCAGCTGCCCCTATCATTCACACCGGGGCTAGTCGCTCGTGTGAATGTGTCCTTAGGAGTAAATACTTACCTTATTCTTTAATCTCTCAGAGTCCCTGCAGAGCTGCAACCGATCCACTGCAGTTACTCTGTAAGCTGTGACCGCCTTCAGAAAATAAACAAGTAACAATTTGCCATACAGTTTGCAAACACCTTTGCAATGTAAAAATAGTTCACCTGGAATTTAATTTTAGGATCCTGCAGAGGTCAGCACAGTCTGTATGAAACAACCTAAAACAGACAGATTAGGCAGAATGGGGCCCTAGGCAAGGTAGCAGCTGTGGACTCTATCCCTTTCAATGACATTGATAAAGACTGCAATAGGCACACAGAGGTTTGTGCTTCACCATCAGACACCAACTGCCTAGAAATGCATCCTACCTTTTGAAGTGAGCAGAAGGTGCTCAGCTTTCACCAAGTGCTTTATCCCCCTGGTTTACTGCAGGAGAATGTCTGTTATAGCTGGGACCCTTGGACATTCCCCGGGCCATAGGCTGCTGCCTAGGTTACCTTGCGAATGATTAGGCTCTCCAAAACATACTCCACACTGACACCTGTACAAAATCATAAATAACTGTAATGTACCTTGACAAGAGGACTCCCCCTGCAGCTGTGGTCCAAGCACCCCTGAATATGGAAACAGAAGCACAAGGCACAAAGTAGCATGGGTGCTGCTTAACCAGGTAGCAGGTTGAGGAAGTATCTAGAAACTGTAGCCAGCAGTGGCGCAGCATGGCACCCATGGGATGGCTCTGAGATTCAACTGTACGTAGACTATGCAGGAGTCCTGTCAGAAGAAAGTGCAAGTAACTGTCAGGGCCAGAGACGTGGTCAGGAGGCAAGCCAGGGTTAGCATGTGTAAACAGCAGAGACAAGTTCAGTAGCCAGGCCAGGGTCATACACAGGGAAGCGAGAGGAAACATGGTCAACCTACAGGCCAAGGTCAGTATCAGAAGTTCAGCAGAGCATTGTCAAAGACAAGCCAAGGATGGAATCTGGAGTTTAACAGAGCGTGGTTAAGAGCAAATCAAGAAAGCAACGAGTAGTCAGAGAATAGGAATGCAGGAACACTGGTCAGGGGGGAAGGTGAAGATCATGCAGTGATTGACAGACATTAGTCCTTTCTTTAAATTAGCCTCTTTTGCTATTTCCAAGACTGGGGTGCAGCAAGCATGTGCCAAAGCGTGCAGATGTACATCTGCACACAGATGCGTCAATGTGTGAGTGCATGCCGGTTACCTGTAGGAGTTCATAGTTTGCATGCTGGCTTACTCACAATACATTGTAGGCAATTCCTGCCAAAACATTTTGTTTTTGTGTAGAGTGGGTAAGGGGTTAAACTGCTGTGAGGTTTTTATTTGCCATCTGTGAACTTATTGATAGGAAATCTCACCAGTGGGACATTTTCAGTAAAATGGATAAGGGTTAGAACTTCTGTCAGGATATTGCTTCAGTGTCTGTCTTTCTGTCCCATTGACAATTAGCTATCTCATTTCTTGTCTGGCTGTCAAAGTGAACGTGGAAATTTGAAGTATTCACTCTTTCCAAGTCTATCCAAAACTTAGGCATAAAGTTTTGACTGGAGTTGGGCTTTAGGCCAAGGATTTGCATCTGCGTGTACATTTGTACTCAGCAGCATGATGCCACCAACTGCTGATTAGGTTTGTATTTCAGAAAAATAGATTATTTTTAGCCAAAACTATTAAATCTGATTATGCTTGACCATGCAAGATCTCAGGTTCCTGTAAACTCTTTTATTATATCACATTTGTTCCATAACAGGTGTGTATTTGATATAAAGTATTTTTCCTTTGATATTTGCTGCTTCTTAAAGGTTTCCAAGCAATCAGAAACAGCTGAACTCCAGGCAAAGAGCTAAATACACAGATAAAATACATATGAGACTGCTGTTTTACCTACATACAGTATGAGGCAGTTGTTTTACCTAGCAAATTATTTGCATTTCTGTCCATCCTGTTTAAAGTTTTACACAGCTCTTCTATACAGAACAGCCTTGTCTGCTGCAGTTTAGTAACAATTACAGGTCTTGTCGCTCACCCCCAGCCTGTGAATGAACAGTGAAAAGGGAGGCAACAAACTAATGAGCTCATCTTTCTGTCACTCTGCCCTCTCCACTCAACTGGTTCCTTGTGCTGAGTCTCTCTCCTGCAGTCTGAGCTTTGTTGTGTAGGAACAGCTAGAGGCTAATACCAAGCCAAATATACCTAAACTGTTTGCATAAATGTAACCACTTCAATACCAGGCACTTTTAGCCCATTCCTGACCAGGTCAATTTTCAGCTTTCAGCGCTGTCAAACTTTAAAAGACAATTGTGCGGTCATGCAACACTGTACCCAAATGAAATTTTTATCATTTTTTCACACAAATAGAGCTTTCTTTTGGTGGCATTTAATCACCACTGGGTTTTGGGTGTTTTTTTTTTTGCTAATTAAATGTTAAAAAAACTAAATTTTCTTTGTTTCTGTTATAAAATTTTGCAAATAAATAATTGTTCTTCACAAATTTAGGTCAAAATGTATTCTGCTACATATTTTTGGTGAAAATTGCTGCCAGAGTATTTAAATAAAGCGCTGGAATCTGTGTATAGCAATACGTTTTGCTTTTATGGAGGATATCTTTATCATGGAACAGGAAACAGAAGTATTCAAGAACACAGTGAGGAAAGACAAACACTTCCTTTCACTACATTACCATAGAATACACATTATAACACTGCAGTGCCACCTGCTGGATAGAAAGGTATAATGAATACAGTATATATTGTCAGTTTATATAATAAACTCTGCTGTTGTTCTTTCAACACCCCTTCTCAACAGCATGTGCTTTGTGAAATTACATTCAGCTTCTTCTGGATATACTGCAACTATGATGTCCCTTCAATAAAGGCTTGGTGAGTGCATCAGCAGTCATTTCCTCTGACGGGCAGTATTGAATGTCAATAACACCTTGCTCTTGATTATCCCTCAGTAGGTGATACTTGACATCGATGTGTTTGGTCCTAGGATTGACTCTTTCTAAATGTGCAAGCTTTATACATCCCTGGTTGTCTTCAAAAATGTCAAATAGTTTTGACATGTCTATCCCAATGTCCACAAAAAGTTGACAAATCCATATCGCTTCTTGACATGCGTATGCTGCTGCAATGTACTCTGCTTTAGTTGAAGATAGAGTGACAGCTGCTTGCTTTCGACTAGACCAACTTATGGTTCCTTCCCCATACTGGAAGATAAATCCACTTGTGGATTTGTGGTCTGTACAGTCCACGGCCCAATCAGCATTCACATATCAGACCAGCTTTGGATCTGATGTTGCTGGTAACTGTAACTTCATCTGAATTGTTCCTTTGAGGTACTGCATCACTCTTTTTATTGCATTCCAGTCACGCTGACAGGGAGCTGATACTTTCCTGCATAGTATGCCCACTGCTGCAGCTATGTCTGGTCTTTTCACAGTGGCAACATTTAGCAGCTTACTGATTGCTCTGCGATATATGTCATTGTTGGGTAGCAAGTTTTCTGCTTCATTGCTCTGTAGATAGCCTGGTTCCACTTCCTTTGCATCTTGCATATGGAATTGCAATTCGGAGATTGGTTGAGAACATAACTTCCATCTTCTCTCTCTATTTCGATTCCTAAATAGTAGTTCCCTAGTTCTTTGATTTCAAAATTTTCTTTGAAATTGTAATCCCCTTCCTGTTCAAAACAGGTTATAATGTCATCAACATAGATAAGGATGTATATCCATCTGTCTTCTTGATTCCTGGAGTGGAGACAGGGATCTGCTTTACTTCTTGAGAATCCCTATCCGGTAAGTACTTTGTTCACTTTCTCATTCCACAGCCTTGCAGATTGCTTAAGACCGTAAATGCTCTTCTGAAGTTTACACACAAGGTTGTCTCCTTGCTCAAACCCTGGTGGTTTCTCCATGTAGAGGTCTTCCTTAATGTCTCCATATAGGAATGCAGTTTTAACATCTAGGTGCTTCACTTGCATGCCCTTCCCGGCATTTGCTAGGAAAACTTTGTCTTTTGCACTGTAATCAATGTTTGTGAAGAAGGTCTCATCGCTAGTCATATGGCTTTTCGCACCTGAGTCTATGCACCAGCTGCATGGTTTGCCGCTCTGTGTCACTTTAAAGGTGCCACTCCATGATGTGTCTTCAGTTTCCTTTGTGGCTGATTTCTTTTGTGGTGAAGTAGAATAGTAAAGTATCGAACCAGGCGGAACTTCAGCATGCAGGTTTATTAACAGCTGATAACATACAGGTTTATGTTTAAAGTATTACAAGAAACAGGTCTAATTTAAACAGTTTCTTACAATGCAAGCATATTAGATGTAGGTATTCTTATACTCTAACCAAATTGAAACAATTATGAATTGTTCTCACCTTGAACCAGAATGGGTCTTTTCAGACAATTCTTGGGAACCCGTCACCTGATAGGGACCAGTCGATCGACCAGTGGTCTGCTCCCCTCACAGAGTTCTGGGTTCCAGCTCGACCAAGTTTGTGAGGGAAATTCACCTGAGACCACATTCTGGAACAAGTTAAGAAGTCTTCTCTGACTCGTACGAGGAGACAAGTTATGGACAGATACTTGCCCATTGGTTCTGACCTCTATGACCCGTGCAATAGGGCAGCATACACAGAGTTCAGCCTTATGAGCTCCTATCTGACTTGTCTGTCTAACAATTGTAGAGCTTGCATTTATATACCCTTTTACAAGTCTTATCTCAACCATCTCTCTTACATATGATTAGTCGCTAAGATCTACGTCAATGTAACTAACCATAAATCTGACACCTGTTCTACAACCAGATAAACTTAATTATTCCCAAAATTCCAATATGTTCATTAAAGTGATTTATAACTGGTTTTGTCCAATTAAAAACACCTGTGTAGAGACAGTCTGGCACCTAGCTGTATTATCAAACTCTTCTCATCTTGATAAGATTTAACTAAGTTCAAGAATTACAGATTTATGACATTTGGGAAAATGAACTTTCAATAACCCCACCATATGTGTTTCACTATATGTATGTATTTTCACAGTTTTAATGAGGACACAAGCAGACCTTTGTTTGACCCTGTCAAACTTAATTTAATGTGCTGTACATAACTTTAATTATTTCTAAACCACCTGTTTTCTTATCTTTATCTGTCTGATTTATATGCATTTCAGACTTGAGACAATTCCATATTACTTGAATCTATCCTAGTGAACTTTCACCCAGTAGACTTAATCTTAATACATTTTTGAGAACACCTGTGTACAAGTACTTGTCATAAAGCAGAGGTCATTTAAAGTTCAACACTTAAAAATTAAGACTAAATCTGGAAAACACAGTATACATTATTAAAGATTAATAATTGTTGCTTTACTTATTGAATAATAATAATGATAAAACCACTACTATATAATAAAATGAATAATAATAATAATAATGATAATAATTATCAATAAAATATATGCAAATCAATATGAATAATATGAAATACATTGGCTAATATGAGATTCTACAACAGTGGATAGCGCTAGTTTTTGCTGCTCAGCTTTCCAGATAGAATAGTCCTTTTCTTAAGTGACCGGTCCTTTTACAGCAAAAACAGGCTCTGCTTTCTTTGTTGTGCTTTGTGCCTTTGTACATCTTAAGAGCTTTGTCATCATGGTGTGTATTTTCTTTCCTTCTGTCATATTCATCGATTAATTTCCTTTTGACATTGTCAAGCGTTAGTTCCTGCTCGGGTCTGGTTTCTAAAGCACTAATAAGAGCAGTATATGTCTCTGGAAGGCGGCAGAGGAACAAGGCAACAGTATGGTTATTTTTGATGTCCTCTCCCATGGCACGTTGCTGCTCTATGATTTCTAGCATAGCTTTAATGTGGTCACACATATGCTGACCTTCTTTTAGTCTCATCTTATACAGCTTTCTTAGTAGAAAGAGCTTACTGTTGAGGCTTGAACGCTCATGCAGTTTTTGTAATGAAGTCCACATACCTTTGGCCGTTTTCTCTGTTCTTATGTGGATAAGCTGGTCGTCCTCCACTAGCAAGCTTATAGTCGCTTTTGCCTGTCTGTCTTTTCTGTCCCATTCCTCCGTCTCTCCATTTGTGGGTCTGTCTGTATTCAGCACTTGCCACAAGTCATCCTTGCTAAAAAGCATTTATAGCTTAAACTTCCACAGCTGGTAATTGGCATTGTTCAGCTTTGCAATTGCAAACTTCACATCTGAACCACTTGCCATCTTTCTGCAGATTGTATACAGTGCTCACAGATTCACTGTACTCACTGAGTTGCAGAATTTTCTTTTTCCAGTGCCTGGGTGCTGCTGGGTTTGCTGGGTGCTCTGGGCCCATAACCTGTTGTCAGAGTATTGAAATAATGCGCTGGAAGCTTCTTGTATACAGCAATACACTTTGCTTTTATGGAGGATATCTTTATCATGGAACAGGAAACAGAAGTATACAAGAACACAGGAAAGACAAACGTCCTCTCATTACATTACCATAGAATACACATCATAACATTGCAGTGCCACCTGCTGGATAAAAAGGTATAATGCATACAGTATATATTATCAGTTTATATAAGCAACTCTGCTGTTCTTCTTTCAACAAAAATAACCCAAATACAGTGTATATAATTTAGTCTGTAGGAACATTATAGAGTCCACAAACTATGGAAAAAACTTTTTTTATACACCGTGACCAAAACAATTCAGAGTTACCATAGTAACACTGTACTACTCTGGGGATTTGATCAGGATTTATTTTTATTTTTACACATTATGATTGTTTATACCAGTAAATTTAATTGGTATAAGCAACCATTTTTACTGAACAGAACTAATTAATTCAGTGTGTTTTGTTGTGATTAGCTGTGATTGGTCACAGCTAATCACATGATACAGATGGGCTGTGATGTCTGTAACATGTGATCACAGTGATCAATTACAGATAGCAGCACAATTGTACACAATGGATGGCAAGAAAGGTAGCCATCTAGTGTTTACAATTGTCATGTGATCTGCTGTGATTGGCCACAGCGATCACATGGTACCAGCAGCAGGCCAGTACACTGATCGGTAATAAGTGGGTAACAAATCGCACCACAGCATGGCATTGCGATCCAGGGGGACATCATATGACATCCCCCCCGGATCAACAAAGATTACGCCCAGCCATCATTTTGCTATAGGCCGGGCAAGAACTGGTTAAGGATGTATTAATTAATATAGAGCTTCATTAAAATATATATGAACCCTCACCTTGTAAAACAACCTATTCAGTTTAAAACATGTGTGTGTGTGTGTGTATGTATGTATATATATGTAAAATTATAAATATTTTTTTTCCTTTTTTATAAGTGATCACATACCCTCTGTTTTCAGCTGCATAACCCACTAGGGGAGGAGAAACAGCAGCACACTGCACTTCCAGTAAATGGCTGTACAGGGGGAGAGCATGTCAGCACCAGTCTGATCATTGGAGAGCAGGCTGAGTTCCAGCCCAGCCAGAAAACTGAACACGCTGTGCTCTTCTGCCTAGTGTGATCTCTTTTAATAGGAAAGAAGAGGGACTGGCAGGTACATGGTACAACAGGCACATATCAGAAATATGAAATGTTGGATTAACACATTTTTTTATATTGGATCTTTTATATCTTTCTGGAGTTCAGCTTTAGACATATGACTTCATTTTTGTGTTACATATATTGCTGTATTACAATAATACAGTATAATTGTATTCATTAAGGGCATCTTACCCAGTGCTTTCGACATGATCACTTGTTTATTGATTGTTAGGAAACCTACATGCACTTACCCAAGCTTGGTTCCCACAGTTGTTCTAAAAATCAATGCCTCACTGTAACATGAAATTAAACTGCATGTTTTAAGTTAAAATTAAGGGATATATTATACAGGAGTGCTAAAAATGGAAAGATGTATGGAATTAATAGCTTTAACATTCAACTGCTCATTAATTTGCCGTCTTTCAAGATAAATCAAAAGATGGCAAATAAAGGCAGCATAAATAATTTAGATGAGGCATGTAGACAGTCTGGGGAAGTTGGGTATAGCTTATATTTCCAGTAGCACCATGGAGAATAGAGTTCAATACCTGTCAGGTTGAGAGTCACAGACATGGTAATTAGCTGCAAGTGTGTACTCCAGGCAAGGCTGGGGAGTCCTTGGGTGGCTTTCTCCTGGGAAATGCAAAGCCAAGAAACTGTAAATAAAAGTGACCTTGCTCTGCAGTGCATAAGGGAGCTTCAAAGCATCTGCATTATTCAGTACTAACTGATCTTCCACCAGGCAGCTCCAGGATATAACTGCCATGATCTTATATGTTGTAAAAATATATAGCTGTACACAGAGGACTAGAAGCTTTATGCACTTATGGATGTATATATGTAAAATCATAGATATGTAATTAGTGCCTGCATATTTTAATCTGTAACACATTTTCTCTAGAATCTAAACCAGGCATGTCCAAAGTCCGGCCCGCGGGCCAATCGCGGCCCGCGGTCTGGTTTCGGACGGCCCGCCTGGTAATTTTGACATATATATCTTTTGTGGCCCCCAACGAATCCCCGAGCGCTGGGGGCCATAAAAGATAGATATGCTGGCTGCCTTGGAGGGGGCGGGACAAGCGCCATACAGGATACAGGAGAATTTCCTGTTTACACGGCGTCCTGTGTAAAAGGAAGTCCCGTCTCCTGCGCTGCCATTGGACAATTGTTTTGTCCATCATAGGAGGCGAGACTTTCAATTAAAGAGGCCGCCGTGTAAACAGGAATTTCTCCTGTATATCTGTTGGCGCTCGTCCCGCCCCCTCCCTGTCTCCTCCAAGGCTGCAGATGGACATGAATCAGGCTGCACTGACGGCAATGGTGAGTCTGCATTCATGTCAATGTGGTGGGGGCTGCCGTATTTATGTCAATGTGGTGGGGGCTGCATTCATGTCAATGTGGGGGCTGCATTCATGTGAATGTGGTGGGGGCTGCATTCATGTGAATGTGGGGGCTGCATTCATGTGAATGTGGGGGCTGCATTCATGTGAATGTGGTGGGGGCTGCATTCATGTCAATGTGGGGGCTGCATTCATGTGAATGTGGTGGGGGCTGCATTCGTGTGAATGTGGTGGGGGCTGCATTCGTGTGAATGTGGTGGGGGCTGCATTCGTGTGAATGTGGTGGGGGCTGCATTCGTGTGAATGTGGTGGGGGCTGCATTCGTGTGAATGTGGTGGGGGCTGCATTCGTGTGAATGTGGTGAGGGCTGCATTCGTGTGAATGTGGTGGGGGCTGCATTCGTGTGAATGTGGTGGGGGCTGCATTCATGTCAATACGGTGGGGGCTGCATTCATGTCAATGTGGTGGGGGCTGCATTCATGTCAATACGGTGGGGGCTGCATTCATGTCAATACGGTGGGGGCTGCATTCATGTCAATGTGGTGGGGGCTGCATTCATGTCAATACGGTGGGGGCTGCATTCATGTCAAAACGGTGGGGGCTGCATTCATGTCAATACGGTGGGGGCTGCATTCATGTCAATACGGTGGGGGCTGCATTCATGTCAATGTGGTGGGGGCTGCATTCATGTCAATACGGTGGGGGCTGCATTCATGTCAATACGGTGGGGGCTGCATTCATGTCAATACGGTGGGGGCTGCATTCATGTCAATACGGTGGGGGTTGCATTCATGTCAATATGGTGGGGGCTGCATTCATGTCAATATGGTGGGGGCTGCATTCATGTCAATACGGTGGGGGCTGCATTCATGTCAATACGGTGGGGGCTGCATTCATGTCAATACAGTGGGGGCTGCATTCATGTCCATACGGTGGGGGCCACATTCATGGCAATGGAGTAGGGGCCGCAGATGGGCACTGATTAGGCTGCATTGATGGGCACTGACCCTTATTTTGCTTCACAGTTCTTTATTTAAAATTTAAGATTTTTTTTCCTGAAACTTCATTTTTAAAGTGAAGGTGCGTGTTATAAGCTGATTAAATCCGGTATATCCAAATAACACGCCCAAGCTCATCTATTCACCACACACAGCACAAAGGCAAGAGAATTCTTGTTGGGCCGTGTATTAGTGCTCGGACGGACACACTTAGACCAAATTTTAATGGTTTAAGAATGTCAGGCAAAATGGTCGGCCCTCAAGCATGTTCTATTCATCAAATCTGGCCCTCTTGGAAAAAAGTTTGGACACCCCTGATCTAAACGATTAGCAAAATAAACAGAAAAAATGTAAACATTTTACAGTGTATTTTACGAATTATAAACTTACTTGGTCTTCTTTTAATCCTGACCTAAAGAAGGCTACTTTCACACTGGGGTGGGCAGGCGTCGGAGGTATTTTTAGCGGTGCTTTAGCGTCGTTTTAGCAGTGCTATTCAGCCGCTAGCAGGGTGTTTTTACCCCCCGCTAGCGGCCGAAAAAAGGGTTTGAACCGCCCAAGAAACGCCTCTGCGGCTGCGCTTTGCCAGAGCTGCCCCATTGATTTCAATGGGCAGGGGGCGCTTTAGGAGCGGTGTATACACTGCTCCTACAGCGCTGCAAAGATGCTGCTTGCAGGACTTTTTTTACTGTCCTGCAAGCGCACCGCTCCAGTGTGAAAGCACACCGGAGAGACAGGAGAGGCTCTTTATAGGCGCTATGCAGGCTCTATTTTTAGCGCTGTAGCACCTGTAAAGCGCCTCAGTGTGAAAGTAGCCTAATGCCCTGTACACATGATCGGACATTGATCGGACATTCCGACAACAAAATCCATGGATTTTTTCCGACGGATGTTGGCTCAAACTTGTCTTGCATACACACGGTCGCACAAAGTTGTCGGAAAATCCGATCATTCTGAACGTGGTGACGTAACACACGTACGTCGGAACTATAAATGGGGCAGTAGCCAATAGCTTTCGTCTCTTAATTTATTCTGAGCATGCGTGGCACTTTGTGCGCCGGATTTGTGTACACACGATCGGAATTTAACCAATCAGATTTTGTTGTCGGAAAATTTTATAGCCTGTTCCCAAACTTTGTGTGTCGGAAATTCCGACTGAAAAAGTCCGATGGAGGCCACACACGATCGGAATTTCCGACAACACAATCCGATCGCACTTTTTCCGTCGGAGAATCTGACCGTGTGTACAGGGCATTAGGAATCTAAAAGAGATCACCATACAAATACGTATAGCATCCCGTAAGATTTTGTGCAGGTCTTATTAACGTGATGATAATGAAAAACATGGTTAATTTATAAGAAAAAAAAAAAACATCCCACACTTGGTCGAAAAAGGTCTATTTACCAAAATTTTGTCAACTTTACTTTTGATAAAGGAGTTCCATTTTAAGGGCTCAATAGTGAAGGCTGCCCTGCTATTACCAGTTTTATAAGGATAGATCATTAAAAGTATACCTTTAAAGTATAATTAATTAACTATTATAATTTTATTATAGTTTTGGGTAGACTAGAGAGGGATTAGAACACCTGTCAGATTTTTATTGCTGTCTGTGCCCCTCATTGGAGAGCCTTAAGGCCCATACACATGATCGGACTTTTTGACAACAAACATGCAAATTAGCTGTTTTAAGGCAACATCTGACCGTGTGTACACAAAACCATCGGACTTTAGTACAAAGTACAAACACGAATGCTCAGAACCAATGCAAAAGATCAGACAACAATACAGAAGTTGACCAAAGGGTGGCACATGAGAATTAAACGTCCTCTTTTGAAGTGTCGTCAGTATGTTGAAACGTCACTATATTCGTGTTTGTTGCCTAAAAAGTCTTGCCATGTGTATGCAATACAAGTTCACGGCCAACGACCTTTGGACAGAAATCCACAGAAAAGTTTGTTTAAAGTCCGATCGTGTGTACGAGGCTTTAGAAAGTTCAAGATTTTGAGTTGTCCCCCACAACAGTTATAACGGGGAAATCTTCCAATAAGGACACTTGTAGATGGGTGTAGGTGGGTACCTCTAGGTGCAACAGCAATAACACACACTGTCTGGATGCAATGTAAAGAACTTATATTGAAGTAAAGCAAAGACAGTTCACTACAAACCCAGTGGAAAGACAGCCCAACCGGGAACACTCACGAATTCCAACAGCATGTAGTGAAGGAGGTTTCAGCTGAACTGACAGCACCTGTTAGGAGTGTCAGAATGCGGTCTAGCCATCTCATGCCCAAGTGGGAAGAAGTCCAGAGAAGTTGCGAACCTTACGCTTTCCATCCTCATCTTGATCCTTTCTCTATCGCTAGTACTGCCCCTGACAGATGGGGAACGTGTCCCTACACTACCCACTTGCAAATGCATGCCAAAACCTAGGGATCAGGGACTTAAAAAGACTGTGCTGACCCAAGATGGCCACCAAGGGTGACCTGAACGCAGTGCAGCCAACCAGAACGCTGCCTCCAGGAGCCAGGAAACTACAGAGAAACTGAATTTCTTCTGACTTCCTATCCAGGCTGTGATGCCGCTCTGGTCGGGCATCATCTACAGTGGAGGAATCAGACTACATCTGCTTACACACTATTTCTGGTGGCAACCAGGGAATCCCTGGCTTTGGAGGGATTTCCACTCACTTCCTGTTATGGCTGTGGGACAGGACACAGATGGCAAAAAAAAAAATCTGACAGGGGTTATAATCATCCCTTACTCTATCCAAAGTTTAAAAAAAAATTGTTTTTTCTTTAGTTCTACTTAAAAATTTTTTGGGCAATTGATGTTCAAGCATGGGCATTGTTTGAGCAAAGAAGTATAATTGTGTGTGTATATAGCTGTACAAAAAAGAAAATAATTTAGAGTTTCATACTTAAAATAATAGGTAGAATGATTTAAAGTTGAACTTTGGTCAGAAAATGATGTCCTACTAGATCACTTCAGGCTGTCCCCTTTTGCAGGCATAGCTATGTAAAACATTAAAAATAAGTACCTATACAGTTTAACTATTTGACCAACAAAAGGTTTTACCACCTTCATGACCAGGACATCTTTTGCTATTCAGCACTGCAAATTTAACTGGCAACTTTTCGGCCATGCAACACTGTACGCAAATTAAATGTATAGATTTTTTTTTTCACACAAATAGATAGAGCTTTCTTTTGGTCATTTTTGATCACCGCTGTTTTTTTTTTTTTTTTGCTATATAAATGGAAAAAAAGAACAAAAATTTTGGGAAAAAAAACCAAAACAATAATTTCTACTTAAATGTGAAAAAACTTTCCACACTATCCCTGTGTGTAAACCACCTAATACTCAACTCTATATACTATAGGAAGCAGCAAGCACCACTATGCATCCAACCACATGTACAAAATGAAATAAATACATATAGTCACAAAAAAGTGCAGCGCTTTCCTTCAATAAAGTGCATTCAAATTATAGTGCATAAATAAATATCTGAAACCAGTGTAAAAATCATCTATATATAATAAATTTAAGTGAGTCCATCTTTTCTTTTAAATATATATACAGTCCGTCAATAAATGATTCAATGTCCATAAAAAAAATGTGCAGTCCCATACACCAGAAACTCCCCAGTAAACACAGTGGTCACAGGAGCAGCATGCTGCATGCCCGTTATCTGGAACAGACTGGATGACGTACATGTACATGATCCAGCCTGCCTGTGCCACCCACCCGCAGTAAATGTATTGTGGGAAGTCTGGAAGTAGTTAAAATCCAGTAATACACCCTGCTCTGCACATGCTCAGTTGCTCCCTAGCCCCTATTTTTTGGCACTGTGACGAAAATGTAGAGGCCGATCTGCTGACAGCCTAAAGATTTACTGCTGCTCAGGGGCTATGGGCTTCAGCAAAATGGCAGCTTCCAGCAAGAAGAAACAGGAACAATGCTGGAAGCAATTGACAGCACACACACTAATTTTGGTAGCATAATTATTATTATTATTGAATGTATGTTCCATGCTAAAGAACTTTATTTTTTATCAAGTTGTTATGGGTAAAGTTCCATTTTAAACAGCAACAGACACATGTAAGTTTTAGCTTTGAATAGAGTGGGAAAGAATTACCATTTCTGTTGGATTTTAATTTCTATCTTTGGCACAGTTGGGGAGATTTTCCTCACTGCTTGTCCCTGTGATGCCTTGTAGGAAATCTGGGGGGAGGGGGGGGGGGGTGCTGTGGCATTTTAACACTATAAGCAGAAGAAAAGTAGCACACTATACTGAATAGTAGGTGTTTCCAAACGTTGATAGTAGTGAGAGGAGCTTAAAGAAGCATAGTTAATTAGAACTTGAGCCTACTAGCTATATTTATTGCATACATATGCTACAGTAGCTGTACCCAGAAAATATTTTTTTTGGGTATGTATAGCTAAAGTGTTTTAGCTGTTATATAGAGTAGGGAAAGGTTAGAACCCTTGTTGTTTTTTTTTTGTTTTTAGTTTTTTACCTGTGATTCACCTTCTCTATGTATCATGGAGGACATTGTCAAAAAGACAGAAAATCACTGAAAAAATAAAACTTTACAGTTGTCACCGAAATAAAAGGAGAGGATTTTCAATGAGGGCATCTGGTTTGATTCCCCTAAAGTTTAAGCAATTTTATCTCTTAAAATGAAAGAAAAATTCCACTTATGGTAATTTTTTACATAGTTACAATGGTGTAGCTTTGCAGCTTATACCCTACTTAGCCTGAAGGCTGGCGGGTGGGGCCAAAAGGGGTATCTAAGGGGTTTGTCACGTCCTTCATGTTTCCCTCCTAGTTGGGTGCCAAACAAGGGTCACATGAGAGGCCTACCCCACATGGGTTCTTCTAGGCTACATTAGGCACATTTACAGGGTCACTTTACCACACACACATGGGGTACCTTTGTTTTGTGTCTTCTTTATCAATGCATTGAGACAAGTCTGAGGCTGTCGTGGAGGAATACTCAACCTTCAGGCGGGCCTCCACTCTTAGAGATGAACTACACCATGTACACATTTGCACTGCAACTGTTCTCCAGTTAACTCTCAGGTCCCCGTGACAATGTATACCTTCACCGTAACTTGCATTTAGGAGGGACATGCTGAGCCAATGCCCACATTCACCTGTCCAGCGTTTTACACTACTATTCACCAGTAGTGGAGTGTTCCCTGCCATGCACTCTGCGCAGGCTCCACACATGCACTTAACTTAACTCTTGACCTTCCATACCTCTGTACAAGATGGAAACCACTACGGTGCAAATCTGCTCCCATGACATAGTTACAGTGTCTACAAAAAGTATTCATACACCTTGAAATTTTCCACATTTTGTCATGTTACAACCAAAAACATAAATGTATTATATTGGGATTTTATGTGATAGACCAACACAAAGTGGCACATAACTGTGAAGTGGAAGGAAAATGATAAATGGTTTTCAAACTTTTTTACAAATAAATATGTGAAAAGTGTGGAGTGGATTTGTATTCAGCCCCCCTGAGTAAATACTTTGTGGAAACGCCTCTCGCTGCAATTGCAGCTGCAAGTCTTTTTGGGTATGTCTCTACCAGCTTTGCACATCTTGAGAGTGAAATGTTTACCCATTCTTCTTTCCAAAATAGCTCAAGCTCTGTCAGATTGGATGGAGAGCGTCTGTGAACAGCAATTTTCAAGTCTTGCCACCGATGCTCATTTGGATTTAGGTCTGGACTTTGACTGGGCCATTCTAACACATGAATATGCTTTGATCTAAACCATCCGATTGTAGCTCTGGCTGTATGTTTAGGGTTGTTGTCCTGCTGGAAGGTGAACCTCTGCCCCAGTCTCAAGTCTTTTGCAGACTCCAACAGGTTTTCATTTAAGATTGCCCTGTATTTGGCTCCATCCATCTTCCCATCAACTCTGACCAGCTTCCCTGTCCCTGCTGAAGAAAAGCATCCCCACAACATGATGTTGCCACCACAATGTTTCACGGTGGGGATGGTATGTTCAGGGTAATGTGCAGTGTTAGTTTTCTGCCACACACGGGGGTTTATTTACTAAACCTGGAGAGTACAAAATCTGGTGCAACTCTGCAAAGAAACCAATCAGCTTCCAGGTTTTATTGCCAAAGCTTAATTGAACAAGCTGAAGTTAGAAACTGATTGGCTACCCTGCAGAACTTCACCAGACTCTGAGGGCACTCATTTTAGTAAATGTACCCCATAGCGTTTTGCTTTTAGGCCAAAAATTTAAATTTTGGTCTCATCTGACCAGAGCACCTTCTTCCACATGTTTGCTGTGTCCCCCACATGGCTTCTTGCAAACTGCAAACGGGACTTCTTATGGCTTTCTTTCAACAATGGCTTTCTTCTTGCGACTCTTCTATAAAGGCCAGATTTGTGGACTGCACGACCAATACTGTAGTTGTTCTGTGGACAGATTCTCCCACCTGTGCTGTGGATATTTTTTTATAACCTAACTCTGCTTTAAATTTCTCCACGACTGTATCCCTGACCTGTTGGGTGTGTTCCTTGGCCTTCATGATGCTGTTTGTTCACTAAGGTTCTCTAACAAATCGCTGAGGGATTCACAGAACAGCTGTATTTATACTGAGATGGAATTACACACAGGTGGACTCTATTTATTAATTAGGTGACTTCTGAAGGCAATTGGTTCCACTAGATTTTAGTTAGGGGTATCAGAGTAAAAGGAGCTGAATACAAATGCACGCCACACTTTTCAGATATTTATTTGTAAAAATTTTTTCAAGGGGTGTGAATATTTTTCAAGGCACAGTACATAGTCTGGTTGAAAAAAGGCACAAGTCTGTCTAGTTCAACCATTCTCGTTCCTCTAGGAGACAGGCCGCGAAGGAGTGCCGACAACATCTCCCTCGTTGCTAGAGGCCATTACACCTACAACAGGTACATAATATTGGCAGGCTGCTTGTTAAGCTTCCATTACCCTAGGTAACCACATGTGTCTTCACACTACTCCGCTCCACATTAATGTCTTCATACCCCAATGTGTTAAGACCCACTCTGTGTGAACTATGTGCATGCCAGTTACCTACATTACATTCCTTTCAGCATCTTCACACCAGGCAAGGACAAAGTTTGAACGCTTTACCTACAGTAAGAAAGGTGCAAGTAGACTTTTTACAGTCCAACAATAAAGGCATTATTATTTCCCATTCCCTAACTCTAACTACAGGCTTGAGGGCTGCCCCGGCATGCCTGCTAAAGTGTAGTCCAGCAATTACAGTCCTTCAGAGGCATTCTCATGTAGATGCCAATCCTTCAGATGCACAGACCAGTGCTGGTGTCTTTAGAGTGAACTCAAAGTTCTGATAGCTCTATATCTGGATGGTGGTGAATAGCATCCTTCTCTCTTCTCTTGGTTTCTCTTCAGGGGACTTTTGGGGAAGCACTCCCGTGCCGGACCACTGTCTCAATTTATATGTCACATACTAAGTGGGCCTGACCCAGGGAAGAACCTGCCAAAAAAGACCAAAGAACCAGAAAAAGGCATTAACTTCTACTCTTCCAGCCGGGACAGCACCTATCTAACTATTTCAACCTGCCCACAGGCCAATGGCCCTGGAAGCTGGAAATCACTGACATAGATACTGCTACTTAGCACAGGCATTTTTCAGAGAATGCTTTGCATTTTCTGAATAAATGCAAAGCATTCACTAACTGGACGCAGTGGAGAGGTGGGGCAGTGACATTACATAGGGTATCGGGAGAATTCTTGAAAGGTACACTGAGACCCGTTACAGCCTTGATTTATCTTTGATAGTGGACAAACATTTTATGCATGTTTTTGCTGACAAATAGATGCAGTTGTACATGATTTCATTAGGCAGGGGTGTGTTTCTTTGTACTCTTCCTAGCCTAATCCACTGTGCTGTTCATATGACCACAAGCTTCTGAGGGATCCAATAGTTCTGTAGGAATTATATGCTTTTAATTACTTTATTCTACACAAAATGTAATTACTATTGCTTTGAAACAACTCTCAAAAACGTTACTTCATACTGTAGCATTTCTACACATTTTCTCCTGGGCTTACAGCTGCCAGAGTTTGAGTTATTATGTGTTATTAGGAACTGAATTCAAACTTGAGCTCTCAAGTTTCTTCATGGAGTTTAACAGAGATCAGTCAATGGAAGTGTCTGAAATCAATTTTATTGATTTACTTACTAAAAGCAAGCGTATACACACAATAGCTTTACTGCTTTGGTGTCAATTTAGTGTTTTAAACCCACACATAGAGAGCTCACAATGCCAGGTATGGTTTGTCATTAGCTGAGGTGCATTCAGCTGATGGTACACATATGTGTTGAATAAACCATCCAGGTGTCAAATGCATGAAAATGTATTATAATGGTGTTTTTTTTGTTTTGTTTTTAATTGCTGATTGAACGCAGTACACCCTTGTGCTATCAATATTCATAAATAATTGTCCTTTTTTATCCAGAAGGTTGAAAACCTAAGATTGGTGTCTTCACCTTAGTATGCATGTTAGTGCATATGGAGGTGCAATGCAGCCATTTTTTTGTTTCAGTGTGTGAAGTACCATAAAGAAAAACAATTGAGGCATTTGCTATAAATTATAGACAGTGTCCATATAATAGTATAGCTTTTTCTATATTGTCATGAGAAAAATATGGGCACTTGAATTGCTGACTTCCTCCTAGTCCTGCTGGTACACTAGCAATCCTGCTGCTGGCAGCAACAACAACAAAAAAAAACGCACTCGCCTGTTTCTATGTTTGCACTTTCTTGCTGCCAAGGGTTATGTTTCAGTGTTTTGGACAGATAGGGAGTGGTAATTTGTTGGTTCAGTCAGCAAGGGATCAGTGTAAGGTTGCCACTTCATCCCTTTAAAACCGATCACATATCAATTACACAGGTTCTGAGGCTAATTTAATGCAGGTAAGGCACCAAGTGAATTTAATTACCACCTTAATCAGCCACAGAACCTGTGTAATGAATACGTGTTTGGTTTTAAAGGGGTGAGGTGGTAACCCTAGGTCAGTGGCATATGAATAGGCAAGTGCTTTTCAATTTGTTTTTGTTTTTTGTACCCACGCTAGAATCTGATAAAATAATACACAGTATATAAAAACAAAATTATAATAGTGTAAATGTGCAATCTAAAATATGGCCTGCTGCTGCTCTAAAAAGGTTTTGAGCCCTCATAGACTAAAGATAAAAGATCAAAAACATGAAAATCAATGATGATTAGTCCACAGCCACATGTTTCTCCAATCATTCATAACAGTAGTGCACTCTCTAATAGTACCGTGTTCTATTTCTTTAAATAGGTGCAAACTCTCAGTGCTGTAATCCCACTCACTCACCGACATCTGTGAACTCCTAATGATATATGAGTCATGCACACTTTGTGTAAATAGCCTGGTGTTTGCTGGGATTTGTAGTTCTTCATGGTGGCTGTATCCTCGTTCAAACAACAATGTATCACAGGGATCTGTGTTTCTCACATGGTGCATATATGAAGGAAACAATAGAGAGAATCCACACTGCGTAATTCCATTTATTAATAGAGAAGCATGGGTATTTTTTTTTTACACTCATACTTACCTAGATGGATGCAGCTTCGGTCCAATGCAGTATCGGTCCCCCGCTGCCTCTAACCGAGCAATCAAATACTACTTTGTCAGTCACCGCTGTCTGCTCTGACCCCCACCCGCGCTCACTGGGCGCTGGGCTGTGGAGGGGGGCGGAGCGATTGGTTCAGCTTGCTGAGAGGCTGAACCAAGTGCCGGTCCAGGGTTGTGGGGCGATCCCAGCCATATTGTCATGATCTTTCCCCAGCCTGGACCAGCTCTTAGCCGACAGTGGACTTCAGCCTGCTGTCTGGCGAAAATGGGTCACAGGAGTGCAGAACAATCTGCACTCCTGTGATCCACAGATGTACAGCCAAGCGAGCCTTGGCTGTACTTCTATTTTAAATAAAATGCTAAAATTTGATTACACTCACTTTTTAAAATAATTTTTTGACTTTAACACTTTTTAAGAAAGCAAGCAAAATTGCCAGATCAGAAGTATCGCCCCAGCGTGCGCTTCACCGACCAGATATGACCTCACCATGGTTGTCATCTGGTGCCCTTTGCCCCTACCCCTGGGCATCCTATGATGATAAGCCATTGGCCTTATGCCGACCACCTGTTTTCAAGTGTGTTGTCAAAATATAAAAAATAAAAAAACACATGACGTACAACTATGCATCACATGCATATTTTGCCATGTTTTATCCCTTATAGACCCTGCAAGTACAAAAAATACCTTTTGATCTGCAAGAAATGCATTAAGCTACTAATTTCCATTTGTAGAATGACATCCCATGCCTTTTTGATTATTTAGATTGGAAGAGTTGGTGTTAGTACTGCCTAGTTGTCTGTTGTTAAACTACTGATTCGCTCACAAAAATCTCCATAGCACAGGGACTTAAATGTTCTCTAGTGCAAGATAAGAACTAAGAAAAACAAAAAAATATATATTCTGCGCTCACCCTGATTGTGTCTACAAAAATAAAGAAAAAATATATAAAAATCTAACTGTAAAGGTGCTGCTACTTATATAAGCCTGAATACACGACTTGCAAATATATATGAAAGAAATACGTGCGCAACCTGTTATTCAAATATTGTGTTATAGCGAACAACATAAATTCAATTATGAACCCTCTAGATTCTGAATGTCAAAACAGTATACATTGTAAAATCAATATAAACATATTCAGTCCACAGTGAAAAAGGTTAAAGTCCAATTGTTTTATCCATGCTCTTTAAATAAACAGTGCTTCATAGACAAGTACTCAGCAAGGTGCCTTCCCCACTTATACACACACCTCTTACCAGAAGGATTGGATCTCAAATTATAGAAATCGAACTCGCTTCAACAGGTTCCAACCTCCAGAGATATTCCACTCCTTGGCCACAGCTCCACTGTTACAATGTATCCAAAGTATCCACCGGATCCATGCAAGATGTGCCACTATAGATTCTCTCATGCATAGAGGATAACAGATGGAAGAAGGTTCATAGGTTCTGCTTTACTTACTCCTGATATTTGAATTTTGCATTGCTTACTACTGACCCTGTCACTTACTCCTGACCTCTGCTTTACCTACTTCGGACCTTTGGATACTATGCTACATATTAGTGACCTCTGCAATGTGCATTACATTCCACATATCTCTAAACTCTGCATTTCTTACTACTGACCTCTGCACTCTGCATTAGTTATTCTATTCCTCTGAACTCTGCATTACATACTACTCACTCATGCACTCTGTGTTACATAATCCTGACCCCTGCACTGTGCATTGCATACTACTGACCTTTGCACTCTAAGTTACATAATACTGGCCTCTGCACAGTTACATACCAATGACCTCTGAACTCTGCATTACATACTACTTACCTCTGCACTTTGCATTACTTACTCCTGACCCCTGCACTCTGCATTACAGTAGTAATGGGGTATATGGTGCAATAAGTGTTGTATGTATAAATGACTATGCAGAAGAGCAAAAAGTCCAATTGGAGCATTTATGGTAACTTTCCGCTGATTTCAATGCACCAGATGCAGCACCTATGAAGAGACTGAAGTGTCTATAGGTAAATAGATAAGAAGAACAGCAATGCACAATCTGAGTGTAGTGTATTAACAGATTTATTGTGGTGAAATGACAAATGGCAACTCACATTGTGACAGTTAAAATCAGGCTCATGACATAGTAAGGGCTTCCAATGCACAGTCTCACAACAATAGGGAACCTCAGACCAAAATAGGAGTACTGGGTGGATTGATACACCTGCAGGACCAAGAGAACACATCGGGGGGGGGGGGGGGGGTTTGGGGGGGCTAAACTAAGTGCAGCATTAATAGTACTAAGAAATACATAAATTAGTAATACACATAGGAAGAAGAAATGGCACTTTGTATGTAATCCGCGAGCAGTGCCCTGTTATGAGACTGTTCATCAGAAGCCCTTACTATGTGATGAGCCTGATTTTAACTGTCACAATGTGAGTTGTGATTTGTCTTTTCACCACAATAAATCTGTTAATATACTACTCATATAATATACTAATATACTACTCTGATTGCGCACTACTGTTCTTCTTATTTGTTCACTCTGCATTACATACTACTGACCGCTGATCTCTTTTTTATTTATTCCTGACCCCTACATTCTGCATTACTTACTTCTGGCCCTGCGTTGTGCATTACATACTACTGGCTTGTGCGTTACTTACGTCAGAACTCTGTCTTAAATACTACTGACCTCTGTGCTTTGCAATACATACTACTGACCCCTGCACTCTGCCTTACATACAATACAGAGGGAGCACCAGCCTAGTGCATTATCTTTAGATATCTTTTATTAATAAAATAAAATAATGTATACTCACAAACATGTATACAAACTCATCAGAACAAATCCAGGTACAGACTGCCAGGTTTCTGTATATTTATAGCACATCACTTAGAGGCCCTTTACGAGTCTGGAAGTCTTTATATATACAGTAGATTAGTAGAATACTGACCTACTGATCTGTAAACTCCTGCACCCTGCGTTACTTACTCCTGATAACTGCACTCTTCATTACATATTACTGACCCATGAATTTTGCATTACTTACTACTGACTTGTGAACTCTGCATCACATACTTCTGGCCTCTGAACTCTGCATTACATACTACTGACATCTAAACTCTTACTACTGTTCCCCGAACTCTGCATTATACTACTGAACCATGAACTCTGCATTACTTACTACTTACCTCTGAAATACTTACTCCTGACTCTTGCACTGTACATTACATACTACTGACTTCTGCATTACTTCCTACTCCCCTTGCACTTCACGTTACCATCTACTGATCTCTGACCTCTGCATTATACTACTGACCTTTGCAGTCTGCATTACATACTACAGACCTCTGAACACTAGGGTGACCAGACATTCGTGTCCCCAGGTGCTGTGACCACATAAGCATTCTTCCAGCAGCTTTCACAGCTGTATGTACATTATGCATTTTACATTGTATATACCAACATAGCTCCTGGATGTCTTGGACACTTCTAGCTTGTTGCAGTTATTGTGTCTGAAAGCTTTGTGCCAGCAAAGTTCACTCTTTTTTCCACCATGTGTGATGATCTGGATTAATTTGCACAGGTCAGCATTGGCTCACGCCTAAGGCAGATAGAAAATGCTCCCTTCTTCATTCCTGTCCCACCCCCATTAAAAGTGTTGTGAGTAGGGTATCCCTGCATTTCATTTTGAAAATCTAGTGAACTTTACTGAGCTAATCAAATCGTACTTACCTTTAGATGGAGCCCTGCTAGGTTATTGCCTTGAAAAAAAAAAGCATGCTGCTCCTTGGTGATCTCTGTTCTCTTCCATGTTGCTCAGATTAATTTCCATCTCTCCAGGGTTGTCTACTTATGCATTAACGTGGTTGTAAAGGCGCAAGGTTTTTTATCGTCAGGCATTCTATGCATGAAGATAAAAGAACTTCTGTGAGCAACAGCCATCCAGCCCCCCTTATACTTACCTGAGCTAATCAAATCGTACTTACCTTTAGATGGAGCCCTGCTAGGTTATTGCCTTGAAAAAAAAAAGCATGCTGCTCCTTGGTGATCTCTGTTCTCTTCCATGTTGCTCAGATTAATTTCCATCTCTCCAGGGTTGTCTACTTATGCATTAACGTGGTTGTAAAGGCGCAAGGTTTTTTATCGTCAGGCATTCTATGCATGAAGATAAAAGAACTTCTGTGAGCAACAGCCATCCAGCCCCCCTTATACTTACCTGAGCCCCACCTCAATCCAGCGATGTGCATGTGAGCAGCAGCTCTCCTGGGTCTCTTCCTCCTTCAATAAGAAAAGAGTGAGGGCAGAGTCAAGCTGTGCTCCATGTGTGAATGGACACACAGAGCAACGGCTCGTGAGTGAGCCTACCTGTGTGCCCTCAAAGCAAGCGCTGGTGGGGGACCTGAGAAGAGGAGGATCGTGGCTGTTCTGTGCAAAACCACTGCACAGAGCAGGTAAGTATTACATGTTTGTTATTTAAAAAAAAAAAATCTGCCTTTTAAATCACTCTAATTTAATTGTTTTTTGCTATCCTGTCACCCTGTGGTTACTGTTTTAACGCTTTTTTTTGTTTATGGTTTCCTTTGTATGATGCAATGTCTCTTTCCTCCTTCCCCCTTTCTGCTATTCTTCCTGCAAGGCACACGCTGAGGAGACAAAATAAATATTTCCTTTGACCACTGCAAATGGCAACATCTATTGCTTCATATTGTTTGCATGCAATTAAGATTCATGGATGCAAAGTGATTGTTGAGTTCCGCTATCTGATGAAGATAGTCTGCAGTGATTATCCCTGCTTTATTCAGGCCAGGTATAGAGGTCTCAGGAACAGAGACGTTGCTATTACAACAGCTGCAGTTGCAATAGCAGCCTCCATATTTCTGTTATGACAGGTTTTCTTTAGTATTACATAATTACTTTTTAAGCATATTAGTTAGCACTCAGTGCCTATTATGTCCTCCAATGTGTCTGACAGCAGTGTGACATTATTTAACTTCTATACAAGCCTCCATAACAAATAAGGTTAATGGGTTGATCAAAGGATCAATAGTAAATTATAGTCAAAGGAAAAGGATTCTACTGCCATCTAGCTTTCCCTGACAGCCTCCTCCATTTTTAAACATACTATCTCCATACACATATTACCCCCTGATCCAGTAATTACCACGAGAGTTATTAAAAATACTTGTTCAAATACTTAACTCAATTTAAAGATTTTTAGTTGGAAGTAAAACAGCGTGACTTTAACACCTGGGTCTCATTAATATTCATGACAACCTGTTTCAAAGATAAACAACAGCATTTGTGTAAACCATTTAATATAAAAACCATCACACATACACATAAGCTATCCAATTCCTGCTGAGCTTTTAATTTAAATTTCGACCATAATTTGGCGGTGTAAATTGACTATCCAGAATGAATCATGCTGTTTACATAAAATAGTTTCCTCTGTATAGAAATGCAAACAATATCTAAATGTTCTGTAAAAAATCAAAGTCCAATTTATATTATCACAATTTGTGTGTAATTTGGGCCTCCAACTGACTAGGAAACCTAATAGGAAGGACTGTGATGGCATCGTAAATCAGATCTCAGCCGGCCTGCAATTGCCAATAGCAGATCTTTACTGTAAAGTCACAGCTCTCTGTATAAATGTCATAGCTCTCCCATTTCTGATTGGAGGGACGGGCTGCTATGGTTACTGTGAATATATTGCCCGATGGAGACATTTAGCTATTTAGTCAATGTAGATTGGTGTTAGGATAGATTGGAGTCACTGTACCATGAAAAGTGATAAACAGCTGCACAAACATAAAAGTAACTGGCACAAAAACAGAAAATATTACAGCTATATATGGTATTGCATAGTTATAACAGTTCGTGCTAAAAACTTACAATTTTTTTAAATGTTGTCCACAAGCCAATTTGAATAGTATATGTTAGAGCTGGATTCCTGTCAAAATCTAAATTCATGGTTAAAATACATTGATTATTTAATTACAATGGCATCTCAAAGTCAGTGGGATATATTAGGCAGCAAGTAAACATTTTGTTCTTGAAGTTGATGTGTTAAAAGCAGAACAAATGGGCATCATAGTTTATTGGGAATGGGGCTGCATAACAGCAGAATGGTCAGGGTGCCCATGCTGGCCTGTGCCCACAGCCAAAAGTGCCTAGATTGGGCGCATGAGCATCAGAACTGGACCACAAAGCCATGGAAGAAGGTGACCTGTTCTAATAAATAACCTTTTCCTTGAAATCATGTGGGTGGCCGAGTGGGTGCATGGGCATCACTTACCTGGAGAAAAGATAGCACAAGAATGCAGTATGGCATGAACGTAAGCCTTAGGAAGCAGTGTGATGCTTTGTGCAAAGTTCTGCTGGGAAACCCTGGTCCTGCCATTCATGTGGATGTTAATTTGACATCAAAACATTATTGGTGACCAAGTACACCCCTTCATGGAAACGGTATTCCATGATGGTAGTTACCTCTTGCAGCAGGATAATGCACCCTGCTACACTGTAGAAATGATTCAAAAATGGTTTGAGAAACACAAGTTAGAGGTGTAAACTTGGCATCCAAATTTTCTAGATCTGAATCCAATCGTGCATCTTTGGCATGTGCTGGAAAAACACTACTACTGATGGCTTGCTGCCAGATACCACAGCATACCTTTAGAGGTCTAGTGGCGTCCATGCCTTGACAGGTAAGGGCTGTTTTGATGGCACAAGGGACTCTTTTATCATCAAAAGGGGGACCTACTCAATATGAGCTGGATGGTCATAAAGTTATGACCGATCAGTGTATATGTGAACTCTTGTCCTCCTGTAAGCATGTTTCCAGTGTTAGGCCTCATGCACGCTGATGGTTTGAGGTTTGAAATATGCTTTAGCATAAAATGTCAATTTTCCTGCCCAGGAAGCCACAGGTGGTGTGTACAGCTAGCCAAAGAAAGTGAATGACTGTGCCCACGTATACTCAGGTATATGCCAATGGTTTTGTGCACCAGTGTAAACACACACACGCACATATGACATAGTCCCTGGACGCATTTGTTCTGCTGTTTGACTGCTGTGATAGTCAATCACAGCAATCACATGATCTTTAACCACCTCCAGCTCAGCCTATTGTAAAAAAAAAAACTGCGAGGCAGGAGCCTTGTTATCCCAGGTGGATATGATGTCCTCCCAGTCGCACACCTCATGCACGCCCTAGGGACCACACAGTAGCATTAACTGTGACCTGCAGTAGACACAGTGGAACATAGATGGGTGTACTGGCCCTGGTACCACGCGATCACTATAACCAATCACAACAATCATGTCAGTTCTACACAATGGTTTTTATTCATAGCCATTCATTGTGTACTATTGTGATCTCAGTGATCACATGGTACAGTACCAATTACAGCAGACCTGTACCATGTGATAGCTGTGGCCAATCACAGCTATCGCACTAGAATACAGTGGCACATGAAGAGATGCCATTCACAAAATTAAATTGATTGCTTATTTAGTGATCATCACTGTAATACGCAATTATAGTAACAAAAGCAGTAAAGTATCCCTCTGGTGATACTGTACTGCTCTGGTGACAGTATGTAAAAAAAAGAAAAATTGGTAATACAAGAAAATAAATTATACAGTTTTACACACTGTTACCAGTCAGTGTGACGCATGGTAACGCTGAGTGTGAGGAAAAAAAATCTATTTTATTTACAAAAAATTGTGAAAAAAATTACAACTTCAAAAACCTCACCATGCCTTTTGCTAATTACCTTGGACTATCTAATTTCCAAAAAAGTGGTCATTTGGTGATACTTACACTGTTCTGTAATTTTAGAGCCTCAAGAACTTAGATGGGCAATCAGTATATCATGACTGATCAAGAAGAAAGATTATTTATTTGCAAATTGTTAAAATAGAAACTAAGAAAAATTTGGTTTTTTTTTTCAAAATTTTCCCCATTTTTTTTTTGTTTATCTAAAAAAAAACAGTGGTGATTAAATACCACCAAAAGAAATCTCTATCTGTCTCCAAAAATCGATAAAAATTGTTGCATGACGGAGTAATAGGCATTCAAAATGTGACAGTGCTGAGAGATAAGAGACAGCGCTGAAAGATAAAAATTGGCCTGGGCAGGAAGGGAGTGAAAGTGTCCAGTATTGAAGTGGTTAAGTGCAGAAGTTCAAAAACCCATTTAAGGGGCTGGCAGAAGCTGACGGTAAAAGGGTTAAAGAGGAACTGCAGTCTGCTCACATAAATTGTAATAAAAATATCTTTGCCATTCTGAAGCTTAATAGATGGAAAGATGAAAAAAGGACTGAAGTTCCGCTTTAGGTTTGAAGTTTACTTTTCATTGATTATGCATCAGTAATATTGCATCTAAGGCAAGCATTTGACTGTTCTATACAGTTTAGAAATCAGTTTAGAGCTGGCTGTCCAATATGTTATTTTGTACATTTAGAAGTACTTTCCATTTGGCGTTTAAATTAATGGCACCAAAATGCCCTAATACAGTGTTTCTCAACCTTTTTTACAATCATGGCACCCTTTAAAATTATGCAAAATCTTGAGGCACGCTATTCTAAAATGTAGAAAATGAAACTAATAGTGTTACATATTGCAGCAGCATCCACACATGTAGGACACCCAACAAGTGGTAATTTATTCTTATAAACCAAGTATGCTTTTGCACACTTTACTGACTAGTACTCCAGCATTTCTTCTCCCGCAGGTAGCATGGCCCCAGTGCTGACAGACAGGGGTGGGAGGAGATGGGGAATAAAGCAAGGATGCTGTGTAGTCGCCTGACGTCCTCCTTATCAGCCGATGACATCAGCAGCTATTAGGACCCTGGCGGCTGGCCAGAACAGTGCCCATAGGTGTAATGTTGCACAATGAAAATGTGTGGCTTTGTGTAACCAAATAGCAGGCTTGCACACAATTTTTGGGCAATTTAGGGCAATTTGTAGGCATTTTGCCAAGGCACCCCTGAAGAACCCAGAAGGCACCCACAAGGTGTTGAAAAACGCTGTCATAACGCATATAATGTGTGTTATTGTGCATGGCGGTAGCGCACACGAATGGGCTTCCCTATGCGCGAAAAAACAAACGAAAGAAAAAAAATGCAAGCAGGAACGTGTGTTCCTACTACGCGAAGTGTGAATGCAGCCTTAGGCTTGGCATTTAGAAATGGCTGAGCAGAGATGTCTGTCATCTGGGGGGAGAGGTGTATTCACTGCTCCTAGCTCCAGCATTGCAGTGGAAGCTACTGTCTACCTGCAGTTTTAGGCTGGCTCCTGGCACATTCACCCCCCTCTCCAAATCCTGAACTTCCTGCAGTTTTACTCCAGCACCAACTCCCCCCCTCCCACCCATACTCCCCCCCTCCCACCCATACTCACCCCCTCCAGCAGAAGTACTATTCCATTCAGTCCCTGCAGACAGCACTGGAGTTTACAGTGCACACAGATCAGAGGTTAGGACTCAGGGAGGAGGTGTAGCAGGCAGAGAACTTCTTCCTTCCTCGTTCTTTTATGCTGGAATGAGATAACACTGCCGACCGTGCGGGGAAGGGGAGATGGAGGGGGGATAGGCAGAGGGAAAGGTAGAGACTCTGCAGCTGTCCCCACTGCTCCAAAATCGTTAGACAGTTGGCAATATCTACAACTGATCCCCGTGCAGAGTAGCTGGAGGGAGAAAGCCAGCAGCGCTGCAGGGGGATCCACAAGGGTCACAAGGAAGTACAGCTGGCCCTCTTGCTTGGCAAGTGCCTGGGCCCCCTTTTTGAACTGATGGGGCCCAGGTCCGGTACAGGAGGGCTAGCTGTACTGTCTTACCAGTGGGCCTGGGTGAGCACAGCAGTATACTCTCTGTGCTCTACGAGGACAAGTACTTTATAACATACAGCTGCATACATATACTGTACAGTATTACTAGGCTGTGAGCGAGGTATGTAGCAAAATCTTTCTTTAAAGCACAGAAATTGTCAGGTTTTCATTATCTGATTGAGTTTACAAAACTACCGGTGTTTTATGACAAGAGAATGTGTATTGCTAATTAATTAATAAAGGATATGTTTATTCAAAATGCCTTGTACGCCATCATCTCAAACCTCAGCCCTTGAGCAGACCATAATGAGCAGATGTTTACAGGATACCCTCTGACTGCTCTTCTTGTAAAACAAATTCAGATTCACAGCATGATCATGTTCTATGGACTGTATTCTGTGTGGTCTTTATTTTGGTCTGATATTGTCTTCAAGTAAACATGTTATGCCAGTATACCAATTAAACAAGATGCAAGCTTTAGGAGTATGTACTTGCACTTCCACATCCCTTAAAGTGCATGTATAGCCCAATGCTTTTTTTTACATTTTGGATAGAGTAGAGACAGTTTAAAACCCCGATCATGTCATTTGCTGTCTGTGTCACACTAGGCAGATTTTTCTTTCACTTACCGTCCTGAAAACACAACAAGAAATAAGATAAAATCTCCCCAAAGTGAGAGGAATTCCCTCTTAGGCTGGGTTCACACATCCAATTCACATGACAGGAGAGTGTGACCGGCTCTCAATGGAGCCGGTTCACACACCTCCGGGGCAGCCGCGGAGCACACTGGAAAAGGGTCCTGTGCATCTTTGGCTCTGTTTCAGGACAGAATTCAGGCAAAAATTTGGACTTGATTTGCACTTTAAACAGAGAACAGGGATGCATCGAACCCTCTGCTGTGAGCAAGGGCAGATCGGGGGGGGGGGCAATGGTGCAATTGCCCCCTCCGAGAATGTGGGTGAGTGAGAGAGCCGGCGGGTAGAGCCGCGGGTGAGAGAGCCGGCAGGTGGCACCGCAGGTGAGAGCCGGCGGGCGGATCTGTAAGGCTTCGTAAGTGAGAGAGCCGGCGGGCGGCTCCGCGGATGAGAGAGCCACAGGGCGGCTCCATAGGTGAGAGAGACAGCGGGCTGGCCTGGCGTCTCAGTTGGTGAGATGTGCCGCTCGATGTGTTTGCGGGCTGCTGGCCAATCAGGGAGCCGGCGGGCGGGGGAGCAGAGAGATGACATCAGGGGCGGATCCGGGGGGGCAACGGGGCAATTGCCCCCTCCGAGAATGCGGGTGAGTGAGAGAGCCGGCGGGTAGATCCGCGGATGAGAGAGCCGGCAGGCGGCACCGCAGGTGAGAGAGCCGGCGGGCGGCTCTGTAAGGCTCTGTAAGTGAGAGAGCCGGCGGGCGGCTCCGCAGATGAGAGAGCCACGGGGCGGCTCCATAGGTGAGAGAGCCGGCGGGCGGTTCTGCAGGAGAGAGACAGCGGGCTGGCCCAGCGGCTCAGTTGATGAGATGTGCCGCTCGATGTGTTTGCGGGCTGCTGGCCAATCAGGGAGCCAGCGGGTGGGGGAGCAGAGAGATGACATCATCATTTTGGATAGAGTAGAGACAGTTTAAAACCCCGATCATGTCATTTGCTGTCTGTGTCACACTAGGCAGATTTTTCTTTCACTTACCGTCCTGGAAACACAACAAGAAATAAGATTCGTGGGGGAGCAGAGAGATGACATCATCTCTCACCACCCAGCGCCCGCCCTGCATCCCTGCAGTTCCTCCCTCACCGTGCATGCAGCTGCGGCAGCAGAGAGATTACAACATCTCTCTGCTGCCTGATTCTGGGACACAAGAGACCACATTAGCAGGAAAGTGACACAGCAAGTGACTGGTAGGTGACGTGACAATCCGCATTTGGTGGCAGGCGATGGGCCAAGTGACAATCTGCATCTGGTGACAGGCGACGTGGCAAGTGACGTGGCAAGTGACAATCCGCATCTGGTGACAGGCGACGTGGCAAGTGACAATCTGCATCTGGGGACAGGCGACGTGGCAAGTGACAATCTTCATCTGGTGACAGGCGACGTGACAAGTGACAATCTGCAACATGTGGCAGGCGACGTGGCAAGTGACAATCTGCATCTGGTCACAGGTGAAGTGGCAAGTGACAATCTGCAACGTGTGGCAGGCGATGTGGCAAGTGACAATCTGCATCTGGTGACAGGCGACGTGGCAAGTGACAATCTGCATCTGGTGACAGGCGACGTGGCAAGTGACAATCCGCAACATGTGGCAGTCGACGTGGCAAGTGACAATCTGCATCTGGTCACAGGTGACGTGGCAAGTGACAATCAGCAACGTGTGGCAGGCGACGTGGCAAGTGACAATCTGCATCTGGTGACAGGCGACGCGGCAGGTTACATGGCAAGTGACAATCTGCTTCTGGTGACAGGTGACGTGGCAAGTGACATGGCAAGTGACAATCTGCATCTGGTGACAGGTGACGTGGCAAGTGACAAACTCGGGGCTCCCACTGATTCTGCATTATGGTGAGTTAAACTATTTAATTTTTTATAACAATGTAATAATAGTAATAATGCGCTTCAATCATCCTGACACCATAACAACCATGGTGCCGTCATGATTGAAGTGCCAACACCAGCCATTTCCCCGATAGATGTACCCCAAAAAAATATATTTTCTGGTAGTGCCCCTCCCGAGACCAGACCCTGGATCCGCCCTGGCTGCGAGCTGTGGCCGCAGCTAGTGTGAACGGAGTCTTAGACAGTTGTCACTGAACAAGATGTCCCCATTAAATTATTTATTATTTTCTTGTTTTGGGGACAACTCTAAAATTTTGGACTTGCCCTTACTGCCCGTCTACGTGACAATGGTCACCAATACAAATAGAGTGATAAATCTCCTTGTGTGGAGACAGCCAAAACGTCTTGACAGAGGGTCTAACAATGCCCCATTCAAAACTAAAAAGAAATATTGATTTTACGTGCCCTTTAAATAGAAGCTATAGTCTTTGTAAATGTCTCTTAGATCAAATTAATGTAAGCCATCTTGTCGATATGTTCTAACTGGTGGCTGAAATGAAAAGACTCCCAGTAGCAATGATTCAGAGGTAGGAAACATGTGATCTAAACTATCTGGGTTGGAAACTAGGAAGCAGCAGTTTTGATTTATGGCAATAAATAGGGAACTTTTTTGCTCACAAAACTAATGTAATTTGATAATGTGTTCTACCGATTTATGTGAAGTGTAAATTACTATCATAGATTCACTTTAATTTATCTATTAGAGCTCTCCAAATAAACTTGTGGTGGTCTATTATGCAAATCTTAATTTCAGAGAAAAAGGTCATGCACCAGCCTTTACCACCCCTCCCCCCTTCCTGACTCTTGAGTCTAATTACTGATAAGTAAGGTTGCCCATCACCAAGGAACCAAAAGAAAAGTAGGAGAAGGTATATAGATTAGCCAGACCTCAATTTTCTCCACTGAAGGTTTTGCAGAGCACTTTAACATATTAAGGGACAAGCAACACATGTTTAGGTGCTTGCTTTTAAACCCTGAAATAGGTTTTTGTGTTCTGTTCTTCTGATAAAGTTGGTATCAAGGGTGGTTTTGCTCTGCGTAACAGAGAATGAGGAGATAGAACAGATTGCAATGCAATTAAAGAAAGCCGAGGAAGTATAGAGGCTACTGATGCTGACCTCTCTTTCTGTAAATACTAGCTGCTTAGCTGTCAAACTGATTCAGTTGTTGCAGTTGTTTTCCAAGTAAATTCCTTGGAATGAGATTACAGTTCTGTCTTCACGCTAACTTTCCTGGTCTGCATGCTTGTTACAAGTGTGTGTAGCACCCTCTAACTTAGGTAGTTTTTTTGTTGCAGCCAGTGCAGGTAAATTTAGGCAGGCCTAGCTGAAAACTAGGTCTGTTTGTTTTTGATCTGGGGGCTGGGAGTGGTTTGAGAGCAGCAGCAGGTGACTGACATGTGGCTTTATCTCTCTGGCTCCTCCCTCTGGTTTCTGGAAGGTTCTGGAAAAGAGGTGGGAAGAGAGAATTGGAGTTGCATGAGGTGTATCTGGGAGCCCTGACCAATCCCCAGCTAGGATTGGCAGGGGCACGCCTTCTATATATACCCAGGGTCAGCCTGCTGGGGGAGTAGATGTTGGGTGGAAGAACTGAGTGATGGAGTGTTAGGCTGAGAGGACATTTGAGGGAGCCCCTTATCTTTTAGTATTTTAAGTGGTTGTAACTCTAAAAAAAACGAGGTCCTGTCTCCTTATAGCAGGTTAAACATCACAGAGCTTGCCAGAGGCGTAACTAAAAAATTCAGGACCCCGTGCAAGAAATCACGAAGGGCCTCCTCCAACCGCACCCCCCCCCCCCCCCCCCCGAAAAAGCATGATTTTGAACCTTTTTTTTTACACCATACAACAGAGTAAAACATTTCTGTTTCTGATTTCAACTTACCGTAACTGTCAAGAGAGGAAGCTTCAGGATAGGACATGGTCACATGACAGGTCACAATGATGAGAATGGACATGCAAAATATCATAAAGAACAACCATAAATCAAGAAGATGTTGAGGGGGGGTGGCAGCAGTGGTACTTGAGGGGGTGTGGCAGCTGTAGTATTTGAAGGGGCTGGCAGCAGTCATGTTGAGGAGGTGGCAGCAGTGGTACTTGAGGGGGTGGCAGCTGTGGTGTTGAGGGGGGTGGTAGCGGTGGTGTTGAGGGGGTGGCAGCAGTGACGTTGAGGGGTGTGGCAGCGGTGGTACTTGAGGGGGTGGCAGCGGTGGTACTTGAGGGGGTTGGCAGTGGTGGTGTTGAGGGGGGGTGGCAGCAGTGGTACTTGAGGAGGTGGCAGCGGTGATGTTAATGGGTGGCAGCGGTGGTACTTGGGGGTGGCAGTGGTGGTACTTGAGGGGAGGTGGCAGCGGTGGTACTTGAAGGGGTGGCAGTGGTGGTACTTGAGGGGAGGTGGCAGCGGTGGTACTTGAAGGGGTGGCAGCAGTGGTGTTGAGGGGGGTGGCAGCGGTGGTACTTGAGGGGGGGTGGCAGCGGTGGTGTTGAGGGGAGGTGGCAGTGGTGGTACTTGAGGGGGGTGGCAGCGGTGGTGTTGAGGGGGGTGGCAGTACTTGAGGGGGTGGCAGCGGTGGTATTTTTCTGTGTCCACCCCCGCCTTCCTTAATTCTCTCTGTCCCAGGATAGGCGGGCCGGGGGCGGTCCAGAGTCTCTCTCAGCGCTGCCTCTGCCTTCTCTCCCCTCTGTGGGCGAAAGCCCCCCTCCTTGCGGCAGAATGAATGGACAGGCAGCACGGCCACAGCGGACCTCTCAGTACCACAGCGGCACAGCCATAATGGACAGGACAGGGGGGCCCCTCACACATGTGGGTAGCGGGCCCCTCACACTGGCAGACGGGTGGGCGGTGGGCCCCCCTGAAGTGGCGGAACTGCAGAGCCCAGTTGCAAGTGCTGCGACCCTGATAATTTCACCACTGGTGCTTGTGCTGTCTAACCTATCCCTCTGGAAGAAAAAAAAACCTGGCTGATTCTGCCTGTTTCTGCCCCCCCCCCTGTAAACTGACCATGGTATATCATAGCTGCTGAGCCCTAACACCGTGGTCAGTTTATGTGCTTCTGTCATCTGCAGCTCTCCTCTTTGCTCTCCCCCTTCCTCTCCACCCTCCCCTCCATGCCTGTCAGCTCGGGAGTTTGTGTGAACTGTCTCCACCCCCCCCCCCCCACCCCCCTGGTTGCTGTTAGAAGTAAACTAAACATCTAAAAAATTCACTGACCGTCCCTACCCTTTAAGCTGCCATCCTGCACTAATGTAATGTAATTGTTTGTTAAAAAACGAAGCTTCTAAATACCTTTTTGTGATGTAGCTTCAGGCCGGTCACGTTACTCCCAGTCGTTCTAATACTCCGATCCAGAGCTACAGCGGGAGGAGCCGAATGGCCAGCATGGCAGTCACGTGACCTCCTGGCTGACGTCAGAGGTGGATCTCAGCCCCTCCCTCTGTAACCCTGGATCAGAGTATTAGAGTGGCCGGGAGTAACATGACAAAAAGGTATTTAGAGGCTTTATTTCTGACAAACAATTACAGCGGGCAGTGAATCATGGTGTAGGGTTACAAACCCCTAAATGGCTGCTGTGATTTCTCAGCCTGACTCATATAACTTGTAGTGACATACAACCCAGTAGGAGGAATATAGCAGTTAGCAGGGAATGCTGAGGGATAAATATTCCACACCTGGAAGTGTAGCAAATAGTCAGCAGATTTATAAATAAAATCTTTAATTATACATGCCTTTCTTTACACAAAATATAGACAGAGAGCTAACACTTTGTTCAAGCCTCCCTTAAAGTGGAATTAAACTGTAACACCACAAACCGAAAATGCGATTTCATTCATTTTTAATATTCAAAGCAAACTCTTTATTTTGTTGAGTTCATCTGCCCTTTACTCAGGCTTGCAGGCAGGAAGATGTGCTTAGCCGAGAAAGTCCCTCTTCCCCCTCCTTTGGATGAAAGAAAAAAAATGCCTCCTGGGATGTATGACATCTATTCGGCCCATAACAGAAACCAGAAAGAGACTGAAGTAATTTTAAAAAGTTTAAAACAAGTAAATATAATATGCCTTCCAATCTATTTACTAATCGTACCAGTATTAGGATTAAAAATAGATACTCTAAATCCCTGGCATCTCTGTCCTCTCCATAGGACCTCTCCATTCCAAGCTAGCCTTGTTAGCCATTTTTTTTTTCTTTATAAGTAAGACCCCTTACTTCCCTGCCATCAATAATGCAGGAATCCCGACATTTCAGTACCATCAGTAACTTCAAGATAAACTTTTAAATATCTCACTACCACCTATTCAATTCTGCCAACTATGAGTAAATTTTCAGTTTAAAATCTGTTCTACTTCACTCCTTTACCTAAGAATCTCCCTTCTCTTAGATGACTCAAAGTTATTCCCATTAAATTACCTGCTGCTCCTCAACAAAACACATCTAGACCTAAAAGCTTACTCTTCCAAATTCTTTTTGTGATTGTATTCTAAAAATTTATATCTTTCTTTGCTTTCCATATGTATTTCAGACACACCTGCTAAACCTTCCCTCCTCCTACTATTGCAAAATACAGCAAATATTCTCTGCATTCCTTTGGAATAACACTTACCCTAGACTTCGCTATAGATCATTAATGCTTCCGAAGCTATGAGGGGGGGCTGGGGTCCCTGACACCTCTTTTTGCCATAAGGCCGCCGTAATAACTGGACTACTCGACTGGTTTTACCACCCATCCACTTAGTTATGGCAGGGGTCTAATTAGAATCCCATGTCATTGTTAGACCTATGAATCCTCCCATAGATCTCTCCTGCTCTTCGGAGTCATGAATTTTTGCAATTCAATCTATCTATTGTAATGTCTGACTCCACGACAGGTTTAGAAACCCTCATGAAGTATTGGTTTCACAGGAGACTACTCTTTCATACGCTCTTTACCAAGCTTCTCCAGTGTCTTCTCCCAACCTACTATCTTCAAAAAGCTCTCCTTCGAACAACACCCCCAACACATTGTGTTTCCCTCATATATTTGATTCACTCTTCCTTAACACTTCAGGATTTCCCTCCCTACACTTTTGCATGAGAAAGAGAACTCCAGATTGTATTCTATTCAGAGGACTGGAGCAAGTGCTTCACACTGATTCATAAGCGCTCAGTAGCCACAAAGATATAAGAAAAGGGTTTTCAAACTCCTCACTAAGTGGTATAGATGCCCAGATGCCCTCAGCATATATTCTCCTCCTACTGTGATACATGTTGGAGTTGTCAAGCCTCTAAAGGGACCATGACCCATATGTGGTGGGATTGATCCCCATATCCAAGCATTTTCGACTATAATTTTTAACATTTGTCTTAAAGTAATGGCAACACATATCTCTCTTCCCTAGAATTGCCCTGTTCTCCTTGATCCCAGGCTCCATCTCAATAACTAAAAAAGATGCCCTACGTAATTTTGTCTCTCACGCAAGAGCAGTCATACCCAGATACTGGAAATGAACAACCATGTCCTGCCTTGCTGAATGGGTCTCTGAACTGGATACTATCTGGGACTTGGAACGCCTGCTGTCTCAGGAAACTGATAGGTAAGAACAAGTCTACAAGACATGGGCTTCCTTGTCAATGTTTTAACTCCAGTCTGCTTTCCATGACTGGATTACAAAGTAACAGGTAGCATTTTTTTCTGGTGCATATGCATCAGAGCTGCATTGCCTTAGTGTACTGTGGTGTCACTCAAAATGAATCACAACACGCAAACACACATAACAACACATCGCATCGCAGTGTTTCAGTCTTAAATCGTATGGGAGCTTAGTAAACACTAATGCCGCGTACACACGGTCGGACTTTCTATCCTACTTGGTCCGGCACACTTTCCGACGGACTTTGTCCGCCAGGTGCGCCGGACTTTAAAACGGACGGACTTGCCCACACACGCCGGGACTTTCCGGCGGGCTAGGTCCGCCTGTCTTTCCGACGGACTTTCGCCAGAGTTCCGGCGGACTTTCAGAATGAACGGACTTGCCCACACACGGACAAGTCCGTTCATTTTGAACGTGACTCAGGTGCGACGGGACTAGAAAAGGATGTCAATCTTGCCGCTTTTATCGGCGAGATTGACACCTTGCGAGCCCCGTCGCGGGGCATACCAGGCCCTTAGGTCTGGTATGGATTATAAAGGGGAACCCCTACGCCAAAAAAACGGCGTGGGGCCCCCCTAAAATCCATACCAGACCCCGATCCGAGCACGCAGCCTGGCCGGTCAGGAAAGGGGGTGGGGACGAGCAAGCGCCCCCCCCCTCCTGAACCGTACCAGGCCGCATGCCCTCAACATGGGGGGTGGGTGCTTTGGGGGAGGGGGGCGCCCTGCGCCCCCCCCAAAGCACCTTGTCCCCATGTTGATGAGGACAAGGGCCTCTTCCCGACAACCCTGGCCGTTGGTTGTCGGGGTCTGCGGGCGGGGGCTTATCGGAATCTGGGAGCCCCCTTTAATAAGGGGGCCCCCAGATCCCGGCCCCCCACCCTATGTAAATGAGTATGGGGTACATGGTACCCCTACCCATTTACCTAGGAAAAAAGTGTAAGTAATAAAACACACTACACAGGTTTTTAAAATATTTTATTAAACAGCTCCGGGGGGGTGGGGATCTTCCTCCGGCTTCGGGGGTCTTCTTCCGGCTTCGGGGGTCCCTCCGCTTCATCTTCTCCCGGCGTCCGGTTGGTTCTTCTCCGCTCTCTTCTCCCGGTGTTCCAGTTCTTCGGCCGGCTCCTCTGCTGTGTTCATGTAGCTCTCTTGCCAGCAGAGGTCCGGACTTCTGAGCTGCTGGGCTTCTTCTCTTCTCTTCTCTTCTCTTCTCCAGATGTTGACACGACGCTCTCTCCGGCTGGACTGGTCTCTGAGGGCTGCGTTGTGACTTATATAGGCGGAGACCCCGCCCCCATATGATGTCACAGTCCCTGGGCATGCTGGGACTGTGACGTTTTAGGGGGCGTGGTCGACCACGCCCCCTAAAACGTCACAGTCCCAGCATGCCCAGGGACTGTGACATCATATGGGGGCGGGGTCTCCGCCTATATAAGTCACAACGCAGCCCTCAGAGACCAGTCCAGCCGGAGAGAGCGTCGTGTCAACATCTGGAGAAGAGAAGAGAAGAGAAGAGAAGAGAAGAGAAGAAGCCCAGCAGCTCAGAAGTCCGGACCTCTGCTGGCAAGAGAGCTACATGAACACAGCAGAGGAGCCGGCCGAAGAACTGGAACACCGGGAGAAGAGAGCGGAGAAGAACCAACCGGACGCCGGGAGAAGATGAAGCGGAGGGACCCCCGAAGCCGGAAGAAGACCCCCGAAGCCGGAGGAAGATCCCCACCCCCCCGGAGCTGTTTAATAAAATATTTTAAAAACCTGTGTAGTGTGTTTTATTACTTACACTTTTTTCCTAGGTAAATGGGTAGGGGTACCATGTACCCCATACTCATTTACATAGGGTGGGGGGCCGGGATCTGGGGGCCCCCTTATTAAAGGGGGCTCCCAGATTCCGATAAGCCCCCGCCCGCAGACCCCGACAACCAACGGCTAGGGTTGTCGGGAAGAGGCCCTTGTCCTCATCAACATGGGGACAAGGTGCTTTGGGGGGGGGCGCAGGGCGCCCCCCTCCCCCAAAGCACCCACCCCCCATGTTGAGGGCATGCGGCCTGGTACGGTTCAGGAGGGGGGGGGCGCTCGCTCGTCCCCACCCCCTTTCCTGACCGGCCAGGCTGCGTGCTCGGATCGGGGTCTGGTATGGATTTTAGGGGGACCCCACACCGTTTTTTCGGCGTAGCGGGGTTCCCTTTATAATCCATACCAGACCTAAGGGCCTGGTATGCCCCGCGCTCGCCGCAATAGGAATATTTGTTTTTCCTATTGCAGCGAGCGCGAGATGCAATACCCTGCCCTCGTGTCGTATCTGGTCCGTCGGACCAGCCTACACACGAGCGGGCTTTCCGTCGGACCAGCACACACACGAGCGGACTTTCCGCCCGAAACTGAGTCCGACGGAAAGATTTAAAGCTTGTTTCAAATCTAGGTCCGGCGGGCTTTTGGGAAGAAGTCCGCCGGAAAAGTCCGCCGCCGCCCACACACGGGCGGATTGTCCGGCACACTCTGGTCCGCCGGACCAAGTATGCCGGAAAGTCCGACCGTGTGTACGCGGCATAACTGTTGTAGGTAACTGTTTTGTAATATGTAAGGTATATTAAAGCTAACAGAGCAGTGGGGTAAAAAAATATTTAATGTGCAATGTAACAAAAGAGGTGTAGGGGTCAGGACTATGTAATGTAAAACACAGAATATACAGTATAGGAGTATGTCCTGGCATTCAAAGTAAGTGGAAAGAAGGTCAATGGGAAGAAACAGATGAAAAAGGATCTGGTGTATCTATGGAGGAGCAGAATATCACCCTTAAAAAGGTAGTGTGTTAAGACTACAGAAAACCTCTCCTCATCTCCATAACATAGGAGACGTTGTTGCATAAATAGCTCACAAAGCGCAGCACGCTCCAAGCATGAGCAGTAGGGAGCCGGCTGTGAAGCCACAATGCTTCACTGCCAGTTTTCCTTAGCTGAGATGGCTATGACACCGCTGGATTCATGGACAGGTAAGTGTTCTAATATTAAAAGTCAACAGCTACAGTTTTTGTAGCTACTGACTTTTATTTTTTTCTGAAGGAGCCTGGAGCTCCTCTTTAAAGTTTACATAAAATGTAAAGTGGCATTAAATCCAAAATCAAGCATGTATCATATTGCAACTTACCAAATTAGAAGTGGTGGCTCAATTAGGTTTCTTTTTTATGCCACATACACACGATTGGAAATTCGGCCAGCAAAAGACCGATGAGAGCTTTTGGTCGGAAAATGCGACTGTGTGTATGCTCCATCGGACTTTTGCTGGCGGAGTTCCCGCCAGCAAAAGTTTGAGAGCAGGATCTCAATTTTTCAGTCGGAAAAAGTTCCTATCCGAAAATGCATTTGTCTGTATGCAATTCGGACGCGCAAAATATCACGCATGCTCGGAAACAATTTGACGCATGCTCAGAAGCATTGAACTGCATTTTCTTGGCTCGTCGTAGTGTTGTATGTCACCGCGTTCTTGACGGTCGAAAGTTCAGAGAACCTTTGTGTGACCGTGTGTATGCAAGGCAAGCTTGAGCGGAATTCCATCGGAAAAACCATCCAAGTTTTTTCGGACGGAAATTCCGATCATGTGTACGTGGCATTAGGCTTTATTTCTTGTGTTTTCCCCTGGTGATCTAGCCAGGAAGTCTGTCATTTTTCAACAGTACAAGTTGCCCTGGAGATTTAGCAGTTAGGGGTCTGAGACAAAAAAATTAACAGTGACAGGGAGGGGTGGTTACAATAGTCAGCTTTTATTTATTTGTGTAAAACATTTATCCCAAAAGAGATTTGGCCCCAATTTGTTAGTCCATCTAATACCCCCTCCCCCTCAAGCTGACAATGCTGCTTTCCAATGATGTCTTTGTTGCTCCTACATCCAGAGTGTGGGTACCCCAATACAAAAGGTGTGTTACCGGCCAGATCACCAGGTGCAAATAAGGGGAAAAAAGTATAAAAAAAAAATGCAGCCAACACATCTAACGATTGGTAGGCTGCAATATATATTTTTGGTTCAGTTTTTTTTTTTTTCTAACAGCCATGGAGATAATTATTATAGGAGAAAATGAAACAACCTAAAGAGGTTAAAACATGTATAATATTTACTATGTGATTTTTCACCCAGCGCAAAGATTTCAGTCTTAACTGCAATAACTATACAATGGATAATAAATAATGAGCATAATGAAGTGATAAAAATTGGTAGCCTTCTTTGCAGATGTCTTCCTGGAAAAAAATTGTAGCTGGAGCAGAAAATTGTTTAGAAAAGTAGCAATCTGCCAAAGAAAGGGAAATGATCCTTTCACTGCGTAGGTATTCTACTGTAAAAAAAGAAAAGACTAAGAGCTGGAAGTAGAAAATTACAGCCTGTAACGTTGCTTAGCAATCTTGTGGAGAAGGGCAACTACCAAATCTTTTGATTTTAAAGAACCAGTGAACCTAAAACTAAAAATGTATTCAGTGTAGGAAAGCTACTACAACTGATCGATGTCTGGGCTGTTATTTCCTTTGTGCACAAACTGTGAGCAATGGATAAAGCGGCAGGATAAGGCAAGTATTGAGTTACAGGAGTTACTTTAATTATAGGGATTTGGGTAAGCATGGGGTTAGCTTAGTGATAGAATCAGAGTGTTAAAGGTTTAGTTTAAGGTCCATTTCAAACTTGGGCATTGCAGGAATACAGGTTTAACCTCATGTTACTGCAATTGAATTAGAATGGCACCTTAAAGAGGAACTGCAGTCTGCTCACATAATTTGTAATACAAATATCTTTGCCATTTTGAAGCTTCCCTCCAACCACTTTGCATATTATTTTATATATACTGTGATTCTGTACTTGCCAAATATGCTGCAGAAATCTCCCTCCACTAAGTCTGGCTGCATCCATTTTAACTGTGGGCAGCTGAAGCTGCTGCATGTTCACTTCCTGGATTTACACAGACACACATAGGCACACCTCCAGCTCTGCAGCTCTCATTTGCCCTCTTATAACTCATCCCCCCTCCCTTACTGGCAAACTCTCACCAGAGTGATGTCATAAGCCTAGGCTTTTTATCAGACAAGAAACAGGAAGTGGGCTGTATAAGGTATTTACTGGCAGAAAAAAAATGTTTTACTATCCAAAGTTAAAACAACAATGGCAGAAGATTTAATAGATGGAAAGATGAAAAGAATGACTGAAATTCAACTTTAATACACAACTGCAGGAGCAGACAACTCCTGTGCTACAGTGCACCACAACACACATGCTGTGCATTGTGGTGCACTTTGTTTCAAAAAAGGATATGTATTTTTGGGCCATTTACATTGGCAATCCAAAAACCCGAGAAAAGAGGGTCCATGGTGTTATGCCCAAGTTTAGAGTTTAAGGTGTTAGGTTTCAGGTTAACTAAGAAGGTAAAGTGGAACTATGGGCAAAATAAAATATGACATACATGATGCAGACTGACACCAGCTTTTACAAAACAGATTACAGCGCACACATATAAGAATGACATTTATCCTGCAAGGCTAGGTAAAAACACCTGAACATATTAAAAAAAATACAGGGGTTTGGTCACACTATATGGTCATATAGTGCTAAGCCCACTTACTGCGATAAAGTACCCCGATTAGTGGGTCCTACCCTAGTAATAGAATGAAAGATCCTGCGTCTCAACCATGGGAGCCAAACTCCTCTATGTGGGAGAACTGAAGGGATTCCTCCTATGTACTGATGACCACTAATAAGAGGTAATGAAGAGGGGGAGGGGCAGACAACTCCTGTGCTACAATGCACCACAACACACATGCTGTGTATTGTGGTGCACTTTGTTTCGAAAAAGGATATGTATTTTTGGGCCATTTACATTGGTAATCCAAAAACCCGAGAAAAGAGGGTCCATGGTGTTATGCCCAAGTTTAGAGTTTAAGGTGTTAGGTTTCAGGTTAAGTACGAAGGTAAAGTGGAACTATGGCCAACATAAAATATGACATACATGATGCAGACTGACACCAGCTTTTGCCTGTTAATCCTGCCAGTAGATCTACTATTTTCTATAGTTTCAGGCTCCAGACTGTCATCTGCCATCCTTATTCCCCCAGCAATACCTTGCTGAGTCACTAGTCTGGAACAGGTATGTGCATATCAGGAGTTCTGTTACTTCATTCTGGCTGCATGCTTGTTCTGAGTCTGTGAAAGAGTAGGCACTCAAAACCGGGAACAAAAGTGCATTCTGAAAGCCTTTAGAAACAACCTCAACGATGCTAGCTTGTATATTTCTATCTTCATAGGCTTCCTTCAAAGGAAGACTACCATTGCTGAACACCTGGAGGTCTATTTATAAAACATTTGTTGCATGAAAATCAGAAGCATTTTTGCAAGCTGAACAAAATGTCGCTGTCATTTGTCCCAAGAGTTTATTTCCTGTATCAACAGCTCTATCTAGTGGCCAAAATACAGTATAGTTTTCTCATTGAGGAATTTCAGAAAACTATATTGCATTTTGGCCACTAGATGGAGCTGATGAAACAGGCAATAATTTCTTAAGCCTTGTACACACGATCGGATTTTCGGCAGGGAATTGTGTGATGATAGACTGTTTGCCTAAAATCCGACCATTGGTACGCTCCATCAGACAATTGTGTCCAACTTTCTGCCAACAAATGTTGGATAGCAGGCTAGTAAATTTTCTGCGGACAACGGTCTGTTGTCAGATTATCCTATCGTGTGTACACAAGTCCGTCACACAAAAGTCCAAAGTACAAACTCGCATGCTCGGAATCAATGCTCACCAAACACGACATTAGCAGAAGGTGCCCAAAGGGTGGCGATCAAGAGCTGAAATTCCACGTAGTAAGTCACTACGTTCGTGTTTGTTGGCCGACAATTGTGTACCGTTTATATGCAAGACAAGTTCCTGGCACATGCCCTTCGGACAAAAGTCTGATGCTTTGTTGGTCAACAATCCGATCGTGTGTACGAGGCTTTAGAAATAAAATTTCTTTAGCTTGCACCAATGCTTCGGACATTAGTGCAGCTAATGTTTTCTAAATTGACCAGTGGCAGCCCGTCAATAGGGGGCGCACGGACACCGCCCCCCCCCCCCCTAGTCTACATGCAGGGCGTTGGACGCATGAATTTCAATGTTTTATTTTTTTTATAAGCACAAATTGGCTTCAAAGAAGGGTCGGCAGGGGGGGTTCGCCGCACTCCCGTCATCTCCCATGGGGGGGGTCGCTGCATTCCTGTCCATCTCCTGCGCGGGGGGGATGACGCTGGTATTGAGCACCAGCCACCACTGAAATTGCCCCCCTTATGTTTTAATGCTCCTGAAATGTATTAATCTGATTTAAACTGAAAGTTTAAAGTCCTTGATTGAAAGTATATTAATATATTTAACCACTTCAGCCCCGGAAGAATTTACCCCCTTCCTGACCAGAGCACTTTTTGCGATTTGGCACTGCGTCGCTTTAACGGACAATAGCGCGGTCGTGCCACGTGGCTCCCAAACAAAATTGGCGTCCTTTTTTCCCACAAATAGAGCTTTCTTTTGGTGGTATTTGATCACCCCTGTGGTTTTTATTTTTTGCGCTATAAACAAAAAAAGAGTGACAATTTTGAAAAAAAACGCATTATTTTTTGCTTTTTGCAATAATAAATATCCCCCAAAAATATATAAAAAAAAAAATTTTTTTCCTCAGTTTAGGACGATATGTATTCTGCTACATATTTTTGGTAAAAAAAATCGCAATAAGCGTTTATTGATTGGTTTGCGCAAAAGTTATAGCGTTTACAAAATAGGGGATAGTTTTATGGCATTTTTATTTTTTTTATTTTTTTACTAGTAGTGGCGGCGATCAGCGATTTTTATCTTGACTGCGACATTATGGCGGGCACGTCGGACAATTTTGGCGTGATTTTGGGACCATTCACATTTATACAGCGATCCATGTGATTAAAATTGCATTGATTACTGTGTAAATGTGTCTGGCAGTGAAGGGGTTAACACTAGGTGGCGCTGTAGGGGTTAAATGTATCCTAGGGATGTGTTCTAACTGTAGGGGGATGGGCTAGCAGTGTCACTACACTGATCGCTGCTCCCGATGACAGGGAGCAGAAATCAGTGACACTGTCACTAGGTAGAACGGGGAGATGCTTGTTTACCTTAGCACCTCCCTGTTCTTCCTCTCCGTGAGGCGATCGCGGGTATCCCCGCGGCGATCGAGTCCGCGGGACCCGCGACCCGACTCACGGAGCTCCCGGCCGGCGTGCACACAATGGCACGGTGGCAATTTTAAAAGGACTTACAGGTACGTCCTTTTGCCTAGCCATGCCATTGTGCCGACGTACATCGGCGTGCGCCGGTCGGCAAGCAGTTAAAACCGTTTGTAAACCTTTGGTCAATAATAAAAAAAAAATAGGAATCAATGTCATGAACAAGACTCACACAGTGTGATTTCTAGCAGAACTTGAGAAAGTTGGTTTCATGATCAAAAAGCATTTTAGAGGACTTTAGCAGATGAATATATACAAGACATACAAACTTTCATGTCTGCTACAACTATGAGTACATTAGGGCTTACAAACAGTTTCAAGGTGGAATTCATGTCTTCATTTATTGCTGATACAACCTTTCATTAACCATACAGACATTTCAGAAGTAAGGTGGATAGACTGAATTAAAACTAATTATGCAAAGGTTATTTGAAAGCAGATACCTTTCTTCAGTCGAATTCCCACAGGAGCAGAGCAAACCTAAAAGGAGAAAATGTGTCAGATAAAAAGATTAAAAAAGGGTAAAGCCAGCAGATTGCACTTTCTACACATAATTTTAAGGCAAAACACATAAACCCTAGTAGTAAATCAATCAAAAGTGTCTGGGTAAGGAGATTTCTCCCAAAGGCGTACAATTAGAAATTGTAGTATAATACCATATATTAACATTATTTATGTTGCAGTGCTCTGGAAAACTGTGACAATGCATTAAAGGTATCATTTGTGGATAGCACTATAGCAAAGGAGAAGATGTGGCCAGATATAGTGATATTAGTGTGTTAGTGCATAATATTGAAATGTTTTATATTAAAATACAATACAAAAAACATTTAACCATGGGACTTTAAATAAGGCATAACATTGTACATGTTAGTAAAAAAAAAATCTAGTTTAAATATGTACATAGATAGGAGTGTTAGTTAAAATAGCAAGCTGATTTATTACCACTAACATACTGTATATCAGCATACAATCTGCACTGTATTCCTATAGTAATTCATATACAAGTTCCACATTGCTAAATTTCTAAAACATAACAATAGGTGCATCCTATAACTCAACGCGTTTCATGAATGTTGTTTCACTTCTTCAGGAGTGGAATACACCGATGTAAAATCTGTAAACTAAAAAACAAATTTTAGAGTATATTCAAGCACTCCCTAAAAAAAGAGGGGAGCACAGTATCTATGCATACTGATGTCCTTAAATAGAACGATGGCCAGAGAACGGTTCGCAAAAGAACTGGCACATCTGCTAATGCCAAAAGGAATCGCAGATTGTGGGCATCTAGGTACTCGCCGATGCAAATGCGCGCACGGCCGTGAAATGCTGCGAACATTAGCAATGTGTGACTAGCAATTCTGGTGCCCAGTGGCCTATTTAAAGCCAGCAGGCTGATCAACTAGTTGCTCAATGATCTTCAGCTCCCCCGTTTGTTCCTGTTCCTCATATTATTTGCCTTGAATATTGAAGTCTACCTGTCATCAGCTTATCCTCCGCAATGTAATGGCCAGACAGAGAGAACCAATCAAATGCTGGAGCAATACCACCGTTGTTTTTCTACGTTCTCTCAAGATAACTGGGTAACTTTGCTTCCTTGTGCCGAGTTTGCATACAACAATTCTGTACATGCTACCACCAATCAATCTCTATTCTGGGCGAATTATGGATTCCATCCCTCATTCCTGCCCAATACTGTACCAGAAGCAGTGTTACCCGCAGTACATAACAGGTTAACTTTTATCCAGGAAATTTACCAGGTTCTTCAGGAAACCATGCAAAGGGCACATGAAGATTATAAAAAATATTATGCTAAGAAGAAAGAGAATCAAGTTCTGAAGGCTGTGGCTTTTGAACGGTCCTTGCTGAGCTCTTATAAGATTCACCCAGTCTTTCATGTTTCTTTGCTCAAGCCAGCCACTTCTGGTTCCTTTGCAGGAAGAGAGGATCTCCTACCATAGTTTGTCAAGAAACAGAGTTTGAGGTAGAGGCCATCCTGGACTGCCGAAAGAGGGGAAGACAAGTTCAATACCTCATAAAGTGGAAAGGGTACTCACTCAAGTAATGTACATGCCCCTAAACTCCTGCGTCAATTCTATAGCAGAGAGGCTGTGAACATTAATGCGCAATAGCACACGCAATGCGTGACAGATTCTGTTGCCCAGTGGCCTATTTAAAATCAGGAGCCTGATCCACTAGTTGCTGGATGATCTTCAGCTCCCCTGTGTGTTCCTATGTTCCTGTTCCTGATATTATTTGATTTCCTGTTAACGCGCAGGCTTGCCTTTGACCTTTCTTGTCTCCATTCCTGGCTTTGACCCTCGGCTTGCTACATTGACTTCGCTCTTGTCTTCTGATCCATGTATGACATTTGGCTTGCTCTTTGACTCTGCTGCTACATGATTACCAGTTCTTCTGGCTCTCCCTTCTGCCAAGTCTCATTTGGTACATCTGAAGGACTCCTGCCCAACAGTGCATCCTGCTCGTCCAGCGGTCATCCAGCAGACATCTTCTCATCAACTCAGCCTGTCGCAGCTGGCAACCCCTGCTTCTTTGGGCATAGCACTCCCTGTCACCGCCTCCAGGGGTGCCCTGCCCTCAGCCACAGGGGAAGCTCTCTGAGCACTTCGGCCTCCAACCAGGTACGTGAAAACAATACTTACAAATCAGCTTGATAATTGATCTAAAATAACATCTTCAAATGGCAGCACAAGGAGCAGCACATAAATATGCATAGATTCCATCTATGCTTAATTATGTGATGCTCCTTGGTTTTCCTATCCGGGAGCCATTGTTTCCTTCCATAACTCCCAGGTCAGACACCATGTGACGTTTGGAGGTGTAACCTGCCTTCCTCTGCACTGCCTGTTCTTCAGTCCCCTACCCCCAACGATCACAATATAACATTTTAAGGGCACAAAAATACATATGTATGGCAATATACATAAAAACTTGTTATGTTGCAACTATTATTCACTAAAATAAACTAAACCTGTCACTGTCGGAATACCCACGGATAATGTTAGCTTCCATTGCTTCCTCCTTCATAGCATTATCCTGGGTATTTTCAATTTGGATATAATCACTGCACTTTTCTCTAAAGCACATGTACAGTATACTTTAAACAACATTTTCCAATTTTGCAAATGTAATTACATCACTGACTTGATTTATTTTTCCTATTATTGATTGTGATACATTAATGTTTATAGCACATCATCTTTCAATTTTATATTTCAGACCTCTGTGATCTTTTATTAGTCAAGTGTTTTTCACAAAGCAGCATTTCTCTATAAAATATAATTTTATTTTTAACTAAGCCTGGCAGATTTTCAAGGGCATGAAGTCTAAAATATATTTAAATTAAACCTGAGTACCTACAAGGACAGCCACCTAATTAGCAACAGCATCCACCAGGATGACAATTTCACACAATTTAAGCATTCTTCATCCAGAGAATGTAAAGCAGTTTATACAAAATATAAACACGGTCATTTCAGCAGTCGGCAGGGAGATGTTAAAATGAACTGCAACATTAATATGAATAAGTCTATTTTTGTTTTAGCCAAGTAACATGAATGGAAACTATATTGGTTTTGGGTCAACTTTATTTCAGATGCTTTTTTTTAAGTTTTGTACACGGTTCTATGGGTTAGAAAAAGAAATAGCACAACGAACGAAGATTTGTTTAAAGCTCTCATTATCTGATTAAAACCTTCTACTGAGCCTCTAATTCACCACTGCTATAAATCATTGGAGCACAGTGGAAACTGAAATAACTGAATATGTGAAATAGAAGACTAGGGCGCCATCTGCTAGCGGTATAGAAAACTGCATAGTATCAATATGCAATATTTTATATTTACCTTTAATTTTGTTTGTTCTGACCATAATAAATAAAGGAAACATACTATATTACTACAAATGTCTATATTTATTCTTGAAATATCTGGAGTTGCGGAATGCTTGGCAGGGCACAATTTGTCTTTGTTTATGTGTTTATTTGTTTTTTGTTTACAAACTTTTTTTTTGGTATAAAATGGTGGTACAAGTAAATACTGCACATCAAAACTAATGTCTTGTAAAGAGGTAGAAAAGGTAATTGGTTTACATTTGATTAATAAAATTGCACAGCGGGTTTGTAGAAACATTTTGATACACATATACATATAATGTGATATAGATGAAAAAGACATTTGTTTACCTTTATTCAGCCACCTGGGATTGCTTGGGGACACATCCAGCAAAAGAACTGGAATAGAAAAGTGGTGTAGGTCTGCTAAAAAGAGTTACAAGTGTCCCTGTATCCTAAATTATTATTATTAATATTATTATTATTATTATACAGGATTTATATAGCGCCAACAGTTTATGCAGCGCTTTACAACTTGAGGGTAGCCATTACAAATACAATACATTTTAATACAGTAGGAACCAGAGGGCCCAGCTCGTTAGAGCTTACAATCTAAAAGGGAAGGTCAAGAGGTAATAACTGGGGGGATGTGCTGATGGAGAAAATAAATGTACAGTTGTTAGGTGGGGGCCAAATAGGCTTCACTGAAGACATGAGTTTTCAGGGATCATCTGAAAGTAGACAAAGTAGGAGATAGATTAGGGTAGAGCATTCCAGAGGATGGGAGAGGCTCAGAAGAAGTCCTGGAGGCAAGCATGGGATGAGGTGACAAGGGAGCAAGAGAGCAGGAGGTCTTCCGAGGAGCGAAGAGGATGATGTGGTTGGTATTTTGAGACCAGGTTAGTGATGTAGCTGGAGGCCAGGTTGTGGATGGCTTTCTAAGTTACTGTTAGTAGCTTTAATTTAATTTGTTGGTTGAGTGGCAGTCAATGGAGGGATTGGCAGAGAGGAGTAGAAGACGCCAACCGGTTTGTAAGGTGGATGAGCTTGGCAGCAGTATTCATGATAAACTGAAGGGGGGATGGTCTATTTAGAGGTAAGCCAATGAGGAGGGATTTGCAGTATTCGAGGCGAGAGATGACCAGGGAGTGGATTAGAAGCTTTGTGGTGACATTGGTTAGGAAGGGGCGTATCTTGGAGATGTTGTGGAGGTTGAGGCAGCAAGCTTTGGACAGTGATTGCATGTGGGGCCGAAAGGATAGATCAGAGTCCAGGATTTCACCTAGGGCCTTGGCATAGGGGGACAGATGGAGTGAGTTGGGGGGTGGAAAGGTAGATTTGGGTGTCGTCAGCGTAGAGATGATATTGAAAGCCATGGGAGGCAATCAACTGACCCAGGGAGGAGGTGTAGACTGAGAAAAGGAGAGGTCCAAGAACAAAACCTTGAGGGACCCTGATCAGCATTTATCTTTCTTCAAACTGTCAATGGCTTGATTATACAATACAATTGCAGCTCTACATATAACACACATAGAGGGAGATTTACTAAAACTGGAGCACACAGTGCTGTGCATGGTAGCCAATCAGCTTCTAACTTCAGCTTGTTCAATTAAAGTGATACTAAAGTCTTGTTTAAAAAATAAAAAAACAAACTTGTTATACTTACCTGCTCTGTGTGATGGTTTTGTGCAGAGCAGTCCAGATCCTCCTCTTCTCGTGTCCCTCTTCGGTGCTCCTGGACCCTCTCTCCTGTTTTGTGCCCCCATAGCAAGCAGCTTTCTATGGGGGCACTCAACCTGAGCCGCACTTCCCTGTGTCCACTCAGACACAGAGCCATGGCCCAGACCCATCCCCTCTCTCTCCTCATTGGCTCACTGACTTTGGTTGACAGCAGCGGAAGCCAATGGCGCTTGCAGGAAAGTAAAAAACAGCACATTGCTGCTGTCAGAAGAGAACCCTGCGATCAGAGGTCGGCACTTGCTGATTGGTTAGCGCTGCAGCCAATCACAGCACAGCGGGGGCACGCAGACCCGCTCCCTACCCCGGCGCTCTAATCACGTACAGGTACGTGATTTTGGGCAGAGCAGCTGCCCTGCCGCAGTACATATGCACTGGGCGGTCATTAAACGGTTAAAATGAAACTATCAGCAAAAGCAAAAAATTATCTATTATCTAAAGCCCATTCCCAGGCTAAAAGTACCCCCTACCACCCCTCCAACCCATCCTGCACATTTTTTTCCTTACCTTGTGAAGCAAGATATACTCACTTAAGTCTAGCATCCAGGTCCTTCGCTGTGCCATTGCCAGGTTACGCAACAATGGATTCGGGTGAGAAAAAAGGGCATTTAGATCATTTTTTTTGTTGTTGTAATGCCAGGGATTAGAGAGGTGGAGACGAGGGAGTAATAATCAAAGATTAGCTTTCAATGATAGCTTAAATAATTTTTGACATTTGTGATTTTCATACTTGTTCATAATTGCTCCTGTTCAGGCACCCAAAGATTGTGAAAGCTAGAGAGTCAGATCAGCCATGCAGACAGCATTTTAAATGGAGTTCAGTAATGGGAGCTTCTGTAATTTCCATACGACAGGATTGCCTGACGATCCTTTGTGGCTACCTTCTACTTCAGTAGCACTGTCAGCACCCATTTACAGCCCATCCAGGCATTCAGGTATAAGCTGAAAGCTTTACAGCCATTCAATTTTTTCATTTGATTTTCACCAAAGAATTGTTCTGTTTAATTAAGTAAGATTTACACCCAACAATTCATTGCCAGTAACCCAGATTCCTTTTCTGCCAGACCATTTCATTGAAATCCTATTATTGTTCCAGTATGGGAAACTATTTAGCCTGACTCTAACCATGAAAATCACCAAAATAAATTAACTGCAGTCGTATTGTTCCACACACCCAATCCACTACATTTACTGTATATTCTTCTGTCATCTCCAGGAAACTTTATATAAAATTATAAGATTAATGTCTTTCCGAGTCAATTCTCTGTGCCCTTCCAGAAGTAATTCCACTTTTCTTAGGCTTCACAAAATTGGGCCTCTCATCAATTTCTCTTTGTTAGAAATTCTGTATATACAGTGCCTTGCAAAAATATTCACCACTTGGCTTTTTACCTATTTTGTTACATTACAGCCTTTAGTTCAATGTTTTTTTAATCTGATCTCATTGTGATGGATCAGAACACAATCATCTAAGTTGGTGAAGTAAAATTAGAAAAATATATACATAAAACTATTTTTCAGAAATAAAAAACTGATAATTGGCATGTGCGTATGTATTCACCCCCCTTGTTATGAAGCCCATAGAAAGCTCTGGTGCAATCAATTATCTTCAGAAGTCACATAATTAGTGAAATGATGTCCACCTGTGTGCAATCTAAGTGTCACATGATCTGTCATTACATATACACACCTTTTTGAAGGGCCCCAGAGGCTGCAACAGCTAAGCAAGAGGCATCACTAACCAAACACTGCCCAGAAGACCAAGGAACTCTCCAAACAAGTAAGGGACAATGTCATTGAGAAGCACAAGTCAGTGTTAGGTTATAAAAAAAATATACAAATCTTTGATGATCCCTAGGAGCACCATCAAATCTATCATAACCGAATGGAAAGAACATGGCACAACAGCAAACCTGCCAAGAGACGCCTGCACACCAAAACTTACGGACCGGGCAAGGAGGGTATTAATCAGAGAGGCAGCACATAGACCTAAGGTAACCCTGGAGGAGCTGCAGAGTTCCACAGCAGAGAATGGAGTATCTTTACATAGGATGACAATAAGCCGTAGGCTCCATAGAGTTGGGCTTTATGGCAGAGTGGCCAGAAGAAAGCCATTACTTTCAACAAAAAACAAAATGGCACGTTTTGAGTTTGTGAAAAGGCATGTGGGAGACTCCCAAAATGTATGGAGGAAGGTGCTCTGGTCTGATGAGACTAAAATTGAACTTTTTGGCCATCAAAGAAAACGCTATGTCTGGCGCAAACCCAACACATCACATAACCCAAAGAACTCCATCCCCACAGTGAAACATGGTGATGGCAGCATCATGCTGTGGGGATGTTTTTCAGCAGTCAGGACTGGGAAACTGGTCAGAGTTGAGGGAAAGATGGATGGTGCTAAATACAGGGATATTCTTGAGCAAAACCTGTACCACTCTGAGTGTGATTTGAGGCTAGGACGGAGGTTCACCTTCCAGCAGGACAATGACCCCAAACACACTGCTAAAGCAACACTTGAATGGTTTACGGGGAAACATGTAAATGTGTTGGAATGGCCTAGTCAAAGCCCAGACCTCAATCCAATAGAAAATCTGTGGTCAGACTTATAAATTGCTGTTCACAAGCACAAACCATCCAACTTGAAGGAGCTGGAGCACTTTTGCAAGGAGGAATGGGCAAAAATCCCAGTGGCAAGATGTGGCAAGCTCATAGAGACTTATCCAAAGCGACTTGGAACTGTGATAGCTGCAAAAGGTGGCTCTACAAAGTATTGACTTTAGGGGGGTGAATAGTTATGCACATTGACTTTTTCTGTTATTTTGTCCTATTTGTTGTTTGCTTCACAATAAAAAAAAATCTTGAAAGTTGTAGACATGTTCTATAAATTAAATGATGCAAATCCTCAAACAATCCATGTTAATTCCAGGTTGTGAGGCAACAAAACATGAAAAATGCCAAGGGGGGCTAATACTTTTGCAAGGCACTGTAGCTCTACAGAACAGACAGTGCACAGTCCACATGGGCTTTGCTGCTTAACTGCAGACAGGAAACAGCAACTGTTATTATACAGAGAAAAGACATCAAGTTTAACCATGGATGCAGTTACAAAATTATAAACACTGCCATCTACTGGCTGCATAATATATCTCTACTAAATAATGATATTGATGAAGTTGTTGCACAAAATATACTTCTGTATTCCAACACTTCCCAAAAAAATTCTGAAATTTACACCCCTCCTCCAGATAAAAATCAGCATTGATGAGTCCCTCATATACTTTGCAGGCAGACTTAAAGTGGTTCTAAAGGCAAAACATATTTTACCTTATTGCATTCCCTGCTTTAGGGTAAAAAAATTTCCAGGTGGAAGGTTCACCCCCTCACTCCCCCTATACTTACCTGAGTCTTATCTCGATCCAGCACTGTGCTTGTCTGCAGCAGCGCTGGTCTCTCTCTCCTCACAGGACGGACAGGTAGCAGCGGGAGCCATTTGTGTCTGCTGCTGTCAATCAAATTATGTGAGCGAAGAGCGGGGCGGGGCCGAACTGCGCTGTGTGTGTCTAAAGACTCACACAGCCCAGCTCAGAATCAAGCCCACAGGTGCGCCCCCAAATGAAGTGGCTTTATTTGGTAGCACTCCGAGAAGAGGAGGAGCCTGTAGCGCTGGTGGGGGATCCTCGAAGAGGAGTGCAGTACCATTGCACAGACCAGGTAATGTATAACATGTTTATTATTTATTTAAAAAATGGAAACTTTACAAACGCTTTAATATAAAACAGTAGCTCCCCAGTAAATGTACCAGTGACAGGTGAAATAAAGATGCACAGGCTACACATTTTATTTTCGTGTTTACGAAGGGTGAGATAGCCAGCTGGAGCCCCTTGGATGTCCATCTTATATGGGTAGCAGCAGAAGAATGGCGTGGAACCTTACGTCAGTCTTATTTTCTTAGGGATACCACCTCTATGTGTACAATTTTTTTCTAGCATGCCACTTTTCAAATATATTTTTCTCAGGCAAACTAAATTGTGGTACAATGCAACCAAATCACGAAAGCTATCCTTAAGGATTTTCCTTAAAGGCTTGTTAATATGTTAATACAAAGCTTAACATTTGGAGTCAGCAAGTTTATGTAAAAATACATTTTTGGTAATTAAATGGAAGGATAAGCAGAATGTTTATGTAGCGGTATACTGGGACCCAAGAGACACCTCCAGATACAGGGAGCGGGCTTACATTCACCCCAGGGCTGAGTCCATGGCAATAATGGGAAGTGAGAACAAATACAGGCACCAGTCACTTTAGTATTTTTCAATGCTTTAATGAAAAACTTGAAAGAAGTAGTAGTAAAGAGGTTGAGGGGAGGTTGCAGATACCTTTTTGTAGCAGATCACTTACAGACTCTTCAGAATAAAGGACAAACACAGCTGTCTCTCTGTAAATCTTGTATGGCTGGGTAGATCTCTGCCACAGATCTAGCAACCTGCAAGATGTCTGGATAAGCCTCTCTCACAGACTTAGCAGCCAGCAGATGCCTGGATAAGTCTCTCTCACAAACTTAGCAGCCAGACAGTCAGTTACCTTAATTGAATTGTAGAACAGCTTCCAGTACCAGAACTCTTAAGCCATCCGGCGATACTGTAAGAGTAGTTTAAATATAGATCAGCTTCTTCACAGTACCAGAACCTTTAAGCCATCCAGGCAGTACTGTGAGGGTAGATTAGAGATAGAGCAGCTTCTTCACAGTACCAGAACCTTTAAGCCATCCAGGCAGTACTGTGAGGGTAGATTAGAGATAGAACAGTTTCTTCACAGTACCAGAACCTTTAAGCCATCCCGGTAGTACTGTGAAAGTAGGTTAGAGATAGGTGTGTCCTCCAAGTAAGTCACCAGGCCCTTCTGAGAGACCAGCCTTCATCCTGGCTCTCTCCAGCAAGGGTCCTCCCCTGGATCTCCTCAGCTTGGCTGGGCTTCCTCCACACAGGCAAGACAGCCTAAGGACCACCTCTGCGGTAGTAGGCCCCAGACAGGCTTCTGGGCCTACTTGCACAGCTGCATTGACGCAGCCCTCCAGCCTGGAGGGCCACGAGGTAAGAACTGATTCCTAGCACATGGCATCTGTCCCATAAATACTCTTCCCCAGAATGCACAGCAGCAAGAACCTCCCACTGGGCTGTTTCTGAAAGAAGAATATTCATTAAAGTTTCACCAAGTTGTTATTCACACACTGCCCCATGGTACCAGTGACACCTACTGGCAACAGTGGAAACTGCACAACCAAGTAAATTCCAGAACAGATCTAGAAAACTATATACATTAAATCTGAGCTGGTTACAGCTCAGCCAAAAACTAAATTTACCTACGATCACCTGATCAAAAAGAGCAGGGTGCTACATTTATGTTCTTTCATCTACTGCCCATCTACCTGCAAATTCAGGAAGGTGTTAGCCTGGTCCAAAAACCTCTCTGCATCAAATAATATAATCTACATACGGGAGATGCAGATTTAAACAAACAAATTAGTAAGCTTTACTTGACAACTTGAAGATCAATGTACTGGTAATAAATCTGCAGTAAAATCTGGCTCCTTCTTAAAACATGAAGAAGAGATCATTACAGTCATAATTTGCCAGTAAGGTCCTTTACCTGAAAGGCTTTAGTCAGGCATGCTAAAAGGTTGCATGAGAGACACTTCCCTAATTGTATCCAGGGCCAGATTAAGAGCATTATGGACCTGGTGCTGAGGATTTTGGTGGACCTTAAGGGCTGTGAGTCGGCTGCACTCTGAGGTGAAAGTAAAATGGTGCAGCGATACAGTCCCAATGCTATGGAAATCCCAGGCTTCCATAAGAGCACTACATCGGCGTGCCTGAGGTGAGGTTGAAGGGTACAACTGTGCAGACCTGACACAACACTACAGAAGCTGAATACCTGGCTCCCGTTAGGACTGCCTGCAGTGCCTGTCATTAATCCCGCCACCCAACCCAGCTGGGCCCAGGGCTTTTCTTTTCAGGGAATAGGTACAGGAACTATCCCCCCCCTTCCTGCAGGGGAGAACAGCACAAGGTTCTAATGCCTGTCTTTGTAGGGCTGGACCCCAGGAACCCAGGGCTGAGGTCTTGCTACATTACCTAAAGCTTTCCTGGTGGTGTGCTTTACCGGTCCGTGCTTTACCGGGAGTGGAACGCCGATATCTAGGGACCCAGTCCTTGAAGGTTTGCTAAACGCAGCCCGCCGTGATGGGTGAAGGTTGGATTGTCTGTTAATTCAGCAAATCTTGCAGCGGGGATAAGGTAAGGGAAGAAACTTAGGAACTAAAAAGTCCACCTATGTATTCTTCTATTAGGGAAAAAATGTTGAAAAAATGTTGTCATTCCTTAAATTCTCCACTAGAGGGAGTCTATGCACATACCTTAATCTGGAACAGTGGGCACAGGATGAGGTGTTACCCTCAGGCGATCAGGAGGAAAAACAAACCGATGATTCCTCTGCGGATGAAACAACTGTAGATGAACCTTTTTCAGCCTCTCACTCTGAGAAATTGCTGATACAATCTCTTACGGAGATGGTTCATTCTACTTTCATACTACTTCTAACGGAGTCTCCTGAAAGCTTGGTTTCTTCTTTGGGTTCCTTAAAACCTTCTCAGCCTTTGCATGCGTTTCCTGCACATGCATTACTAGAAAAGCTTATTCTTGCTGAATGGGATCACCCGGATAAGCATTATCTCCCCCCTAAGAGATTTTAAGTTCTCTATCCCCTGGTGGAGAAATTCTCCAAAAAATGGAAAGTACCAGCAATTGACGCTGCGATTTCCAGTGTGAATAAAGGCCTAACTTGTCCTGTAGACAATCCACAAATGCTTAAGGATCCAACAGCTAAGAAGTTGAAATCCCTGTTAAAATCTATTTTTTCCTTGGCAGGTGCCTGCAGTTGCTGCAATAGACGTCTGTCAATCCCTAAAGCACCAATTTATTATTTTTTATTTTTTTTATTTTTTTTTTAAATCTTTATTTAGTTTTTACATATCCATACAAAAGGAAAAATCAAAAATCACTTTTAATCATATACCAATATAATAAACCCACACATCCTATCCCTAACAACCCCCCCCTCCTACCACCCCCTAACCATGCCCCCCCCCCTGTCTCCCCCGCAGACCCACTCTTATGTTACCCACCAGACCAAACACCTATCTGTCCTACCGATTCCGAGTTAACTCAGCATCTTATCGGCGTACTTAGCTGACTTCCTGAAGGCCATCCAGCTTGCCCATCTTCCTCCCACCGTCTCTTGCTCCATAGTTAACAAGTCTTTTTCCCTTTTCTCTAGGTTATAAGTTTCCTGTACTTTTAGGAGCCAGTCCCTAATCTTAGGGCCTTCAGGGTTCTGCCAGTTCTTGGGGATTAAGCTTTTTGCTGAATTCAGTAACACCGGGATTATGGATGCGTTGTACTCCCGCTTTCCTCCCTCCGAACTATGGAACAGGCATATCCAAGGATCGTATGGAATTAGTTTACCCGTAATCTCCTCTATTACTTGACCTGTTTACTGCCAAAACTTTTTAACCAAAGGACAACTCCACCATAAGTGTGCCATAGAACCCGGCACCTTACAGCCCCTCCAGCAGTTCGGTGACCTATCTGGTTGATATTTATTAATTTTATCCGGGGTTGCATACCATCTTGATAGGCACTTGTAGTTAGTCTCTATCATTTTTATATCGGTTGTCAAGCTGTGTGTTGCCTTTAAAATATTACCCTTTGCGTTTCCTTCTAGTGATATCCCCAGGTCCCTCTCCCATTTATTAATGAATGGCGGTATGTCCCCCTCCCCTCTGATCATCAGCATTTTATAAATCGCCGAAATATACCCTTTGGTCTTGGTATTACCAAAAATTTTTTCTATTGGCAGTAGGTTATTTTCCTCTCTTATAGGCCCAGGGAGACTGTTGACAAAGTGCGAAAGTTGAGCATACCGCCATCCATTCAGTTTCATTAAATCTCTACGAGTGTCTAAGTGCTTATATGTGCCTATTTTTCCTTTTTTCACTATATCTTTTAATTGTGCTTCCTTACTTATGATCCAGTTGCCTCCAACTTCTTCCATCCCCGGTGGAAATAGCTCATTGTTTTTTAAATATATCAGTGGTGAGTTGTATTCCCAACTGTTTGCTGTGTGCATCAAGTCCCAAATTTTGAGGGTGTGTTGTGTGATTGTATGTGTGTCTGGTCCTAACTTTCTATACCGTGGGGGATTCCACAGCAATTGATTCAACCGTGCATTACTTAAGCCCATTTCCAAACTAACCCATCTTTTATTATTCCCTCCCTTAACCCAATCTACAGCCCTTGCAATAACTATTGCATTGTGATATTTTTTTAAATCGGGGAGAGCCAACCCCCCTTGTGCTTTTCCTCTGCATAAGTCTTTATGTGCAACTCTAGGTTTCTTATTATTCCACACAAACCTGTTTAATAATAGTGTCAATTTTTTAAAATAAATTTGCGGCAACGGAATGGGCAACATTTGCATCTTATAAAATACTTTTGGTGCCAACACCATTTTAACCGAATTGATACGCCCAATCCATGAGATTGGACAGTGGCTCATCCTTTTTGCTTCTGCTCGGATTTCATCCAGGAGGGGTATAAAATTTAAGGTGTATATCTTCTTTATAGAGCTAGAGAGCCTAACCCCCAGGTACTGTATATTATCTCTCACAGGGAAATGGAAAGTTTCCTTGATCCAAGCCTCCTCCTTCCTCTCTATATTAATGTTAAGGGCTTCAGATTTTCCCAGATTGATTTTATAGTTTGAAAGCTCTCCATAGTTCTTGATAACAGCTAGTAAATTGGGGATCGAGATCCTCGGGTTTGTAAGGTAAAGGAGGACATCATCGGCGTAAGCAGCCAACTTATGTTCTTCCTTCCCCACAATACAACCTGTAATGTCCCGGTTTTTTCGTATAGTGGCTAGTAGTGGCTCTAATGTCAGCACAAACAGAAGAGGAGAGAGCGGGCAGCCCTGTCTGGTCCCGTTCATTTCGAAATGGGCTGAGGTGATGTTGTTGACTTTAACAAAGGCAGAAGGGTGATCATAAAGGACCTTTACCCACCTTATCATTTTTTCTCCCACCCCCATTGCTTCCAGCGTTTTGATCATGAACCCCCAGTCTACTCTGTCAAAGGCCTTTTCGGCATCTATTGACAGAAATAGACCAGGGGCCCCGTTGCTCTTGATGGCTTCTGCTATGAGCAGTGACCGCACCCCGTTGTCCCTGCTCTCTCTCCCTGGGACAAAGCCGACCTGGTCCAGGTGGACCAGATGTGCCATTTTCCCCTTAAATCTAGTTGCAAGCACCTTCGCATACAATTTTATATCTGCATTTATCAGCGCTATGGGCCTGTAACTGGAGCAAAGGGTGCGGTCCTTACCCTCTTTGGGGATTAAGGTTACAGCCGCCAGCAGAGCACCTTCACTTAGCCCGCCCTGCGTCCCTAGTTCGTTCCACAGCCTACACATCTTCGGGACCAAGGAGTCTCTAAATTTTTTAAAGAAGCCAGCTGTGAAACCATCCGGGCCTGGGCTTCTCCCAGTGGGGGAGGATCTCAGAGCCAGATGGACCTCTTCTTCTGTTATGGGACTATCAAGGTCCTCCATGTCGCCCCCTGTCAATTTGCTAAGCCCTGCCTCCTTTAAAAAGGCATCAGCCCTTTCTTTATTCCCTCTGCTGTGTCCCATCTTACCCACTGAATACAAGGATGTAAAATACTGTCTGAATTCCTCACCGATGTCTCTCGAAGAGAACACCGGGTCCCCTTTTTTGTTTTGGATCCTGTCGATAAAATTAATACATTGTTTTCTCTTCAGAGTTTTTGCCAGGTGTTTGCCTACTTTGTTTCCCCACTTAAATTTTTCCCTGAGATGTCTATTCGTGATTTGGTGCACCTCCTCTTCCAATAGGTCTCTTAATTCATCTCTCTTAATGGTCAGCTGTTGCAGTGGAGACTTATCAGGTCCTCTGTGGGCTTTATGTATCTGCTCTAGCTTGAAAATTTCTGCCATGAGGGCCTCCTTTTTTTTTTTCCTTTCTTTCTTTAGGCCTGCCCCAATGGAGATCAGGATCCCTCTGATATACGCCTTAAAGGCTTCCCATACAATCGCCCCTTGAGATTCACCCGTATCATTAGGTAGAAAAAGAAATCAATTTCCTGTTGGATTTTTTCTACACTTTTAGGATCTTTAATTACATTTTCATTAAGACGCCATGTGAACGGGCGATTTTGCTCTCCTTTTAGTCTTATTTTCATCATGACAGGGGCGTGGTCTGACAGTGTTCTAATCCCTATCTTGGTTTCTTCCACTGTGTCCACCAAGCTGTGATCCACCATCAGATAGTCCAATCTAGAAAAAGTGCCATGCGCGGGGGAGAAGAAGGTATAATCCCTGACTCCAGCATGTTGAACCCACCACATATCGACAAGCTGACATTCGTATAATTTTTTTCCAATTCTTCTCAGGGAATCCTTACTCAACCCACGCGCATTTGATGAGCTATCTAAGGATGGATCCAAGCTGAAATTAAAGTCCCCTGCCACTATCATCTCCCCCTCCCTGAATTCCAGTAATTGGTTAAGGACCCGTGAAAGAAATTTGGTCGGTTCCTTATTCGGGCAGTAGATATTGGCAAGGGTAAGAATTCTCTCACCAATCCTAATCTTCAGAAAAAGGAAGCGCCCATCTAGATCTGTTTTACTATCTATTAGGAGATGATTAAAGCTTTTCGAGAAACCTATTGCCACCCCTTTTGCTCGTTTCATAGGGGAGTCACTGTATAACCATTTTGGGAAATGCCTGGAATAAAGTTTTATGCCTGTTTCCCAAACTAAGTGGGTTTCCTGCAAGAAAACCACCTCTGCTCCATAATGGTGCAACTCTCTCAGTATTTTGTGCCTCTTATTGGGGGAATTTAAACCCTTAACGTTGTATGTCAGACATTTGAAATTCATTTTATCCAGGCTTTGTACCTTCTCGGAACCTGGTGTTTGCCTACGGGACTCTGTGTAGAGCAAGTCTGATCGGGAGAGGTCCCCCCCTTTCCAACCCCCTCCCCCACCTCAAGCCTCCCATCCCACCCCTTCCTCCCCCCCTCCTCCCCCCATCCCCCCCCACCTCCCGCCCTCCCCCTCCCCCCCCGCCACTACCTGGCAAATGGGTCGCAGAGCCACTCTTACTGTGCTCCTACCCTGCGCCCGTTGTGCCCTGGGGTGTGGCTCTGGTGATGGCCGGCGGTGGCTACATCTCCCCCCACATGGGGGGGGGGGGTTCTGCCAGGGGCCTCAATATGCACTTGTGTTCCCCCTTTTCCTGCCCCCCCCACTCCCCCACCCCCCAAACCCTCCTCCCGCCCCTCAGATTATACCCCCATATTCAAAGCATGACATAACTATCAAAACCTGTTACTACACAAGAACCCCTTCAGGGATCTTGGGGACTCCAATGTCCAAGTTTCTGCAGAAGTCCTGCAAGTCTTCCAGATGTCTCAGTTTAAAAGTCCTGCCCTCTTTAACCACACTCAGAGACATCGGGAAGCCCCAACTGTACTTTAGGTTTGCCCCTCTTAATAAGTCAAGTAATGGTCTCAGCTGGCGTCTCCTCGCTAGTGTACCCGCAGAAAGGTCCGAGAATATTTGTATTTCCTGATTGTTGAATTTTACATGTGAAGCCCCTCTCAGTTTGCTCCAGATTTTGGCTTTGTCGTCATACTGGTGGAATTTGACTATGACGTCTCTGGGTGAATCATCTCTCAAATTTGGGGGTTTTCTGATCCTATGGGCTCGATCGATTTTCAGTTCACTATCCAGGCTTCTACCCAAGAGGGGATTAAAAATCTCTTTAATGATTTTAATCAGGTCTTCTTCTCTCATCTCAGGTAGGGATCTAATTCTTAAGTTTTGACGCCTATTTTGGTTTTCTTGTTCTTCCATCTTAAATAACAGATCTCGTTGGCCCCTCTGTAGTGTTTTTACTTGGTTTTTTAATATCGAGATTTCTACATCCTGCAGTTCCGCCCCTTTCTCTAATTCTTCCACTCTTTTTAGGAGATGTCCCATATCAGTCCTGACATTAAGAATTTCCACCTTAATCACCTTTTCCAACTTTTCAAACATGTCTTGAATCTCCGTTTTTGTGGGGAGGGCTTCCCCTGTGAGGTCTGGCTCCATATTCAAGGCAGATGCTCCTTCAAAAGGTGTCTCTGAGATGGCCGACCCCCCCTGGGTCCCTTTGTTTTTAGTTGAGGCTTTTTTTTTGTCCTTTAACTCTTGTTGCTTATTTTCGGTATTTGGACTCTTCAAAAACTTTTGAATCGTGCTGGAGTTCAAGCTATCTCTGGGTTTGGTACTGTCTGCTGATTTTTGGGGGCGTCCTCTCATATTCATCCCTCCTCCCACGGCCACCTAAGCCCTGTTTATACTGGCTTTTGCTGGCTACTGGTTTAGTGGTCCAGTTCTAGGCCCACCCTGATCCTATTAATTGTCACAGACGGTGGGGTTCGGGACCCACTAACCTACCCTTTGGGGTGTTGCAGCAAAACACTTGCTGAGTTGAAGCAGACAGCCTAAACACCCTTTGGTCGCAGCACTGGTTCTAATAGTAACAGGCGATTTCTACACCATATATCGTGAGAGACCGAGAGAGGCCCCTCAAAACTTTCAAGATTGGTAATCAGTTTGATTTCCTCCAGGGGCAGCTTTCCCCAGGATATAGCACAGTTCCTATGAGTGCCTGATCGGCTTGGCTGTTCCCACCTGTTCCTCAACAACGCTGTTTGGGGGGTAAAACATCCATTCACACACCAAACCAGACCTGCTCTGGGTTCAAGTTGGTCACGCACTTAAATAAAGTGACATTTGTTCAATTTTCTATGGCCCTCTCTTTGCTTAGTTACCATAAGGTGCTTAGCTGACCGTACGCTAGTCAAAACGACGGTCTGACGGGTCGCTGCTCTTTATTGTTATCTAGAGTCCACTTGCAGTTTATGAGTATTCGGAAACAGGCATATAACACAGTTTTTGTGGGTGTAAGTCAGGCAGGCTGATCCTACCTGGATCCTTGGGACCACCAGTGGGGGAGTCTTCCGTTTTCTGATAGAATTTCCTTGCTGGCACCAGCGCTGTACTTGCAGAGATGACAGAGCAAAAAGAAAGGAGGGGGGACCCCCGTGCCTCCCGATCCGCCGGGATTATCTGTGCAAAGGCTTCCTGATTTAGGGGGATGCTGCACAGCCACACTCCTTCCTAAAGTTCAACGAAGCTGGAGGGTTAGGGAGATACCGGCCCGGGGGGTTCAGGGAGCGACCGACACAGGGGGGGATGGCCAGGGGAAGCTGCTGCGGCGTGGCTCCATTCCAGACGTTCTCTGAGTGCCAAACTACTGCTTGCGCCGCTCCACCGTTCTCAAGGAGCCGCCTGGGACTAGCTGTCAGGTATGTCAGCCCGCAGCTTCAGGGAAAGGATGCCACGTCAGCCACGGTCTCTCACCCCGTGCTTTTCAGGACGCCATCCCGTTCAGGCTTACTCCGCTCACCGCCCCACCACCGAGCCCCGCCCCCAGACCTCAGCACGTCACATCCTCCTTCTCCCCCTGAGCTTGCGTGCTTCTGATCACCTTGCTCCTAAAGCACCAATTTAAACAGACCCTTAAAGAGGTTCCTGCACAACAAGCTCGCGAATTGGCTGAACTACCAAAAGCATTATTCTTTGCCATAGATGCCATTAAAGATTCTATTCACCAGGGGTCCTGCCTTATGCCTATGCTTGTGCATATGCGTAGAATTCTGTGGTTAAAAAATTGGTCAGCTGAAGCACTATGTAAAAACCTCCTAACTGGGTTCCCTTTTCATGGGGAGCGGCTATTTGGAGAAGATTTGGACAAATATATCCAAACAATTTCTAGTGGAAAAAGTATTCTTTTGCCAGTCAAAAGAAAGTATAAACGCCCTTCATTTAAACGGGCTCTTTCCCCTGCGCCAGGGGCTTCCGCCTTTAGGCAGTGGCGACGGCCTCCACCATCAGACTCTAGAGGAAAACCTTAGGGTCAGACCCAGGGTCAGAAGAAGTCCTGGGGTCAGAAACCTGCAAAGCAGAATCCTGAAGCCTCATCATGAAGAGGCAACCCCCATCACCAAGGTGGGGGGCAGACTTCTGCAGTTTTCAGAAGTCTGGCAAGAGGAAATACAGGACAGATGGGTCATCTCCACGGCAACGCTGGGATACAAGCTGGAATTTCGGGACTTTCCACTGTCTTGTTTCCTGAGGTCAAGCATTCCCAAAGATCCAGAGAAAAGACAATCTCTGTTTCAGGCACTAGACCGATTAATATCTCAAGGGGTGATCATGCAGATCCCCACAAAAGAGCAAGGTTTGGGGTTTTATTCAAATCTTTTTATGGTACCAAAACCAAATGGAGATGTCAGACCCATTCTAGATCTAAAAAATCGAAACCAGTTCCTGAAGATCCGCTCCTTTCTCATGGAGACGATCAGGTCAGTAGTTTCTATCCTTCTAGGAGGAGAACTTCTATTGACATCAGGGATGCATATCTGCATGTTCCTATATTTCCCGCTCACCAAAAGTTTCTGTGGTTCGAGTTAGAACAGCAGCATTTCCAGTTTGTAGCCCTGCCCTTCGGGCTAGCCACAGCACCCCGGGTGTTCACAAAAGTGCTGGCCCTACCTCTAGCCAGGTTAAGGGCACAGGGCATAACAGTCGTAGTGTACCTTGATGATCTATTGCTAATAGACCAGTCGGTGGCTTGTTTGGAGCAAAGCGTACGCACTACAACCAGTTATCTGGAAAGTTTGGGTTGGATTATCAACCTAGAGAAATCTTCCTTAATAACGCTAAAAAGGCTGGAATACTTGGGTCTGATCATAGACACAGCCCAGGAAAAGGTGTTCTTGCCTCAGGCAAAGATCAACTCCATAAAAGAGCTGGTGCGGATGGTCAGGACAAAAGGCGATCCCTCCATTCGTTTCTGCATGAGGTTGCTAGGAAGCATGATGGCTTCATTGGAAGCAGTTCCCTATGCCCAGTTCCATTCAAGACTGTTGCAAAACAGTATCCTGTCCACTTGGAACAAACCAATTCAAGCTTTAGACTTGTGGCTGTCTCCAAGCCTCACTTGGTTACTAACCCAGAATCTGCTGAAAGGAAAATCGTTCAGACAAGTCATCTGAAAAGTGGTAACGACGGATGTCAGCCTTTCAGGCTGGGGAGCAGTACTAGAAAAGACAACTGTCCAGGGACAGTGGTCAAGAACCGAAAGAACCTTGCCCATCAATATCCTAGAGATTCGGGCAGTGTGTCTGGCTCTAAAGGCCTGGACTTTCAGGTTATGGGATTGTCCTCTCAGGATCCAATCTGACAATGCCACAGCTGTGGCCTATATCAATCACCAAGGGGGCACCAAGAGTCTCTCAGCGCAGAGAGAGGTGAACTATATTCTAACTTGGGTAGAAAGGAATGTTCCGTGCCTATCGGCAGTCTTCATTCTGGGAGTAGAGAATTGGCAGGCGGACTACTTAAGTCGCCAGCAGTTATTCCCAGGGGAATGGTCTCTTCACCCCGACATATTTGGGGCTGGTTGCCAAAGATGGGGGACTCCGGATGTAGATCTTCTAGCGTCCAGGTTCAACATGAAGTTGGTCAACTTTGTGGCCAGAACAAGGGATCCATTTGCATGTGGAGTGGATGCGTTGGTGACCTCATGGGATCAGTTCTCACTAATCTATGCATTCCCCCCTATTCAGTTGCTGCCTCGCCTTCTTTGCAGGATCAAGCTGAAAAGAAAGCCGGTAATTCTGGTGGCACCAGCATGGCTCAGAAGGTCATGGTATGCAGAAATCGTAAACATGGCAGTGGAGGGCCCATGGCCCCTCCCACTAGGGCCAGATCTGCTCTCACAGGGATCGATATTCCATCCTACCTTACGGTCTCTAAATTTAACAGGCTTGGCTATTGAAACCCACATTCTGAAGAAAAGTGGGCTTTCCGGGTCAGTTATCTCTACTTTAATTAATGCAAGGAAGCCAGCTTCCAGAACTATATATTATAGAGTCTGGAGGGCTTATGTTTCCTGTTGTGAATCCAAGGGTTGGGACCCTCGGAGATATATCATAGGCAGAATTCTTGCCTTTCTACAATTAGGAGTAGACATAAAATTGGCTTTGAGTACTATTAAAGGCCAAGTCTCAGCTTTATCAGTCTTATTTCAAAGACCACTTGCTACACATTCTTTAGTCCGGGGTTTTATGCAAGGGGTGATGCGGCTTAATCCGCCCGTCAAACCTCCCTTGAACCCTTGAGACTTGAACTTAGTTTTGTCTGTGTTACAAAAACAGCCATTTGAACCGATGCAACATATTCCCCTAGTCCTTCTGACAAGGGAGTTTGTATTTTTGGTTGCTATATCCTCAGCAAGGAGGGTTTCGGAATTGGCTTCTCTTTCTTGTAAAGAGCCATATTTGACTTTTCATGAGGACAGAGTGGTGTTACGCCCTCGTCCAGGTTTTTTACCAAAAGTGGTCTCAGGTTTCCAAAACCATGTTCCAGGGAAGAAAAGTCACTACATTGTCTTGATGTGGTGTGAGCAGTGAAAATCTATTTAAAAGCAACTGCTCAGATTCGTAAGACTGATGTCTCATTTATTCTGCCAGAAAGTCCTAAGAAAGGACAGGCAGCATCAAAATCCACTGTCGCTAAGTGCATTCGGCAAGTTATAATTCAAACTTATAATTTAAGGGGTAAGATTCCCCCTTTTTCAAATTAAGGCGCAATCTTCTAGGGCAGTTAGTGCTTCTTGGGCAGTGCGTCATCAGGCCTCCATGGCTCAGATCTGTAAGGCCGCAACTTGGCCTTCAGTGCATACATTCACAAAATTTTATCAGCTGGATGTAAGGAGGTATGAGGATATCGCCTTCGGGCGCAGTGTGCTGCAGGCAGCAGTATAGGTCCTCAAGTCTGGGGGTACCCTCTGGGTTGTGTCTCCCTCCCCTCAAGTAGCATTGCTATTGAATGTCCCATTAAGTAATTACTTAAGCCCCTGTGTCCCATGATGTACGATAAAGAAAATAGGATTTTTATAACAGCTTACCTGTAAAATCCTTTTCTTGGAGTACATCATGGGACACAGAGGTCCCTCCCCTCTTTTTTGGGATTTAAGTATATTGCTTTGCTACAAAAACTGATGTGCTCCTGGAAGGGGGAGGGTTTATATAGGGAGTGAACTTCCTGGATTGGGTATACCAGTGTCCATCACTTAAAGGTGGCCTATAACCCATTAAAAAATTACTTAACGCTCTGTGTCCCATGATGTACTCCAAGAAAAGGATTTTATAATGTTGTTATAAAAATCCTATTTTTTTTTCTTTCCTCATTTTCCAAAAGTCTGTGGCAAGTGTGTGGCAAACAATCTTTAGGAGACTCAATTTGCCCTTTAGAAAACATCTTGGCCTAACTGTTTTCCTGTTTTCCAAAATGGTGTAATTTTGTGGGTGGTACTACTGTCCTTCTGCTCCAGGACCTCCAAAATGTGATAGATAGTCAGGAAATAAGATGCAAATCTTGTGCCCCTTGAAAATTTGAAGGTGCTCCTTGGACTCTGGGCCCCTTTATGCATCTAGGTAGTGAAAAAGTCTCACACTTGTGGTATAGCCATTCTTGTAAGGAGTAGCAGAATGAATTTTAGGGTGTTATTGTAAGCATGCCAATGTTGTGTGTTTAAAATACCTTGTAAAAATCGAATTTAATTTGCAAAAAATGTGTGACAATTTAGAACTTCAAAAAATGTGCCATGCCTCTTACTAAATACTTTGGAGTATTTTCTTTACAAAAAGGGATCATTTTAGGGGTGTTTTTACTGTCCCAGTATTTAGGGCCTGAATAAATGCAATAGGCAGTCAGGAAATTAGGGTTGTTATATTTCAAATATATTTACCATAGCTTGTAGATTCCAAACGTTTTATACAGTCTAAATAATATGCAAATATTTGGGGGATTTTTGTTTTTCTTTTTACTAAAGAAATGTAGCGAAATACATTTGACTTAAATGTATGATAAAATATTATTTATTTGCAATGTTTTAAAACAGAATGTTTTAAAAAATTTTGGTATTTTTTCCTCCTCCTCTATATATAGTAGTACAAGGTATATTAAAGAATACTTCATTGTCATGAACACAGTAACAAAATCAATAGAAAACGATTATGTGAATAAGCATACAAAGAAAAAATCTTGCCTATTATTTTACAGATAAGAAAAGAAAGGTTTGGGACTTTGAATGAGGCAGAAAGTCAGGACCAGCAAGCAGTCAAGGACGAAAAATATGTTTTATTTCTCTACAGCCATGAATGGCGAGTTTTTAGTATCATACATAGATAGAAACATGGAAAGCATAGTAGAGCAAAACCATGTGAATAACCATACTGCATGTCAGCAATGTCATAGCATATTGCATGGTAAAAATAAATAAATAAAACTGTCCTCCATATCAACAGATCAATGGGGCAACATACCAAAACATTGAATTGCAGTCTTACAATATAGTACAATTTAAACATATGGAACCAACAATAGAGCATGTAGCATCAGTGTAAGCCCGATGCGTTTCGTTGGATAATACCCACTCTTCAGGGGCGGGTGCTGCATAAATCTATAATAAAACATAGAATAAATATAACAATATTCAAATAGTTGACCCAGGGAAAGGGGGATGACTGAAGCAGAGGACAAATAACATCCCTGGATACTTACGTCAGCCTGGTATGTGCCGCTAGATGGCGAGGACCACTAGAAATGTCCCCCATGGGAGCTGAGTTATCGGGACGCAGAAAGAAACAGGAAGCACTTAAAGTCCCCAAAGAAGATGTCCAAGTGGTAATAAGAATGGGCTCCACTATCTGTGGGTATAAATTTGTAACACACGCCGGCAATGCGATGCCCATCAGGGCGTCACACGCTTGGGGCGGTAGCGTGCCGCTGATGCGTAGCGGATAGAGCCGCCCTGATGGCTGGAGGCAGAGGTCGGGCTGCTCTATCAGCTACGCATCAACGCCACGCCACCGCCCTGAGTCCATCTTTGACTGACATCAGGCGGCTCTATCTACTACGCATCGGCACCACGCCACCGCCCCAAGTTAGTGACACCCTGATGGGCATTGCCTTGCCAGCGTGTGTTTATCCATCTTTGACTGACATTGTGAGGAGATGTCCAACCCTCAGTGGGTGGCTCTGGCTGCTCTGGCAAGGACGCCTCCCATTCACCGTCATATCAGCGTAATGTTGGGCGGAACGCAGGTCTTACAGGGAGCATTTAACACGCTCAATCAGCAGTGCACCGCCTTGTGCAGCTCACCATGCACACACTTTTATTTTGGCTCCGTATCCCAGCATTCAAGGTCCCTTTACTGTGAGTTTTCTTCATCCCGATGTTTGCACTACTTGGTTCAACTGTCCAATCTAGGTTTAACCCTGGTATGTGGCATACCATATCACTATACTCTATACTTCACAGCTTTTTCTAATTTAATGGTCACAGTTCTGGGCGCTATGTCTACTTCCACACTCTATTGACTTCTACTCCCCTTTATTTGGTTATGGGCTCGTCCTATTTTCTTATTTTATATACTATCCTAGATAGTTACACATTACACAGTTATACCCACAGACAGTGGAGACCATTCTTATTACCACCTGGACATCTTCTTTGGGGACTTCAAGTGCTCCCTGTTTCTTCCTGCACCCTGATACCTCAGCTCCCATGGGGGACATTTCTAGTGGTCCTCGCCATCTAGCGGCACATACCAGGCCGACGTAAATATCCAGGGATTTGTCCTCTGCTTCAATCATCCCCCTTTCCCTGGGTCAACTATTCAAATATTGTTATATTTATTCTAATTTTTTTTAAAGATTTATGCAGCATCCACCCCTGAAGAGTGGGTATTGTCCCACGAAACGCGTCAGCTTACACTGATGCTACATGCTCTATTGTTGGTTCCATATGTTTCAATTGTACTATATTGTAAGACTGAAATTCAATGTTTTTGTATGTTGCCCCATCGATCTGTTGAAATGTCAAATCTTTCTTTTCTTTTACAGAACAAGGGATGGAGTTGCATGTTACCATGCATCTCATTCAAAGTCCCAATCCTCCCCCTTTCATTACTTTACAGATGAACAATCATAACATAATTAGAACTTTCTCCTTACGGTGGCATAACTTCCTCATTTGTGTCAGATTGGCCTTCAAAGCAAAAGTAATCCTTTTAGCAGAAAAGCTTTATTTGCATTGTTTAATAGGCAAGCCCGTGACTTCTTCATTGACAAGGCCATTGATTCATCAAGCTGAAATAGCAATTGAGGTGTCCTAAATAGCTGTTGAGCAGGACCAGTCACTAAGGGACATTTTTAGTAATCTGAATGTTCACTCTTGATTTGTTATTACAGTACTGTCTTGCTTCTTAGCAATTACTTGGTCTTTGACTACTTACTTGCATCCTCTCCCTTTTAGAGCAGAAATGTCAACCTGAGTGTCTGGTTGAAAGGATGTCCCTTCTTCTGTCTGAGCTAAGTGCTGATTTCGAGCATCTATAAAACTGTCATATAACAAAGGAGCTGTTTGGAATACATGATGGAAACTAAAGGCTTTGTTAACTGATAGTTCTATCATCCTCTAGCAGCCCCAAGAGTGTGACAGTGATCATTCCTGACATTTGTTTGTGTGTTTTACGTTACTTTGATTTTATTCTGGTGAGTCAGAATACAGCACACCTCAAGCCTAGATTATTAGGGCTTCAGATGGGGCTGCAGGTTTATTTTCTTTTACCATTGTAAGTAAGAACTAGCAACAAATTTATGGAGAAACTTGGATGAATGAAGACATCATTACCACTTTGAAAAAAGTTTATGGAGATGGTTCCCAAAAAATATTCTGCAATTTACAAATGTATAGCCTGTTTCAAAGAAGGGCGAGACAGAGTTGAAGACATTGAACAAATGGGCAGACCATTGATATCAGTTTGTGAGGAAAAAACAGATGCTGTTTGAGATTTATTTGAGGGGGACTGACAATTAACAGCAGAAAAAATAGCGAGCACCTTTGACATCTCAGTAGGTTTTGTTCACAAAATATTTTATGAGAAACTAAAGCTAAGCAAAACTTTCTGCTCATTGGGTACCAAAACTGTTGTGCCCAGATCAGCAACAGACAAGAACAGAGGTTTAGATGGAGATTTTGAACAAATGGGAAAAAAATCCAGAGGATTTTCTGGAGCCAATTGTAATTAGTGATAAAACTTGGCTTTATCAGTATGATCCTGAAGACATTCAAAGTCATTCAAAGCAATTGCTACCTAAGGGAGGAAAGTATCCAGTCAAAGCAAACCAGTCAGGTGGAAAGTTTATGGTGACTGTTTTCTGAGATGCTGAGGGAATTCTGTTAGTTGACTTTTTGGAAGGGAAAAGGAAAGTAATATCTGCCTATTTTGTAAGTGTTTTGAGAAAATTAACTAAACAGCTAGTCCAGGGGTGTCAAACTGGTGGCCCTCCAGCTGTTGCGGAACTACAAGTCCCATCATACCTCAGCCTGTGGGAGTCCTGCTTGTAACTGTCAGCCTTGCAATGTCATATGGGACTTGTAGATCCGTAACAGCCGGAGGGCTGCAAGTTTGACACCTGTGAGCTAGTCAAAATGCCCCATGGAAAGCCTCATTGGAGAGCCATCTTTCACCACGACAATGCCCTTGTCCATTCCTTTCGTCAAACAAGGGCAACACTGCGACAATTTCTGTGGGAAATCATTAGACACCTTCCTTACATTCCTGATTTAGTACCTTCTTTTTCTTATTTCCTAAAGTGAAGCAACTTTTGAAAGATACCCATTTTGATACCATCAATGATGTAAAAAGGTTGCTTTGACATGATTAAATTCTCAGGACCCTCAGTTCTTTCAGGATGGTATAAAAGGCTGTGGTATTGCTTACAGTAGTGTCTTCATGTGGATGGAGCTCAAGTAGAAAAATAAAGGTTATTCTTAAAATTGTGTGCTTTTGATTACATGTATCCATGAACTTTTTTCAATGTCCCTTGTACATGTTTACAGAATGTTTTATGTATATAATTGTACATTGAGCTGAAATATTATAAAGAATTACTGCCTCATAGTAACAGCTGTTGCGTTTGAGAGGGGTTGAATTTATTGATGCTGTGTTTGAGACTAGTTTCAAGAAAAAAAGGGTGTAATAAGCTTATTAAATTTCCTTTTTACAGGTACCACATCCTCTAATATTATGCACAGTAACAAAATCCCTCCAGAGAAAACTAATTGGGACATTTAAGGTACCACAAATTTTTCAAATTATATAAAACAAATGAAAAACATATTGTTACAACAATTAAAACTGAATGTTAAAATGTAAACATGTAACATGTAAACATTTTGCCAGTGTTACAGATCACATACAGTATAGCAGCCCCCTTTTCCATAAGGCAAGCAGGCCTACCGATACTCGGTTGCCCCTAAGTCTTTAATGCCCCATACACACGGTCGGACATTGATCGGACATTCCGACAACAAAATCCTAGGATTTTTTCCAACGGATGTTGGCTCAAACTTGCCTTGCATACACACGGTCACACAAAGTTGTCGGAAAATCCGATCATTCTGAACGCAGTGACATAAAACACGTACGTCGGGACTATAAATGGGGCAGTAGCCAATAGCTTTCATCTCTTTATTTATTCTGAGCATGCGTGGCACTTTGTGCGTCGGATTTGTGTACACACGATCGGAAATTCCGACAACGGATTTTGTTGTCGGAAAATTTTATAGCCTGCTCTCAAACTTTGTGTGTCGGAAAATCCGATGGAAAATGTGTGATGGAGCCTACACAAGGTCGGAATTTCCCACAACAAGGTCCTATCACACATTTTCCGTCGGAAAATCCGACCGTGTGTACAGGGCAATACACAATGCTATAGTGCCTGGCCATCACATCGGGGTAGGCGCAAATTGAGCAAAGAAAAAAGGTACTTGCGGTTGGCAGCCAGGCAGAGTGGTACAATGTCAGTCCAGGTACAAGGCAGGCAAGGTTCAGAGCAGTCAGGGTCCAATCCATAGTCAAAAGGCAGGCAGAGTTCAGAGAATAGTCGATATAGGATCCAAGTTCATAAACAGGGGAATCCAAGCAGCAGAGCAGGACATACAGACAGAGAGACTGGCCACATCAATCACCTTGCAGGTGGACAGACAGACAGGGATGCATCATAGCCAAAATCAAGATGCTGGAACAAGACCAGCAGTTGTCAAAGAACAGGAGTATTTACACACTTCTGACATTACCCCCCCCTCCGAGGAGGGGCCCCCAGACCCTTATTACCCCCCCCCCTTCTCTGAGGAGGGCCCCCCAGACCCTTAGAGACAAGCTGGGCACCCAGCGCAGGACCATCAGGCTGGGCACTCGGCACAGGACCATCAGGCTTGGCACCCAGCACAGAACCATCAGGCTGGGCAAATGTCAGGGGATCAGCGAGGTTAGGTTGGTTAGCAAGCAGAAAGTCTATGGCACCAAACCGGACAGTAGATAGAGAACCAGTACTGTCAGGCTAGATAGCAGGTGACATGTCACTTGAGCCATGCTGGGTAGCTGAAGCACAGGCTGAATGTAGAGTGGCTTGGAGAAAAGGTTGAGGGCCCCACCTGGACGATTGAGGCAGTCTATCCAAAGGATGGATAGAATTTCTCAGACAAGTTTGAGAAGATTTAGAGCTAGCAGAGCTAGAGGACAAGTTAGCCGGGATGTGCGTCCCAGGGCATTTAGGGGCAGGCAAAGGTAGGGGTAATCTTGACTTTTGAGGACTTCGAGCGAGCACAGGTTTTGCAAGCTTTTAAATAGTAACAGGAGTCCTTATGGCGAGAGGGCCTCCAAAGCCTGCGAGAAACCAAAGGAAAAGTTTTAGTAATCCCTGGATGCCCAGCCGTCTTAGCGTCATGTGCTTCTGAAAGCACTTTAAGCCTTAGGTGGAGTGGAACAAACAGCTTTCCAGGGGGTAGATTGGGCAGGGCACTAGACTGAGCCTTTAAAGGCTAAGTTCACCTTTGTTCACCTTTTTTTTCTGAATTCCAGCTCCCTTATGTACCAATATAGCATTAATGTATTTATTTTTCAAAAATAAAACAGCTTTCCAATAATTCTATACTGGATTAGCTCACTTTCTTCATAGCTGTTTAAACACACTGCTCGATTATTTTTTCTTTACTTCCTGGTCAGACTATAGGTCATGACCCCTTGTTTGTGGACAAGGGATTTTCTGGTGAAACGCCCCACAAGCAGTCAGACTAGGTAAATATGTCTCCTCCGAGCGTATTGCCAGTAGAGGAGTGAAAAGGGCTTAATACACAGCCCTTTGGCACTCCAGTACTGGCAAAACGCTCAGATTTACCTAGTCTGACCATTTGTGGGCGTTTCACCAGAAAATCCCTTGTCCACAAACAAAGGGACCCTGGCAACTTTAACTTCAGCATTTTAGCAACTAGTAAATCCGGGATTATGGTATTAAATGCTGAACTGTAATCAATAAACGGCATTCTTACATTCCAGGGGACTCAAGATGACTTAGAGCCCCATGCAACACAAGGGAAATGGCATCCTCTTTGCTTCTATTTGCCCTATAAGTAAACTGATGGGGATCGAGGTTGTCTGGTAAGGCTATTTTAATATGCCCTAGCACTACTCTATCAAAGCATTTCATAACTACTGAGGTTAAAATAGGCCTTTAGTCCTTTAGACTATCTACATTTGCGGTCTTGGGGATTGGAGTGATAATAGTTGATTTTAAGCAGGTTGGTAGTAAAGACACCTGCCAGTTGATCTGCACATGCTTTAATGACCCACCCTGAGACACCATCGGGGCCCTCTGCTTTCCTAATATTCGCAGACTTGAATGCCTGTCACACTTCGTGTTCTTGCACAACAGGCACGACATCATCCAAACCCAACTCTTTATGATATGTTTCCTGAGAATCTATGACCTCAAAACATGCAAAGAAACTGTTTAGTTCCTCAGCATGTTGAATACTTGTACTTATTCATATCTTCACATGCATATGTTCAGAATTTGGTACTAAGATGTTTTTATTGTTTTTATCTTTTATTATCTTCATTGTCTTTACTTTGTAGACACCCAAATTATTCGGCACAGAAAATATCAAGAGGAAAAACACCTCCAGATGGCTAATTCCCAAAGTAAGTGCCATACTGCATTCTTGTGAAGTTATTTAGTCCTATCTAACCAAACATAATTAACATTTCTCCATCTAGCTGTGCATAACTTTGTGATTATATTGTAGTTGAAGGATGCATTATCCATAAAAAACGTAGGAAGGATGGACTTGTAAAAACCATTGTAGTTTATGGTAAAACAATAGGTGGAATTTTTAAATGTCAAATGTAAAGTAAAATATTCAGCAACTTAAAAGTATCTTTGTGTTTTTTATAGTGCCCCAAGACAATATCCCAGAAGCACAGGTCACCCATCAAGTCTTGCTCATCTGGAAGAAACAAAAGCATGGTTAGTCTAAACCTCTGAGCATGCTAAAGTCAAACAAGTAAACCATGTTCTTAATGTCCTGTAAATCTCTCAGCAGATCTGTCATTCGCAAGTTTCCACCATCTTGGCAAGTGACAAAGAAGATGAGTCCCAAAGGCCCACTACTCTGAATAGAGTCAACTACATAGATAGCAGTACAGAAGTGGATGATGAGGGTGCAGACCAAACTTACATGCCCTATGTGGAGGAATCCTCAACTGACAGTAGTGAGACTTGCATGAAGACTGCTCTCTCAAGATCCAAGAAAGGCAGACATCATGAAAGTTTCAGTGACAGCAGTGTCAAGCAAATAGCCAGTACCCCTAACAAGAGGAAACGTTCAGATGGTAGACAAGGAAATCTGAAGTTCACATATGCAGAAAATGTGTCGTTGGTCAAGAATTTGGTTCCTAGCATGACTACAAATGTCTTGAATTATTCTCAAATAAATGGCACGTCATCTTTTCAACTGCACATCTTATGCCGCGTACACACGAGCGGACTTTACGGCGGACTTTGCCCGGCGGACTGGATTTCGTCGGACAATTCGATGTGTGTGGGCTCCAGCGGACTTTGTTTTCTCAAAAGTTGGACGGACTAATGCCGCGTACACACGGTCGGACTTTTCGTCTACAAAAGTCCAACGGACGCTGACGGACTAAAGCTGGCTGGTAATCCGATCGTGTGTGGGCTTCTCCGGACTTTCAACATACTTTTTTAGCCTCAAATCCGACGTACTTTAGATTTGAAACATGCTTCAAATCTTTACTTCGTAACTACGACGGACCCCGAAATCCGCTCGTCTGTGTGCTAGTCCGACGGACAAAAAGCCACGCTAGGGCACCTATTGGCTACTGGCTATGAACTTCCTTATTTTAGTCCAGTGTACGTCATCACGTAAGAATTCGATGGACTTTTGTGTGATCGTGTGTAGGCAAGTCTGTTCGTTAGAAAGTCCGCCGCAAGTCCGTCGAAAGTCCGCCGAAAGTCTGTCGGACAGGCTGTCTGACTTTTGTAGACGAAAAGTCCGACCGTGTGTACGCGGCATTAGATTTGAAACTTGTTTAAAATGTATCCGTTGAAATCGAGTCCGGTCGAAAAGTCCGCCGTCTGTATGCTAGTTCGACGGACAAAAAGCCACGCTAGGGCAGCTATTGGCTACTGGCTATGAACTTCCTTGTTTTAGTCCGGTCGTACGTCATCACGTACGAATTCGACGGACTTTGGTGGATTGTGTGTAGGCAAGTCCGTTCATTCAGAAAGTCTGTCGGAAAGTACGTCGAAAAGTCCGCCGGGCAAAGTCCGCCGTAAAGTCCGCTCGTGTGTACGCGGCATTAGATGTCTAACTTGTTTGCTTCATTTCTTATCTCTTTTTTTATGGGGAAAAAACTGGTGGCAGATTACAAGCTTCTGTTGAGATGTTGGACTATGAAAAAACATTGGTTCCTTACATCCACGAAGAGCCAGTTACATGGCTGGCCAAAGGTTTTGATACCTCGCGCAACTAGAGGGGTTAGTACATTTTATTTGTCAATATTCTAGATCAGGGCTCAAAATTTCAAGTCCTGAGCTACTAGCCAGGCCTCAAGGGTTACTCACCACCAGTTAGCCCACCCAACCCTTACCCTTCCCCGCCCTTAATCCCGCCCCTAAACACGCCCTCATAAATTATCTCATGAAATGACACTTAAATGTTTTATGCAGAATTAAATTACAAAAATAAATATTAACAACAACTTTATCAGTGCCCCTCAGCACAGCCTCACCAGTGCCCATCAATGCAGGCTCATCTGTGCCTATCAATGCAGCCTTGTCAGTGCCCATCAATGCAGCGTGACATGTGCCCATCATTGCAGCGTGACCTATGCCAACCAATGCAGCCTCACCTGTGCCCACCATTGCAGCCTCACTGTGCCCAACATTGCAACCTCACTGTGCCCACCATTGAAGCCTCACTGTGCCCATCATTGCAGCCTCAATGTGCCCACCATTGCAGCCTCACTGTGCCCACCATTGCAGCTTTACTGTGCCCACCATTGCAGCCTTACCATGCCCATCATTGCAGCCTCACTGTGCCCACCAGGCTGTGCCCACCATTGCAGCCTCATTGTGCCCACCATTGCAGCCTCACTGTGCCCACCATTGCAGCCTCACTGTGCCCACCGTCACAGCCTCACTGTGCCCACCATTGCCACCATTGCAGCCTCACTGTGCCCACCATTGCAGCCTCGCTGTGCCCATTATTGCAGCCATGCTGTGCCCATCATTGCAGCTTCACTGTGCCCACCATTGCAGCCTCGCTGTGCCCACCATTGCAACCTCGCTGTGCCCACCATTTCAGCCTCACTGTGCCCATCATTGCAGCCCCACTGTGCCCACCAATTGCAGCCTCGCTGTGCCCACCATTGCAGCCTCACTATACCCACCTTTGCAGCCTCACTGTGCCCACCATTGCCACCTTTGCAGCTTCACTGTGGCCATCATTGCAGCCTCGACGTGCCCATCATTGCAGCCTCACTGTGCCCATCATTGCAAGCTCGCTGTGCCCATCATTGCAAGCTCGCTGTGCCCACCATTGCAACCTCACTGTTCTCACCATTGCAGCCTCACTGTGCCCACCATTGCAGCCTCGCCTGGACAGAGGAAAAGAGAGGTCAGCCGGATCATGACTGGAGGGAGAGGAAAGCTGCGGGATCACAGAGCGCGGATAGCCTGCTGTAACAGCTTACATTACAAATGCCTCCGCTCTGCTCACCGTCACACACAGCCCCACCTCCTCCTGACCCAGAGCCTATGTCATACAGAACGCATCCCACCATTGGACCGGTGTTTTGTCTATCACAGGCGCAGAGGTAGGAGGGCCTTGTTTTTCAGTTTAACTCATGGATAGCATTGTGTCTCAGGGCTCTTTTGATCACTAAAAACAATCTCGGACACCTGTGATAATTAGATTGCCAGGTGAGCCCAATTAAAGGAAAAACTACTAAAGGAGGGTGTTCCACATTATTAAGCAGAGCATCATTTTCAATCAATATGGGGAAGAAAAAGGATCTCTCTCCTGCTGAAAAGAGTGAAATAGTTCAATGCCTTGGATGAGGTATGAAAACATTAGATATTTCACGAAAACTTAAGCGTGATCATCGCACTATTAAGAGATTTGTGGCTGATTCAGAGCACAGACGGGTTTCGTGCAGATAAAGACACATTAAGGAAGATTTCTGCCAGATCCATGCATCGGATCAAAAGAGCAGCTGCTAAACACCATTACATAGCAGCAAACAGATATTTAAAGCTGTTGGTGCCTCTGGAGTCCCAAGGACATCAGGTGTAGAGTCCTCCAGAGTCTTGCAACTGTGCATAAACCTTCCATTCGGCCACCACTAACCAATGCTCACAACCAGAAACGGCTGCATTGGGCAGAAAAATACACGAAGACTAATTTTCAAACAGTCCTGTTCACTGATGAGTGCCGTGCAACCCTGGATGGTCCAGATGGATGAAGTAGTGGATGGCTGGTGGACGGCCCCCTGTTCCAACAAGGCTGCGATGTCAGCAAGGCGGTGGTGGAGTCATGTTTTGGGCTAGAATCATGGGAAGAGAGCTGGTCAGCCCCTTTTGGGTTCCTGAAGGTGTAAAGATGACCTCTGCAAAGTATGTGGAGCTCCTGACTGACCACTTCCTTCCCTGGTACAGAAGGAAGAACTATGTTTTCCGTAATAAAATCATCTTCATGCATGACAATGCACCATCTCATGCTGCAAAGAATACCTCTGCATCAATGGCTGCTATGGGGATAAAAGGAGAGAAAGTCATGGTGTGGCCTCCATCCGCCCCTGACCTCAATCCTATTGAGAACCTTTGGAGCATCCTCAAGCAAAAGATCTATGAGGTTGGGAGGCAGTTTACATACAAACAGCAGCAGTCTGGGAGGCTATTCTGACATCTTGCAAACAAATTCAAGCAGAAACTGTCCAAAAACTCACAAGTTCAATGGACGCAAGACTTGTGAAGCTGTTATCAAATAAGGGGTCCTATGTTAAAATGTAAGGTGACCTGTTAAAATGTTTAAAAACTTAAAATGTTGTTCAAAGTTTGATTGAAATAGCTTTTGATTTCAGTAAATATGCTGCAAACACAACAAATGACAATTTTCAGTTCTTTACAATCTATAAAGTGTTTTGAAACTTACTGTGCATAATAATTTGGAACAGTGCATTGTAAGTTTTTTATTTTGAAAAAAAAATGTTATCATTAGGAGGTTTGTTCAATAAAATTTGAATTGTACTCTTGATAGTTGATAACATGAGAATTATGCTGACTTTGTTTACATCAATTATTTAGGTAAATAAGAAAAATATATTAGCATAATAATTTGGAACAAGGTGTAGATGTTAACTATGCATGTTCAATTTTGATCCTGAGTTCTCCCTTGCAGCCCTATTGTATGGTGGCAGGAGGATCCTAGCATGCCCAGCTGGACACAGACTGCTAGGGCGTCATGGGACTTGAAGCTGTGGATTGAATGCTGAGTGTAGGAATGAATGAGGGATCAGGGCACATTCCTGCTGACCTGTTAGGGGCACAGGACCAGTAGCTGAGTGTGCATACCCATCCAATGCTGACTGCTGGAAGTTCTCCTTCATCAGGCGTTAATTGCTCCAATCTGATTTCATCCAGGACAGGCTCTTTACCATGGCTCTTTAACATGTGATCAGCTGTGTCCAATCACAGCTGATTACATGCAAACAAATGCTGGTTATCTGCATTTCCTTTCCTCAGTGCTGTCAGTGTCTAAGGAAAGGAAAGTCGATAAGAGGCTTTCCTGTGACATGGGGCACATTTACACTGAAAATCAGTGCTCTGATAATCAGTGCAGCCCCATCAGTGCCGCCTATCAGTGCCCATCAGTGCCGCCTATCAGTGCAGCCTCATCAGTGCCCCCTATCAGTGCAGCCACATCACTGCAGCCTCATCAGTGCCTCCTATCAATGCCGCCTCATCAGTGCAGCCTCATCAGTGCCGCCTATCATTGCAGCCTCATCAGTGCCCCATACACATACTGACATTACACACACACACAGAAACCATGACCCCCAAACAATAGAAATTACTTTCTCAAGACAGGGGTACTTAGAAAAATGTTTTTAGACCTGCAGGGGTACTTCACTGTAAAAGGTTGAGAAACACTGATCTAAACAATAGAGGGTGAATCTCACCAATGGGACCTAGATGGCCAAAATAGACTGACAGGGGTTCTAACACTCCATTACTGTATCTAAAATGGAAAAAAATACAGTCTTGCCCTTAGTTACATTTTTAAGTCCTTTGCGATGTTCTTTTTTCTCAATGTAGTTGCTACATCTTGACCCGTGTGTTCTTTTTGAAAATAGAGAATTGGCAATGGGTGCTATTTATTAAAACTGGAACCTTGAGAATCAGGTGCAGCTGGTCATATTAACCAATCAGCTTCTACATTCAGCTTGTTCTATGAAGCTTGGGCAATATCACATAGTAGATAGTTGTTTACTAGGGACAGCTGTGCAAGATTGTATGTGCTGCAGTTTTAGTACATCTCCCCCATTGCCATTCTAGACAATGTTGAGCCTACTTCTTTGAGCCTAAACATCTTCTCATCATTAAGAGGAGATGTTTAGCGGTGTGTATCAAAGTGGGATGAGACACCTAAGTTCCTTTGGCATATACCTCAAGACTTGTAAATACAGTGGATTTGCACAGATCTTGTCTAACACTGGTTGTTTGGCCTAATAATAATATTGCTGGCCAACTTTTTGGTTTGAACCTGTTTTTCTTTGTTTTAATGAATGTTTTTGCAAGCAAGCATATAAGAATGGTTTTGTGTGGCATAAATTTTTACCTAGGTTATCTCCAAAGATCTTGGTGTAAAATTAATGTTTTGCCAGTACATGTGACATATGTTCAAGCAACGGTTTAGCGCTTCCACAGAAGCTGCTGAAACGATCAACTTGTGTTTAAGTGAGAGGGTTACAGACAGCCTGATATGGGGGACTTCCTGTGTTCCTTTGTAACAACCACAGCCTTTTCAACAAAAACAGAGTAAACTACATGGTAGGATTTACAAAGTAGTTGGTGCATACCTTGAAAAATAACTTTGTATGAAGCGCTGTCGGACTTGATGGCTTTGCTCATCATGGTAGGATTCTGGGATTGGTGGAATAAGTTCCTCATCAGTGTCTCGAAACCCAATATTCAGGAGCAATCCTGCACGATGGGCTATGTTATGAAAGACGCAGCAGGTCAAAGCATGTCACCAATGTTTTCAGGTTATAGCACAGAAAACTACCAGATAGTGAGATACAGTGGAAGCTGCTTTTAAGAACCCCAAAGGTCAGCTCAATGACACATCATCTGCAGATGTTGAGCACCTCAAGAGTGGTGTTAGCCAGAATCACCTACAATACAGTTTGAAAATGCAATTTTTAGAACATCAATAATAGTAGGTCATGATGAGTGCGTAATAACAGGAACATTTTTTCCCCTACGTTTTGATTTTCATTGCTGAACATGATTGTAATGTAAAGGCCTTAAAATGGCTTAGTTTGAAATGGTTACACCAGGTTGAGGATCTTGTTTAGCCATTTCTTTAACAGCCAAAGCTAAAAATCTGCTGTGTATATTTTGTATCCAAGGTGTGAGGAGTGACGCCTGCCTTTACAAGCACATTACCTTTAATAGCATCCCAGTCGTAGTCCGTAGGGTTCAATATGGAGTTAAAATCAAAACAAACAATAATTGCGCTATTACAAAAATAATAAGAAAATCAGCTGCTGGCATGTAACACAGTGGTAGGCAATGTATGAGAAAAATAAAATAGAAAACATGCAGCGCTCACAAGTGTATGCAATTCTAGGGTTAAGTGTCCATAAAGAAATCTAAAAGAGAAAAACTGTACTCATAAAGTGACAAAACAATGTGTGTCAAATAAGAAATAAAGTCCGTGAATATATAAATAGTCCTAAGCACACATGAGGGTTCGTGGGCGTGACTGGTGTCGTGCGTCCACGCACAGCAGGAGCCGGGGAGGGCTCTATCTGGAGAGACACCCTGCACATAGATCTTCTCCTAGCACAGTAAACACTGTAATTGGTAGGAATGGGTAACCTTACCGGAAAAGGTGGACACAGTCACCATATAGTGAAGTGTCAAACGGGCTTGGGGGATACACCGATCCCAGCGATCTCCAGCTGCAGGGGTCCTCACAGTTAATCGCATCCAAGATCCAAGTCGGTGGATGGTGGTGTGGGGGTTCCTGGTCTTGCGAGGTCTCCCTTTCAGATGGGAGGAGTTTGGAGATAGAACTAGTTGGAGCTCAGCAGGATCCCAAACATAAAAAGAGATAAGAAAAAACTTCCACATAGGGCATGAATCCGTTTGGAACGGGAAGCTTTATTGAAAGCTGGGAAAAAGATGTGCTACACAGTGCACTTCATAGAATAAAATGTGATCACAAGATAAAAATCGAATAAAATTGCGTGGTAACAGGTCATTTATGGCGTGAGCAACCCCATGTTTCGGAGCATCGTCCTTCTACTGGGGCATAAGCCTGAATGCCTGAACCACGCTTACATTTAAACACATACAATTAAGCAAAAATAGTAATCAGCTGTATAAAACTCAAGTGTTCACATGTTTCCATGGGATCTGAGAGGTTACTTAGATCGTTATGTAAAGATCTTCAGCTGCTGGAGCAGTCCGCCCCTTTATTCTGACCCAGCAGCTGATGAAAGACCTACATTGCTGACACCTAAAACCATTACAGGGTAAATGTCCAATCAGATTGCTCTGTGCGGAGTCACGTGACAGCGTCACGATGTGTGACGTCATCGCGCACCGGACGACGCGCTCCAAGCCTCCTTTCCATACCAGGAAGTGAGGGGCCAACTATAGGAATCATCAAATCCGCAGCAAGCCCAGGAGGCTAAATAGAGCACGTCAATCCTGTGCGCTCCGGTGCGCTTAACATCCGGTGTCCCCACTCAGGGGAATGGAACATTTACATGTTGTAAAAGAAAGGACAACTATGTGTATATATTCATACAGGGAAAAAGACTTTTTAACTAAAATTGACCATAATGTGGTATGTCTGGCAGCATAATGAGAAGTCTGTGTAATGCAAGACATAGGACGCAGAAACAGAAATCGTTATTGCCTTTCAGGCTCGTTTGTCTGTAAAGTGGTACCGGGCCTCATTAAATGATTATATAGCGGGATCCTGCAACAGATATCGTAACAGAGATACCAAAAGAACCTGGAGATGTGTATGTAAATCAAAGGTTTCCAACGCGGTTTAGGACTTGTTAATAAAAGCATTTATGTCCCATTCCACGTTTAACCCATGGGGGGAGTAACTTTTTAGTTGGTAAATCCAGAAAACTTCAAGCTGTGATACCCCCCTGGTACGTGGACCTCCTCTCCAAGATGGAATAAATTTGTCTATTACTTGAAATTTGGAACCTCTCGGGTTTTTATTGTGGAATTCTAAGAAGTGGCGGGGGACACTGTGGTTAGTGCGACCCTTTTTGATAGCAGTAATGTGCTCGTTAACACGGATATTAAATGATCTGATAGTACGACCAACGTACTGCATATTGCAGGGACATGTGATAAGATACACGATATAACGTGTAGTGCACGTAACGAAATGTTTAATCTGGTATATGGTGGAAGTGACAGTGGACTCAAAACTCACAGATCTATGGTTCCCACAAGAGTTGTATGTGCACACATTACATCTCCTGCAGGGATAATATCCTTTAGTTTCTGGGAAAAACGATGGTCTGGTGGGTGCCTCAATAACATTACGAGAGATGCGATTCCGTAGTGATGGGGCCCCCCTAAAGGTAACCCCTGCTTTTGCAGGAAGCACAGGACCCAAGACCGGATCACTTCTCAAGATATTCCAGTGTCGATTTAGAATTTGTTTGATCTGTCTGTGTTGGACAGAGAATTGGGTGAAAAGTGACCACTTAGATTTGTCATTGGGAGCTGGTTTTGGACGTACAGATGTGAGCGCATTGCGATCCATAAGGGAGATTTTGGAGATTTCGCCATCAATCCGGGCAGGTGGATAGCCCTTCTCCAAAAATCGTCCCTTCAGGAATTGCGCTTGTTGCAAGAAATCAGTGGTGTTAGTGCAATTCCTTCGGATTCGCAGTAACTGACTTCGGGGGACAGAGTCAAGCCAAGGGCCATAATGACAACTGTCTGTGGAGATGTAGCCGTTTCTGTCCGTCGGTTTAAAGAAGGTTGTAGTCACAATCCGACGGTCAGAAACGGCGATCTCCAAGTCCAGAAAATGTATCGAAACCGTGCTAAGTTCATACGTAAGAACAATCCCTCTATCATTATGATTCAGGGTGGCCATAAAGTCGTGAAGAGTCTCCTCATCACCCTTCCACAGGAGGAGGATGTCGTCTATATATCTAGCCCATAAGCACAGCTCAGGTCGCTGTGCGGGATAGACGACATCCTCCTCCCAAAGGGCCATAAAGAGGTTGGCGAGGCTGGGGGCAAATTTGGCCCCCATAGCCACGCCTTTCCTCTGCAAAAAGAATTGGTTATTGTACCAGAAATAATTTGTTTGTGTTGCGAACCGTAAAAGTTCCATAATATACTGTTGTTGTGGTACCGGAATATCTTCACTGGTATTTAGGTAATGTTCAACGGCTGCCAGACCTAACCTATGCGGAATGGAGGTGTACAATGCTGTAACATCAGCCGTGACCAAGATGAGGTTGTCCTGATATTCTATACTTTCCAGTCTACGTATAGTGTCCCCAGTGTCCCTCAGATAGGACGGGACCCTGGACACAAGGGGTTGGAGAAAGTGGTCTATATAGCGGCCGACTCTGGATGTTATAGAATCGATGCCGCTTATGATAGGTCTGCCGGGGGGTTTTTGGCTATTTTTATGGACCTTAGGGAGGTAGTACATCACTGGGATGCGTGGTCCTACTGGGACTAAATAGTCCTTTTCTTTTTTTGTGAGGATCCCTTGCTGGAAGCCTCGCGCTACTAGATTCACTAGGTGTTTTTTGAAATCCCTCGTTGGGTCCCGGGGTAGGGGTATATATGTCCTATCATCACTCAGGATGTGACACATCTCTCTGTGGTAGTCCTCTTTGTCTAGGATGACTACCCCGCCCCCCTTATCGGCGGGGCGGATGACTATGTCCTTACGTTCACAGAGAGATTTTAACCCTGTCCTGATATTAGGATGGTCAAAAGTGCGTTTCTTGGGTAGACTGTCTAGGTCTTTGAGGACTAAATCACAAAAGACTTTAATGGCAGGTGCCGTAGTGCCAGGGGGATTAAAAAGAGAGGGGTTGGCCAGTCCCGTATGCAGGGCTATTGGGCTTGAGGTTGTAACGTTTGTGTTAGTTGTATCCCCGACACTTGTAGGGTTGGCTAAAAAGTGTCGTTGTACGTTGAGTTTTCTTTTAAATTTCTGAACATCGACAAAGGTGTCAAACTTGCTCAGTGGTTTAGAAGGAGCAAACTTGAGACCCTTGTCGAGTACGTGTAGTTCAGCAGTGGAAAAAGGTCTTTGGCTGAGATTGAAAATGCCACTCATTTTCAATGTCGTGTTCTTTTTCCTGGACCTCCGGCCTCCTCTGGAGCCTCGTTTCCGTCTATTCTTCGTTTGGGCCCGGATGGTCCCCGGGGAAAATCCTCCTTATAGGGGGGGTCTGGATAAGACTGGTTGTATGTGTATGGTGATCTCTCAAGTTGATGGTGACCCCTAGTGTAAGGTTCGTCTCTTAACGGTGAGAAACGGTTATAAGTGTGGACCGGGGTCCGATAATTATAATATGGTTCGGGGTAATCCCTTCTGTATTGGTTACGTTGAGGGGATCTATTCTGAGCATGGGGGGATCTATACTGGGTATGTGTATCAGAATGTCCAGTCCCTCTATTATATCCTTGGGGGTTCCCCCTACCTCTCCGGGTATTTCCTCTTCCCCTATTAGACTGTTGGTGACCATATCCAGGGGGGTTGTGCGAGAGATAATTTCTATCTGAGGGTTTGTTGTGGTTACGTGGGGTAATAGGGGGGTTGGCATTTTTACGAATAGTGGTCTGGTTAGGGTGTGTCCCTAGGGGTGTAGGTGCCAGTCCACTATTCTGAATAGAAGAGGTGTCCATCTCAGCCGGGCCAGCCGGTCCGGCGGAGGTGTCACCATCCCTCCTCTGCCAGTTGAACACCAGATGATTTTTGTAATCATTGGTGTCCCTTGTGTATTTCTTTTGTTTTTTAGTCCTTTGATCTTTGTCCTCTTTTTCCAAGTGGTTCTTAAGGTTGGTTGAAAGGGATAAGTATTCAGGTGTGGATTTATAGGGGAGGAGTTTATCCTTGAGTTCTTTAATTTCCCTGTCGATCAGTGATAGTCTATTTCTTTTTCTATCTATCAAGAAGCATATGAGATTTATACCTGCTTCATTGAAATAGTGATACCAGGATTCGGTCTCCACCTCATCCTGCTGTGGGTGGATGTCCCACCTGAGACCTCTGGGAACCATGCGGTCCCTGGAGTATTGCTCCAAGAATGCAATGTCCCAAAGGAGGTGGATTTCAGACACCATTAAGTTCTTGAGGCGCATAAATAGGCCTCCTATCTCAGTATTAGTGTTAACAACCACAAAGACTCCTTCTGTGGTGATAGAACGAGTGGTGCGGTACTCAAATACATCCATATCGTGATATAGAGAGACGTAATGGCAGCAACTATAAACCAAAAATAGTGGGATAAAATCAAAACAAACAATAATTGCGCTATTACAAAAATAATAAGAAAATCAGCTGCTGGCATGTAACACAGTGGTAGGCAATGTATGAGAAAAATAAAATAGAAAACATGCAGCGCTCACAAGTGTATGCAATTCTAGGGTTAAGTGTCCATAAAGAAATCTAAAAGAGAAAAACTGTACTCATAAAGTGACAAAACAATGTGTGTCAAATAAGAAATAAAGTCCGTGAATATATAAATAGTCCTAAGCACACATGAGGGTTCGTGGGCGTGACTGGTGTCGTGCGTCCACGCACAGCAGGAGCCGGGGAGGGCTCTATCTGGAGAGACACCCTGCACATAGATCTTCTCCTAGCACAGTAAACACTGTAATTGGTAGGAATGGGTAACCTTACCGGAAAAGGTGGACACAGTCACCATATAGTGAAGTGTCAAACGGGCTTGGGGGATACACCGATCCCAGCGATCTCTAGCTGCAGGGGTCCTCACAGTTAATCGCATCCAAGATCCAAGTCGGTGGATGGTGGTGTGGGGGTTCCTGGTCTTGCGAGGTCTCCCTTTCAGATGGGAGGAGTTTGGAGATAGAACTAGTTGGAGCTCAGCAGGATCCCAAACATAAAAAGAGATAAGAAAAAACTTCCACATAGGGCATGAATCCGTTTGGAACGGGAAGCTTTATTGAAAGCTGGGAAAAAGATGTGCTACACAGTGCACTTCATAGAATAAAATGTGATCACAAGATAAAAATCGAATAAAATTGCGTGGTAACAGGTCATTTATGGCGTGAGCAACCCTTTGCTCACGCCATAAATGACCTGTTACCACGCAATTTTATTCGATTTTTATCTTGTGATCACATTTTATTCTATGAAGTGCACTGTGTAGCACATCTTTTTCCCAGCTTTCAATAAAGCTTCCCGTTCCAAACGGATTCATGCCCTATGTGGAAGTTTTTTCTTATCTCTTTTTATGTTTGGGATCCTGCTGAGCTCCAACTAGTTCTATCTCCAAACTCCTCCCATCTGAAAGGGAGACCTCGCAAGACCAGGAACCCCCACACCACCATCCACCGACTTGGATCTTGGATGCGATTAACTGTGAGGACCCCTGCAGCTGGAGATCGCTGGGATCGGTGTATCCCCCAAGCCCGTTTGACACTTCACTATATGGTGACTGTGTCCACCTTTTCCGGTAAGGTTACCCATTCCTACCAATTACAGTGTTTACTGTGCTAGGAGAAGATCTATGTGCAGGGTGTCTCTCCAGATAGAGCCCTCCCCGGCTCCTGCTGTGCGTGGACGCACGACACCAGTCACGCCCACGAACCCTCATGTGTGCTTAGGACTATTTATATATTCACGGACTTTATTTCTTATTTGACACACATTGTTTTGTCACTTTATGAGTACAGTTTTTCTCTTTTAGATTTCTTTATGGACACTTAACCCTAGAATTGCATACACTTGTGAGCGCTGCATGTTTTCTATTTTATTTTTCAATATGGAGTTGACAAGGAAAGAGGCGCCTCTACGTGCAGATGTATGACACGTTTTTAATGTACAAGCAACTCACATTTGTGAAGTCTAATTCAGGCATTTAAAATCCCAACACGGGGAGGTGGCATCAGTTGACAGTCCAATCCGGCAGGAGGAGAAGTGCTGGGGGAATCACTAAGGTACCGCTGTTCGTAAGAAAGGCCGCGGTGGAGACACTTCAGAGCGAGGCTTGGAGCGCAGTTAGTAGCAGGCACAGATGGATGATGTCACTGGAAAAGCAATCCATCTGTGCCTGCTACCAACTGCGCTCCAAGCCTTGCTCTGAAGTGTCTCCACCGCGGCCGGCCTTTCTTATGAACAGCAGTACCTCAGCGAGCCCATCACTTCTTCTCCTGCCAGATTGGACTGTCAACTGATGCCACCTCCCGTTGTTGGGATTGTACATGCCTGAATTAGACTTCACAAATGTGAGTAGCTTGTATTAAGTGTACATTTAAAAGGTGTCATACATCTGCACCTAGAGGCACCTCTGTCCTTGTATTTTCAGTTTTAGTGGAACACGGTTCACATCAGTACCTGACCTCACAAATACGCTTCTGGAAGAATGGTCAAACATTCCTATAGACACACACTCCTAAACCTTGTGGACAGCCTTCCCAGAAGAGCTGAAGCTGTTATAGCTGCAAAGGGTGGGCCAACTCAATATTGAACCCTTACGAATTAAGACTGGTATGCAATTAAAGTTCATGCGCATGCAAAGGCAGGTGTTCCAATACTTTTGGTAATATAGTGCATATTTGGGGGCAATTTGCCTGAAACCCTACAGGGCCTTAGCCAGAAAACGTGAGAAAGATGGCTGGGATACCCCCACCATCTCTCCCGCTCCTATCTGATAGGAGACCTTGCCCAGAAAGTGCAGGACAGCCAGCAACTTGGTCATGGGTGGTATGGAATGACTATGCATTATGGGGACTTCAGAAAAGGTCTCAATTCTCCAAAGAGAAGCATAATAAGGTCTTTAGATAGACAAAATTTAGAGAGCCCTTCTGCTTCAGGGAAATTATCCAGCAAAGTGTGCTGCTTAAAGGAACATGACAAGCATCCTTCTTCTCCTTGCTTTCCTTAACCACTTGCCTACTAGGCACTTTCACCCCCTTCCTGCCCAGGCCAATTTTCAACTTTCAGTGCTCTCACACTTTGAATGACAATTACTTAGCCATGTGACACTGTACTCATATGAAATTTGTGTATTTTTATTCACGCAGAGCTTTCTTTTGGTGGTTATTAATCACTACTGGATTTTTGATTTTTTGTGCTATAAATAAAAAAAGACCAAAAATTTTGTGAATAAATGCGTTTTTCTTTGTTTCTGTCATAAAATTTTGCAAATGAATCATTTTTCTTCATAAATTTAGGCCAAAATTTATACTGCTACATATCTTTGGTAAAAATAACCCAAATCAGTTTATATTGTTTGGTCTTTGTGAAAGTTATAAAGTCTACAAGCTATGGTGCCAATCATTAAAATTGATCACACCTGATCTCATATCTTGAGACACTGACAAACTAGGAAAGTACAAATGACCCTTTTTTGGAAACTAGACATTCCAAGGTATTTAGTAAGTCACATGGGGAGTTTTTTGAAGCTCTAATTTTTCCCACAATTCTTTGCAAATTATTATTATTTTTTTTTTTTTTACAAAATTGTCATATTAATAGGTTATGGCGATACCACATGCCTAACCACATACAGAGGCCCAACATGCAGGAAGCACCATCAGCTGTTTTAGGGACATAAATTGCACAGCTAATGTCATGACGACCTATCACACTTGCAACACACTCTACCTTTAGGTAGGTGCTAGAATAGGCAGTGTAGGTAAATTTAGCCAGGCCTGTGCTTTAGGCTGGGCCTGGTTGTTTTTATTTGGGACTGGGAGTGTTTGGTATAGTGGTGGGTGTGACCACCTGTGCTCTGACTCAGAGGCGCCTCCATTGCGTTCAGAAAGATTGTTCTGGAAGAGAGGTTGGACCTGAGGTTTGAGTGGCAGGCAGCTCATGTGAGGAGCTCTGACCAATAACCCTTGGGAATTGACAGGGGGCAGGCCTCCCATATAAGCTGGGATCACATGCTATCAGGGAGGAGTTCTGAGAGCAGGAAAAGATAGAATGGAGTGCTGAGTTGCTGTTCCGGGCTTCCCCATGTGGGGGGGGGGGGGTGCGCCGAGCGCGGAGGAGGGCTGGAGGAGCCATTGGGATGTTTTGGAGGATAGAGATCTTCATCAAGGAGCTGGTGTGCCCAGGGAACACAGGACTTGTACACAGATGAAGGTTGGTGAAGGAGAAGTAGCAGTAAAGAGTCAGGAGGAAAGTTGCAGAGTTAAAGTCAAGCTGCTGTGACCGGGGAACATAGGGCTTGTACTTTGAAGGAGGTCAGTGCTGCAGAATTATAAGAGGACCTTTGAGAGTAGTGAGAAATGCTGTGGCCGGGGAATGCAGTGTTTGCAATCTTGGACTGGCTGGTATCAGTAGTCCGTCTATTACCACGTGTCTGGCCAACGGGGGGGGTACTGTGTATCTCTGGTCTGGTGAAGCATGCTGGTAATAACTTCTGTGTGATTATTAAATTCTCTAGGCCACCGAGGAGAGGTAGTGTGTGCCTCTGGCTTATTGATTTGTCCCAGTCACACTATTCAAAAAGACTTTAAAGTACATCTATCAACCCAATCCCTTCATATGACCCAGCAGACTTGGACTCCCTTTTGGGTGACCTATCAATACCAAAACTTTCAGAAACTGACAGTAATAATTTAGAGGCTAAAATTACGACCAAGGAAATTTAGCAGGCAATATTTACATTTCCCCAGAACAAGGCTCCTGGACCGGATGGGTTTCCAGCGGATTTCTATAAGGCTAATGTTAAGGTCTTGGCCCCTTGAATTAATTTACTCCTGGAATATTGCCATGAACACGACACCTAGCCTGACTCTATGCTGGAGGCCTATATGGTTCTTCTATTAAAACCTGGGAAAGACCCACAGGAGTGTGCATCATACAGGCCAATAGCTCTGTTGAATACAGACTTAAAAATTTTAACAAATATATTGGCCCTTAGATTGGCTGCGGTGCTCCCCTCTATTATCAATATAGATCAAACAGGTTTTATGCGGGGGAAGTCGACTGATACCAACTTAAGGAGACTATTCACTCGTTTGCAAATTCAGTCAAGGGCCCCCAGTGCTAGAATAGTAGTCTCTATTGATTTTGAAAAGGCTTTTGACTCTGTAGACTGGTTGTTAATGTTCAAGGTCTTGGAGAATATGGGATTTGGCCCACACTTTAGGAAATGGGTAGCCATGCTATATACACATCCAAATGCGGCAGTCCGATTGGGAACATCCACTTCGGATTTTTTTGAAGTGGGGAGGGGAACTCGGCAGGGCTGCCCGTTATCCCCTTTCCTGTTTGCCATTCCCCTGGAACCTCTGGCGGTAGCACTGAGGTCATCTAGAGCAATAAGATCCATACGGGTGGGCACAATAGATGAGTCCCTGGCACTTTACGCAGACGACATGTTATTGTTCCTTGATGACCCAGGGGACTCCTTGGGAGCGGCTCTAGAAATCATTGACCACTTTGCAACCTTCTCGGGATTAAAAGTGAATTGGGGTAAGTCCTCCATTTTGCCAATAGACCCAGAGGCCAGGGCAGGAGCAGATCCTAATTTGCCATTGCAGTGGGTCACGTCCATCAAATATCTGGGAGTGAAGATTACAGCCAATGTTCAGGATTACATGCCCCATAATTTGCTACCTCTGATAACATTGTTGAAACAAAAGGTCCAAACATGGACAAAACTCGCGTTGTCCCTTATAGGTCGCATCAGTTTGTTAAAAATGAAATTTCTCCCTGTTATTCTGTACTTCCTGAGACATGCACCTATCTGGATTCCGAAATCATATTTTCAGAAGTTGGATAGCATCGTCTCATCTTTTATCTGGGCTCCCAAGTCTCCAAGAATAGGTCTTAAGGTACTGCAGGAACCTGGGGATCAAGGGGGCTTGGCATTGGCTGATTGGCAAAAATATTATATAGCGGGGCAAATGGTTTTTGCTCATAGGTGGTTGATAGCTGAAGATGGTGATGCGGCTACAGTATTGGAGGCAGCCCACTTAGGGTCATATGACAGTCTCCGATTTGCCTTGTTTAGGGGCTCCAGGTCAGAGCTGCCTCTGACGCTAACAATGAAAGCCTCTATTAAAGCCTGGGAGACAGCATTGAAATTGGCATGCCCTAGTTATGGGGGGGGGGGGTGTCGCCTTCAACCCTCATATGGATGAACCCAGCTCTACCTCAATTCTTCAACTTACCAGATCCCATGATTTGGGCAGTTAAAGGAATCAAGACATTAAAGGATATAACAACATATGGTGAGCTATTAACCTTTTCCCAATTACAATCGAGACATGATCTTCCTAATTCATATCTATTTAGGTTTCTGCAGGTTCGACACGCCTTCCAGGTGCAGTTTCATGAGATGAGGGTGGAATCCCTGCCCTCGTCTCTTGAAACATTGTTGACAAATGAGAGTTTGGTCAAGCCTCTCTCAAGCACTTACAAAGAATTGTTTAAGGTGACCCCACTGGCGATCACCAGATGCAGGGAGAGATGGGAGGTGGAGGTTCTGGATGTGCAGGGGGAGGATTGGGACAATCTATGGACCCAGCCATTTAAACATCTGGTGTCTGCAAGGGACAGGTTGATCCAGTTCAAGTTTTTGCATAGAAGTTATTATACCCCAGCTAGACTGAACAAGATTTTCCCTACAGCCTCAGCAGAGTCTTGGCGATGCTCTCACTCACCTGCGGATGCTGACCACATTTTCTGGAGCTGCCCCTATATTCAAAGATTATGGATTGATATTATGACCTGTATTGCCGAAATAATATCTGTGCCGATCCCAATGACTGTTAGGGTGTGTCTGCTTGGACTAGTAGATGATGTAGTACCCACACGGGCCATGTCTACAATGCTAAACGTTTTGCTATTCTACGGAAGAAAGGCTATTCTGTTGGCTTGGAAAAAGCAAGAGGCACCGAGTATCTCCTCCTGGAAGGGCCTTGTGAACTCCATGTTACCTTACTACAAAGCTACATATGAGGTCAGAGGTTGCATGAAAAAATTTGATAGGGTTTGGCAATCGTGGTTTAATTCTAGTAACACGGTAGGATAGTGGATGAGGTCTATTAAATGAGGGTGTATTAATTGGACAAATTAAGTTTTCTGGAGGCTTCGTATACTATAATATATATTGCTAGAGGCACACTCTGCAGCTGTCATTGTTATATTAACATTTATAAAAACATACCTTCCAGTTATTTTTTTTATTTTTTTTGATGGGGAACTTAAGATCCTATTATCTTGTCGAGCTGTGGTTTGTGGGTGGAGGGTGGGGGGAGTTGGGGGGGGAGTGGGGAGTATTTTAGACAGTAGGTCTTTATTAGATAGACATGAGGTCATGTTGACCTATCATGGACAGTGTCCTATATGACACGTCCAAATGTTGTATGTTATAATATAATTTAAAAACCAAAAAACAGAATTTTATTTAAAAAAAGTACATCTATCAAGCTGAGGAATATTCAGAGTGATTCTTGTTTGAAGTACTGGAAGTAAAATGGCATTAATCTAACAGTTTCGCAGTGGAAGCTTGTGCAGGAGAGATAATGTTCTGCAGGAGTTAGTGCAGAGGAGGAGGAGCAAGGGTCTGCAGCGCTGAAGGAATAGACTGTGAATGGTGGAGATTCATTATTACAAGATAGAAGCTACAGATTAATGCTTTGCAAATATGAGTACAAATCGACAAATTCCATGGGCATCCCATATGTTCCCTTGTCCTACCCAAGTTATATCCCACAATAAACGTAACAAAACTACGCAAATGACTGCTTATTGTCTTAACTGATAGATGAGGGTCTGGCGGCAGGGTGATTTGGTGGATGTTAGTAACTAGTGGTAACCAAACCACTACACACTTTTGAAGGCCCTGGAGCACCGGGAAAATGAAAAACGCCCACAAAATTATACTATTTTGGAAAGCAAACACCCCAACCTATAATCTATGAGGCATAATGAGCCTTTTGAACATGATATTTCTTCCACAAGTTTTTGGAAAATGTGGAAAGAAAATTAAAACGCATTTTTTTTTACACAAAGTTGTCCATTTATAGAATATTTCTAAGACACAGCATGTGCATAGCAAAAGTTGCACCGCAAAATACATTCTGCTACTCCTCCTGACTATGGTAATACCCCATGTGTGGGACTTTTACACAGCCTAGCTGCATAGAGTGGCCCAACATCCAAGTAGCACCTCTAGGCGTTCCAGGAGCATAAATGACACATATAATTTCATGACGACCTATCACATTTTTGAAGACCCTGGAGCACCAGGACAATGGAAACGCCCACAAAATGACCCCATTTTAAAGAGCAAACACCCCAACGTATAATCTATGAGGCATAATGAGTCTTTTGAATATGTAATTTTTTTCCACAAGTGTTTAGAAAATGTGGAAAGAAAATGAAAATGCATTTTCTTTACACAAAGTTGTCCATTAATACAATATTTCTAACACATAGCATGTACATAGCAAAAATTACACCCCAAAATACATTCTGCTACTCCTGAGTATGGCAATACCAAATGTGTGAGACTTTTCCACAGCCTGGCCACATACAGAGGCCCAACATTTAAGTAGCACCTTCAGGCACTCTAGGAGCATAAATTACACGTCTTATTTCCTGACAACCTATCATTTTTGAAGGCTCTTCATATTTCTAACACATAGCATGTACATACCAAGAATTACACTCCAAAATAAATTCTATTGAGGAAAGGGTAAAAAAAGTATTACCTGTGGTTTTAGTAGTGTCCACAGAGGAGAGCATTGGTCCAGGCAGCAGGCAGGGATGTGCTTAGCGACAAAAATAGTAATTATCCAGGGAGCAGGCAGGAATATTGTCTATAGTTAGTACAGGGATAGTGTCAGCACAGCTAAAGCATTTGCCCATAGGAATTGTCTAGGCAGAGACAGCCAGCACAGCCATAATATCAGTCCTTCTATCTTGTCCTGGTACACTGTTACCTACAGACACTCATTATTGTACCACTCTCCAGCCCTTCAAACACATACTGCCTCTTGCTACAGCTAATTATTTCCATAGTACAGGTAGCAGGCAGAGGTGTGATCAGTTCATCTGGCAGGCAGAGGCACGATGGCAGTAAGTCAGCAGCAGGATGAGGGCCTCAGTCAGGTAAGACCTGGGCACAAGGGCACAGGGGTAGAGGCTTCTCCCACCCAAATCTCTTTGAAACCCCTGGACTCCAGACCCAAATCCGAAAATTACGAAACCCGGAAAAAACTAAAAAATTTGCTTTCTCCACCTGCAAAAACAATTCTGGAGCCCCTCGCATAGGCAAAAGCATAGTCGATAAAACAGGCCAGGGTTAGTACACGTGCAAGCAGTCCAAGCAGTGGGCAGAAGCGTAGTTGATAAAACAGGCCTGGGTCAGTTTACATGGAAGCAGTCCAAGCGGTAGGCAGAAGCATAGTCGATAAAACAGGCCAGGGTCAGGTCACGTAGAAGCAGTCCAAATGGTAGGCAGAGGCATAGTCAAAAAACAGGCCACAGTCAGTCACGTGAAAGGCAGTGGCATGGTTATTTGAGGAAGCATGGAGAATGGTCAGCACAGAAGATGAAAATGGGGAAATGCTTAAAAATATGGGCTCATTTTTATCTTTTAGGGATGTGTGATAAAGTCGGAAGCATTCTCCAATGCATAGGCTGGGTTGGGAGGGACACTGAGGACAATGGTAGCTAGTATCGCTTCGAAATCTTCTTTTGCTGCATACAAAACATCTTTTTTGCCGTCTTCGGATTGCTTCAGAAGGAAAGTTGTCCAGGAAGTGGCACTCATGAAGTTGACTAACAGCATCAGAGTGATGGTTTTCTGGGGGGGTCTTTGTTGATAGATGAAGGACAAGACAACTTCTTTGATTCATTTTAGAAAGGGGATGGGGCTTTCCGTGGATTTGGTGTAGATGATATATGCATTATAAATGACCAAATTAATTAGATAAATCGCTACTTTCTTGTACCAGAAACGGGACCTCCTTGTAGTCAAATAGGGCTGAAGCATTTGGTCATTGAAATCCAACCCCCCATGTAAAGATTATATTCTTGGACGCATGTTGGCTTTTTAATGGGACCTCGTCTTCTGTGAAACTCAACTGTAGTGTCATCATGGATGGTGGACATCATGTACACATTCCTGCTATCCTTCCAGCTCAAGGCCAGCACTTTGTTGCTTCTCAAAGTTGCTTTTTTCCCCCCTTCGCAGTTTTTTGTTAACTATAGATTGTGGGAAGCCCTTCCTGTTCTTTCTGGAGGTTCCGCAGGCCAGGGTTTTTGCAAGTATAGTTGTTTGAAAAGGGGCAGGCTGGTATAATAGTTACCCAGGTATATGTGAAAACCTTTGTTCAGCAGTGGGTATGCCAGGTCCCATACAATTTTTCCAGTTGTGCTCATGTAGGCAGGGCACTCTGGGGGCTGGAGATGGGAATCTCTTCCTTCATATACAGTATCTCACAAAGGTGAGTATACCCCTCACATTTTTGTAAATATCTTTTCATGTGAGAACACTGAAGAAATTACACTTTGCTACAATGTAAAGTAGTGAGTGTACAGCTTGTATAACAGTGTAAATTTGCTGTCTACTCAAAATAGCTCAGCACACAGCCACTAATATCTAAACCGCTGGCAACTAAAGTGAGTACACCCCTACGTGAAAATGTCCAAATTGGGCCCAATTAGCCATTTTCCCTCCCTGGTGTCATGTGACTCGTTGGTGTTACGTGGTCTCAGGTGTGAATGGGGAGCAGGCGTGTTAAAGTTGGTGTTATCACTCTCACTCTTTCATACTGGTCACTGGAAGTTCAACATGGCACCACATGGCAAAGACCTCTCTGAGGATCTGAAAAAAAGAATTGTTGCTCTACATAAAGATGGCCTAGGCTAAAAGAAGATTGCCAAGACCCTGAAACTGAGCTGCAGCACGGTGGCCAAGACCATACAGCAGTTTAACAGGACAGGTTCCACTCAGAACAGGCCTTGCCATGGTCGACCAAAGAAGTTGAGTGCACATGCTCAGCATCATATCCAGAGGTTGTCTTTGGGAAATAGATGTATGAGTACTGCCAGCATTGTTGCAGAGGTTGAAGGGGTGGGGGGTCAGCCTGTCAGTGCTCAGACCATACACCGCACACTGCATCAAATTGGTCTGCATGGCTGTCATTACAGAAGGAAGCCTCTTCTAAAGATGATGCACAAGAAAGCTTGCAAACAGTTTTCTGAAGACAAGCAGACTAAGGACATGGATTATTGGAACCATGTCCTGTGGTCTGATGAGACCAAGATAAACATATTTGGTTCAGATGGTGTCAAGCGTGTGTGGCGGCAACCAGGTAAGGAGTACAAAAACAAGTGTGTCTTGCCTACAGTCAAGCATGATGGTGGGAGTGTCATGGTCTGGGGCTGCATGAGTGCTGCCAGCACTGGGAAGCTACAGTTCATTGAGGGAACCATGAATGCCAACATGTACTGTGACATACTGAAGCAGAGCATGATCCTCTCCCTTCGAAGACTGGGCCACAGGGCAGTATTCCAACATGAAAACAACCCCAAACACACCTCCAAGACAACCACTGCCTTGCTAAGGAAGCTGAGGGTAAAGGTGATGGACTGGCCAATCATGTATCCAGACCTAACCCTATTGAGTATCTGTGGGGCATCCTCAAAAGGAAGCTGGAGGAGCGCAAGGTCTCTAACAAGCACCGGCTCTATGATGTCATCATGGAGGAGTGGAAGAGGAGTCCAGTGGCAACCTGTGGAGCTCTGGTAAAGTCCATGCCCAAGAGGGTTAAGGCAGTGCTGGAAAATAATGGTGGTGACACAAAATATTGACACTTTGGGCCCAATATGGACATTTTCACTTAGGGGTGTACTCACTTTTGTTGCCAGCAGTTTAGACATTAATGGCTGTGTGCTGAGTTATTTTGAGGGGACAGCAAATTTACACTGTTATACAAGCTGTACACTCACTACTTTACATTGTAGCAAAGTGTCATTTCTTCAGTGTTGTCATAAAAAAATGTGAGGGGTGTACTCACTTTTGTGAGATACTGTATATGTGGAATGAATACAGATATCCCATGGCTCTTTCACAAAGCTTGTAAAATTTGACTCCATATCTGGCCCTTTTACTATCAATAAATTGTTTTATTCTTAGCTAGTCTGAAAAGGGGACCAGGGACTCATCCACCTATATATGCTGTTTAGGGACATAAAATCCTGTGAATCTTTGGGGAAAAAATTTATGAGTGGGCGAATTTTACATAATTTGATTTCGGGGAGGGTACTGGGTGTTGTCGCTGAAGTGAAGGAAGCATATAATCATATCATATCGGGACCTGGACATTATGATACGATGTGTGAGGAGAGAAGAGCCAGTAACAGTCAGTTTACATTTGTGATCAGCTGTGAATGGATCACGGCTGATCACTTGGTAAACAGCTGCCGGTCATTGGCTGTTTACTATTGTCTGTGACGAGCTGTGTTCCTGGTAACAGGCCGCCACCAACTTTCCTGCGCAGCACGCGCATGATCATGCGCATGCACTATTTAAAGGGGGAAGTACCATCTGTGATTGGCTGTGACTGGATCACGGCCGATCACGTGGTAAACAACCATGCTCATTGGCTGTTCAACCCTATCAGTGATGAGCTGTGTCTCCGGGACATAGGAGGAGAGAGGAGGAGAGAGCCTGAGAGATTCGGCGCGTCATGTGACCGCTGATCAGTGCTCGCAGATAAGGTGTATACAGCTTTTTTTTTTTACACAACAGACATACAGGGGGCACATATCATTATAAGACAGAGTGGATTATATAAAGTAGGACATGTTATTAAGGCAGCAGCAGGGGGACGGACCCTGACACAGGAGCCGAAAGGCAGGGATGGGAGGGGGGTGGATGACACAGGAGCAGAGAGGAGAGACAGCAGGCTGCGGATGACGGAGGCACGCAAACTGATTTCTGGCTCAGCAGCCATTATTACCGCGGTCAGTTTACAGAGGGGAGGGGAGAAACTGGCAGGATCAGTCAGGTTTTTTAGGTGTTACAGGGGTCCAAATGACACAGGAGACTCACTGTGTCATATAACATGCTTTAAAGAAGCAAGATCCATTTTTTCTTTTTTTTTTTTTTTTTGGGTTAACATACGCTTTAAAGTTTGACAAAAACAAAAACCTGGAAACTTTCTTTAGCTCACAGGAAACTGTCCCTACCATGAAAGGTCAGTTTGGTTGTATTTTACTCCCAGGCCAATGGTTCCAGTTGTCGCCTGCTTGTGACATCTGTATCTTTCACAGTATAAATGTCCCTAGCATGGTCTTTCAACTTCTTTAAAATGAATATTACATTCCTTACAAGTGATCACATAGACAAAATATTATATCTCAGCTCAGGTGGCTTCTTTTATTCCCTTTTCAACCATTGCTGTTACTGCTTTTACTATGAATTAGTGCAGTTTACTAAGCTTTGTAACCCTGAATAATGCTTTTTTTTATTTCGTGCATTGGTTATCTAGTAATTCTTACAGTAAATGTTTCCGAATTCAGTGGTGATTCATTAGCCAATTATAGATCTTTATTGAATAGCAATTTTCTCTAAACAGCAAACTGCATCTAAAATAAGTAACATTTAATTGAATCCGTAGCTTATCTCTCTGTATCAAGAAAAAAAGCCCAGTGATGCATACGTATACACATTAAAAAAGTATTGTAATTGGTAATAATGGAATTCCATCACTACCAAAGATAAAAATTTCACCAGAATAGACACATTGGGGTTGATTTACTAAAACGGGAGAGTGCAAAATCTGATGCAGTTCTGCATGGAATGTAATGAGTTTCCAGGTTTTTGTAAAAAGCTTAATTGAACAAGAGTAGACAACAACTGGAGTTATGCCGCGTACACACGATCAAACTTTCTGGCATACTTGGTCTGGCACACTTTCCGACGGACTTTGTCCGCCAGGTGCGCCGGACTTTAAAACGGACGGACTTGCCAACACACGACCGGACTTTCCAGTGGGCTAAGTCCGCCCGTCTTTCCGACGGACTTTCAGAATGAACGGACTTGCCCACACATGGACAAGTCCGTTCATTTTGAACGTGACTCGGGTACGACGTACTAGAAAAGGAAGTCAATCTTGCCGCTTTTATCGGCGAGATTGACACCTTGCGAGCCCCGTCGCGGGGCATACCAGGCCCTTAGGTCTAGTATGGATTATAAAGGGAAGCCCCTACGCCGAAAAAACGGCGTGGGATCCCCCCTAAAATCCATACCAGACCCCGATCTGAGCACGCAGCCCGGCCGGTCAGGAAAGGGAGTGGGGACGATCGAGCGCCCCCCCCCTCCTGAACCGTACCAGGCCGCATGCCCTCAACATGGGGGGTGGGTGCTTTGGGGGAGGGGGGCCCTGTGGGGCCCCCCTCCCCCAAAGCACCTTGTCCCCATGTTGATTTGATGAGGACAAGGGCCTCTTCCCGACAACCCTGGCCGTTGGTTGTCGGGGTCTGTGGGCGGGGGGGTTATCGGAATCCGGGATCTGGGGGCCCTCTTATTATAGGGGGCTCCCGGATTCCGATAAGCCCCCCACCCGCAGACCCCGACAACCAACGGCCAGGGTTTTCGGGAAGAGGCCCTTGTCCTCATCAACATGGGGACAAGGTGCTTTGGGGTGGGGGGGCCCCCGTAGGGCGCCCCTCCCCCAAAGCACCCACCCCCCCATGTTGAGGGCATGCGGCCTGGTACGGTTCAGGAGGGGGGGCGCTCGCTCCTCCCCACCCCCTTTCCTGACCGGCCAGGCTGCATGCTCAGATCGGGGTCTGGTATGGATTTTAGGGGGGACCCCACGCCGTTTTTTCGGTGTAGGGGTTTCCCTTTATAAACCATACCAGACCTAAGGGCCTGGTATGCCCCGCGCTCGCCGGAATAGGAAAATTTGTTTTTACTATAGCAGCGAGCGCGAAATGCAATACCCTGCCCTTGCGTCGTATCTGGTCCGTTGGACCAGCATACAGACGAGCGGGCTTTCCGTCGGACCAGCTCATAGACGAGCGGACTTTCCGCCAGAAACTGAGTCCGACGGAAAGGTTTAAAACATGTTTCAAATCTAGGTCCGGCTGGCTTTTGGGAAAAAGTCCGCCGGAAAAGTCCGCCGGAGCCTACACACGGTCGGATTGTTCGGCGGACTCTGGTCTGCCGGACCAAGTATGCCGGAAAGTCCGCTCGTGTGTACGCGGCATTAGAAGCTGATTGGCTACCATTCACAGCTACAACAGATTTTGCACTCCCCAGTTTTAGTAAATCAACCTCATTGGGCCATTGCTATTCCATATAGATATTAAGACACAAGACCACACTCTGAAAAGTCAATTACAGCAGAATTAAATTCAATGTATGTACCTTTCCCTATCTGCATGCATGCACATACTTCTTGGATACCATTTTAATCTCTCAAAGCCATTCAAATCCTGAGATTCCTCTATTTATTTTGGTTGGTGACCACCTGCAAATGCACAGTTTATCCTACATTCATGTCACACTATCCACAGAGCACCTTGCCATGGTGATGAAATCCTCTGGCTTCGGCATGGGCACTTGTTCTCTTGTGTTTGAAAAAAGTGCCTTTATTTTTGATGACACCTTACTTTGGACTGCGTAGGCAAAAGATTGTAGGATGGTGCCTATGAAGGGTGGAAGCACAGTTTTGAAGAAGGAAACGGGGCATTTTTAAAAATGCAGTGAAAGCAAGCGTAAAACCATGGGTAGTAGAAAACAAAGAGGGCATAATAGTAAAATTACCTATTCTACATACCTGGTGGACATGTCCTACTATAACACAAAGTGCACAAATACGGCCCAATCGCACCTCTCAGCGCTAAGAATAAATAATCCTCTAAGGTAATAAATGTCAAAGCTATAACATATAATCTTATATCATTGATATCAGCAGCTACTATAAAATACATCATATATAAAACCAATTAAAACAGTCCAAAATGTCATGCAACTTTAAACTACCATAGCAGCGCTCATGTCAATCTATATACACTACCGTTCAAAAGTTTGGGGTCACCCAAACAATTTTGTGTTTTCCATGAAAAGTCACACTTATTCACCACCATACGTTGTGAAATGAATAGAAAATAGAGTCAAGACATTGACAAGGTTAGAAATAATGATTTGTATTTGAAATAACATTGTTTTTACATCAAACTTTGCTTTCATCAAAGAATCCTCCTTTTGCAGCAATTACAGCATTGCACACCTTTGGCATTCTAGCTGTTAATTTATTGAGGTAAGCTGGAGAAATTGCACCCCACGCTTCTAGAAGCAGCTCCCACAAGTTGGATTGGTTGGATGGGCACTTCTGGCGTACCATACGGTCAAGCTGCTCCCACAACAGCTCAATGGGGTTCAGATCTGGTGACTGTGCTGGCCACTCCATTACCGATAGAATACCAGCTGCCTGCTTCTGCTGTAAATAGTTCTTGCACAATTTGGAGGTGTGTTTAGGGTCATTGTCCTGTTGTAGGATGAAATTGGCTCCAATCAAGCGCTGTTCACTGGGTATGGCATGGCGTTGCAAAATGGAGTGATAGCCTTCCTTATTCAGAATCCCTTTTACCCTGTACAAAGCTCCCACCTTACCAGCACCAAAGCAACCCCAGACCATCACATTACCTCCACCATGCTTAACAGATGGCGTCAGGCATTCTTCCAGCATCTTTTCATTTGTTCTGCGTCTCACAAACGTTCTTCTTTGTGATCCAAACACCTCAAACTTGGATTCATCCGTCCACAACACTTTTTTCCAGTCTTCCTCTGTCCAATGTCTGTGTTCTTTTGCCCATCTTAATCTTTTTCTTTTATTGGCCAGTCTCAGATATGGCTTTTTCTTTGCCACTCTGCCCTGAAGCCCAAAATCCCGCAGCCGCCTCTTCACTGTAGATGTTGACACTGGTGTTTTGCGGGTACTATTTAATGAAGATGCCAGTTGGGGACCTGTGAGGCGTCTGTTTCTCAAACTAGAGACTCTAATGTGCTTATCTTCTTGCTTAGTTGTGCAACGCGGCCTCCCACTTCTTTTTCTACTCTGGTTAGAGCCTGTTTGTGCTGTCCTCTGAAGGGAGTAGTACACACCGTTGTAGGAAATCTTCAATTTCTTTGCAATTTCTCGCATGGAATAGCCTTCATTTCTAAGAACAAGAATAGACTGTCGAGTTTCAGATGAAAGTTCTCTTTTTCTGGCCATTTTGAGCGTTTAATTGACCCCACAAATGTGATGCTCCAGAAACTCAATCTGCTCACAGGAAGGTCAGTTTTGTAGCTTCTGGAAGGAGCTAGACTGTTTTTAGATGTGTGAACATGATTGCACAAGGGTTTGCTAATCATCAATTAGCCTTCTGAGCCAATGAGCAAACACATTGTATTATTAGAACACTGGAGTGATAGTTGCTGGAAATGGGCCTCTATACACCTATGTAGATATTGCACCAAAAACTAGACATTTGCAGTTAGAATAGTCATTTACCACATTAGCAATGTATAGAGTATATTTGTTTAAAGTTAGGACTAGTTTAAAGTTAGCTTCATTTAAAAGTACAGTGCTTTTCCTTCAAAAATAAGGACATTTCAATGTGACCCCAAACTTTTGAACGGTAGTGTACATATGACACGCTCTTATATATTTCCTCATATAAGTGAAAAAGAGTCCCTTGAAGTGGTTTCAGGTGAGTGAATCAAATTTCTTAACCTCCCTGGCGGTATGATTCTTTCTGATTTTAGGTGCTGAAAGCGGTACAATTATTTTGCAATGAAATTTGGCGTTTTATATTGTAGGTATTTAATTATTAACAATAACACACTTAAATCTGTCCAAACAAGAGTCTAGTAGATATCCCGGGTATGATAAAGTTTGAAACACAAAAACATAAATTATAATATAATAAAAAAAAAATAATAATTAAAAAAAATAAAAATAAATAGTAATAAAATAAATTTCCACACGATTCACTATCGCTCAATTCTGCAAGTGTTCTAATTTACTATCGCAGTTTTCTAGCTGGTCTAAAGCCATTTTTGACGTAAAGGGACACTTTTTGGTTGCTATGGACAATCTCCAGTTTCCAGGCAGAAAGAACAGTATATGCAATATAAAACTGCATGCAGGGCATGGACCAGAGCACTGGGGACAAATGGGATGTGAAATGATTTCATACAGTACTGTAATCTGTAAGATTACAGTACTGTATGTGTTATGATTTTTACATTTTTTTGAATTTGCCGCCAGGCTCCGCCCCCGTGCGTCGCGACGCTCGCAGGGAACGGAGCCTGGCACGGAGAGGCTTCGGAGGAGGACGGAGCCCTCGGACAGTGCGGGGGACATCGCAGGATCCCGGGGACAAGGTAAGTAAGGAGGCACCAGGATCCTGCGATGTAATCCCGAGTGTGGCTCGGGGTTACCGCTAATGGTCCTGAAATGTAACCCCGAGCCACACTCGGGAAAACCGCCAGGGAGGCTACGGGTGATAAAAGTTAATATATTCGTGCACCACACACCCAGGCTTGTCACTGCGTGAGAAGAAACTCGCCCCTTTGGGGTTAAACTCACCAGAAATCTGAAAAAATCAAGTGTCACATGTTTTTGTTGCCACTTCTCGGGAATATCCACTGGCTCTGCTAGTATTCTTTTTAGGTATGGAAGGCTCCAGTAAACCAAGATCATGTGAGAAGATGAAGAAATCACATAGCGAACCCATAGCCAATCAAGGGTTAGTTCTTCCTCATCACTCTCCTCCTCTGGAGGCATGGGTTCACGGCCCTGACAAATCCTAGACCTTAGCATAGAAGACTGATAGGCCTCTGGGCAAGGGGGTGGAAGCACTTGGACAACCTCAGATATAGGCAGCAAATGTTTATGATGCCAAGTTTTTAAGGGGCCAGTCTTTCCTTCAGGGCAGATCTGATACACAGGAAGCCCAGGTAATCATTTGCAGATAATATAGGGCTGGGAGCGCCATCGATCAGCCAACTTATGCTTTCTGGAAACTCCTAGGTTGCGCAACAGCACCTGATCTCCAACCCTTACTTTGAGATCAAGGTTTTCCTTGTTTCTCTGTTCCCTGACAGTAGATGCTTCGTTAGCTTTCTCAAAGGCAGTATTTAAGTTCTTTCAAATTCTGTCGACGTACCCTCGGTAGGAAGCCTGAGATGTGTGCTCTAATGACATTCCAAAAGCCAGATCCACCGGCAAGCGAGCTTTCCTTCCAAACATCAACCAGTAGGGGGAGTACCCAGTAGAGTCGTTCGCTGTGCTATTGTAAGCCTGAACCACTGCAGCAATGTGATGTCCCCAATGTTGCTTCTTCTCCAAAGGAAGGGTTCCTAACATGTTTAACAGAGTACGGTTAAAACACTCAGGTTATGGATCCTCTTGAGGATGGTTCTTGATTTTTGGATACTCAAGAGTTCACACAATCTTCGGATTAGCTTACTCTCAAAGTCCTAGCCTTGATCCGAATGTAGGCACTGAGGCAGCCCATAATGAATTAAAAACGTATCCACTAAGGTCTTGGCTACAGCACTGGCTTGCTGATCCCTAGTGGGGAAAGCCTGAGCATAACGGGTAAAATGATCTTTTACAACCAGGACATTACTCCACCCACTCAGGTCAGGTTCCAAACACAAGAAATCAATGCACACCAATTCCATTGGTCCCTGACTCTGTAGATGGCCCATTGGGGCTGCCTTGCTTGGCAAAGTTTTTCTCTGAATGCACCTGATGCAAGAATGCCAGTAGCTTTCCACTTCAGCCCTCATGGACAGCCAATAGAATTGATCCCTGACCAGCTTGAAGGTTCTATCTGGACCTAAATGGCCGTGGTTATCGTGAAGAGCAGCCAACACTATCAATCTGTGTTTCTCAGGGAGGAATAGTTGAGAAACAACCTCTGGTTCCTCAGATGGGCCTTTCCGGTATATGACTCCGTCTTCCAACCTCATTCATTCCCATTCTTTATAGGCTACTTTAGCTCCCTCAGTGGAACTATTTAACAGCATCTGAGGATCCCGAACCGACTAAAATTTCTTTCTAAGGGTATCCAATGGGTCTTTACGTTGATGTCTCCTCATGTCTTCTCTAGTTAATTGAGGCAGTTCTTGACTACGCACTTGTGTCAAATCACAGTAGTATCTTGGTACTGCAGTGGGGGGGGACCCCCATGGCTTCGGCCCCTGTCGCCCCTTTATGCCTGTGCTCTACTCCTTGGCATACAACCAGTACTCCCTCGAGGGGCAAATGGACCCAGCTCTTCTGATCAGTATCCGTGGCATAAAGTCTTCGGGGAAGAGCATCAGCATTTCGGTTTCCCACCCCTGGCTGATATTTTAAACTGAACCGGAACTCAGACAGAGCGGCCAACCACTGATGTCCAGTAGCATCCAGTTTGGCAAAGGGTTATTATCCGTTTTCACCACAACCGTGGCCCCATATAGGTAATCCCGTAGCTTGTCTACTACAGCCCACTTGAGGTCCAGGACCTCTAAATTGTGTACTGGATAATTCTTCTCAGGGGGAGTGAGGCTGCGACTCACATAAGCCACCGGACAAAGCTTTCCTTCTGACTCCTGATATAACACTCCCCCTAGGCCATCTCTGCTAGCATCCACATGTAATTTGTAGGGTTTGGAGGGATCAGCATAGGCCAACACAGGAGCTTCAATAAGGCTCCCCTTCAGACATTCAAAGGCTCTTTCACACCTCACTGTCCATTGCTCTTGAATAGACTCACGGGGATTCCTTGGACCTCCAGCGTGAGCCTTTTTCAGGTCTCCCTCTGTCTGCTTTTGCAATAACTCATTCAGAGGCTTGGCAATCTGTGCAAAATTCTTTACAAATCCTCCATAGTAGGAGCAGAAACCCAAAAACGACCTCAATTCAGTGACAGTGCTTGGGCGAGGCCTCTGAAAGGTGTTGGGGTCCCTTGTTACGCCCTGTGGCATGCAGTCAAATTCAAAGAATCCTAGAGGACTGATAAAGGCTGTCTTCTCTCGGTCGTCCCGATGCATGGGTATCTGATAATATCCACTCTTCAGATCTAGCACACTGAACCATTTAGTTCATGCAGGGTCTCTTCTTCTATATGAGGAGTTGTGTACTGATCTGGGATAGTCCTCTGATTCAAAGTTCGGTAGTCAATACACATCCGGAGGGACCCATTTTTCTTTCTCACGACTACAAAAGGAGAGGCATAAGGGCTCCTGGATTCCCTAATGAACCCTGGTTTCTTCAGTTCAGCCAACTGTTCCCGAAGGTCCTCCAGGTCACACAAAGGGATTCGTCTAGCTCTTTCTCGGAAGGGCTTATCTTCACTCTTGGCGCAACCCACATCAAAGTCATTGTTGTAGGACATTTTCTCCCATCAAGCAAACTAAACTTTAATCCTCTCTTCCCATCTGGGGGACAGATTTGAGCACTGGACAGTGGTCTCTCTTCCATTTTCCTTCCGGATTAAATTATCCCTTGTCACCGGGTACTTTCCCAATCACCAAACGAGAATTCAGGCTGATTGGGTGGCTGGTGACATTCCTCACACTTACAGGGACTCTTCCCCCACTTCTCAGTAAGGCCCTAGTGGGTACGATCTCCGGAACCAGTTCTATTCCACTATCTTCCTCCAGTGGACCAGCTTTTACCACCACATAGGGACCCAGTTGATCCCATGATAGCTTAACAATGGCCTTCATGCAGGTTCTTTCACCAGGCTGCAACACATTTTCTTGTGTATCTAATCTAACTCTAAAAAGAGACTTTAAGAGAAGGCTCTACCAAGTTCTTTGGCAGATTTCCAGCTGGTGACATATAGTTTAGGCCCTAATCAGCTTCTTTGAGGGTGGTGGAGTCTGTTTGGCAACTCAATCAGAAAGGTGTGCATTGATTTCCTGTGTCCGCCTTTCTCCCCTGGGGGACCAGTATTCTTTTTAACAGGCAAGGGAGGGGAAGAAGTAGCAGACGACTTTGTTTTTTTTTTTTCCTTCTTTCATTCTTTCTTAGCTTTGGAGCGCAGTTTTCCCTCGGGACTCTCAACTAGCTCCTTCACTGAGGTACCTTGAAGTTTCCAGCCAGCTTTTGGAAAAGCAGCTTCTGTAAGGCTTTTAGAACTTCCATCAGTAATTGTGGGCTGATTCCAGCCTTGGGGCATTCATCCAGAAGTGTCCAACTTCTCCATAGCCATAACATTTCTTTTCTCGCACTCGGGAAAACTTTGGCCTCCCATGGTGAAATCCTTGTTCTTGGACCTTTGTTTGACATTTCAACAGCACAAGAGCATAATATACATATATGTACAATGAAGTACCACCTGGAGCATGACCTGTAAGGACAGTAAAGGATTAACTATCTAAGGCAGGTAGTCACACACTAAAGGGGAACCCCAGGCCCGCCTATTCAACATTTATATCTTAATGAGAGATCAGACAGAATATTGATAGAATAGGGCCCTTTAAATGGTAACAACAGCAACGTCCAAGATGCAGGCCTGATAGTCTTCATCGGCAGTTGGAGCTCATTAGATTAAACAGGCTAGTGGTACTCCTTGAAGTGGTTTTAGGTAAAGGTGTCTATTTACAGTGTTCAAACAGAAGCGCAGTAAAGTGTTCCCAAGGTAAAGGTGTCTGTACACAGTGTTCAAATAAAGTAACCATGGAAGGATTGCAAAAGATGGGCAATTGCCCTCTCACCAACTACCGGACCAGCTAAATGCCTTGCAGACAGCGACCCGGGAAGAGACGTCCTTTAGTGAAGCGACTAGCAATGACCCACAGCTGCTGAGTGCGGATGACCGTAGTGTCGATCTGCTGGGTTGGTGCCGTGCTGGAATCACTCGATCACTGCATGGTAGGCTGCAGCCTCTCTCCCTGCCACAGAGAGATGTGCACTCAGCAAGGCCCAGGAAGAATAGAGCATGGGGCGGATTTCTTGACTCTTTTATAGTTCCTCCCAGGAGTCTCCTCGGGTTGTAGCAAGGATCCCTGGGATGTATAGCCTAGATGTAATGTCACACTACTAGTCCCACAATCATTTTGGTCGGGCTCACAGATGTGATGACAATCACTGGCGCCCAGCACTAGAGGGGAATATAACCATAGCTGAAGAATGACAGGGAAATTGCACAATATTATAACTGTAGTCCACATCGCTACACATGTATTTCCCAATAAACCTTGTTTTATTCCTCCTTTTGATGGGTACCGCTTGTCCCCAAGGGTCCTTCTCCAGCTTTTATACAGGGTATAATGTATGGCTCCTTTAAATCCAACTATATTCCAGCTATATTATTCATACGGCCACTCTGCATAGCACTCAGTGGAAGAAGTAAGAATATTCTTACTTTCTCCACTGAGTGCTATGCAGAGTGGTCGCATGAATAATAAAGCTGGACTTAAAAACTTTGGAGAAGAATATGGACATTTAATCATTTTTTATCACCATAATATTGCAATTTTGGGTGCACATATTTATTTGGTATATTGCACATTATTCTAAGATTGTGAATCATCATTGAGTTTTGACTTTGTCACATTAGTGCCCCGTACACACGGTCGGATTTTCCGAAGGAAAATGTCCAATCGGAGCGTGTTGTCAGAAATTCCGACCGTGTGTGGGCTCCATCGGACATTTTCCATCGGATTTTCCGACACACAAAGTTGGAGAGCAGGAGATAAAATTTTCCGACAACAAAATCCGTTGTCGGAAATTCCGATCGTGTGTACACAAATCTGACGGACAAAGTGCCACGCATGCTCAGAATAAATAAAGAGATGAAAGCTATTGGCCACTGCCCTGTTTATAGTCCCGACGTACGTGTTTTACGTCACCGCGTTTAGAACGATCGGATTTTCCGACAACTTTGTGCGACCGTGTGTAGACAAAACAAGTTTGAGCCAACATCCGTCTGAAAAAATCCTAGGATTTTGTTGTCGGAATGTCCGAACAAAGTCCGACCGTGTGTACGCCCTATAGCTGTTATTGTGTTATAGTTTGAATTAGCACACTGCACTTTGGCTGTATCAAGTGCTGATTTCCTAGTTAAAAATAGAATTGGGGGGGGGGGGGTGGTGTGTAGTTTCTTTACAGGAAGTGTCATATTGTTACACTACAGACAGAGGTTGTGCATTAATTTGTGTAGTGCCACCCATGTCGCATGCCCCGTGTTTGAATACAAACAGACATTTCTGACATAGGAATGTGAAGGTTTACTCTACTATAGGTTGTGTGTACAGGCCAACAATTGAAACTATATGATCTTATGCAGGTCTTCTCTTTTATTTTTTAAAGGGACCTCAAGCCTTTAACCATTAGACACACAGTATGTGTAAGCATTCAAAACAGGGTCACGTAGCATGTCATAGCTGTGCAATTGGGAAGCAGAAAAAAAACAAGATGCAGTTGGGGTTTCTTCTGTTTTGCTCTGTAAAATCTCTGCTGTCCATGTGATTTAGTCGAGATGGTACACACAGACACACCATTATGTTTGCATCAATCACTGGACTCCAGACTGGCTCTTTCTCATTGCACAGAAACATGGCAAAACTGTAAATTATATTGCTATTTGTTGGCAATCACCACATCAACTTGGAGCTTACACTTGTCTTGGGATGGGGACGGGGGCATGAACACTTAAGAGCATGGGCAAAACACAGGTGCACTTTACTGAAATCTTCAGAGAGTTGGGGACCCTGAACATTCAAATGTAGCAAATGACAGTAAGGCAGTAAGTTGTCTCATATTAACTAATAAGTAAACTGCATTACTAGGTGATCTTGTTGTAGAGAACGATTACCTTTTAAAGCTAAAGCAAAAGAGATAGTTAGCTAATGTAAGTATATATCCATGGACAAAAATTGAGTTTGTAGTTGGTTATGATTGATATTCAGCTACATATAGAATCTTTGTGCCAAAAAAAATCAAACCCACAGTAAATATATTAAGAAGTCATTGAGTCAAGCTGGTTTTGTCAGAAAAAAAAATAATAATAAAAGATTTACTAAAGTGAGCATGGCACCTAGTGGCAGATATTAAATACTACACATTTATTTAGCTTGAAATGTAAACGTACAGTTCATATCTAATGCCAAATGGTTGGTCTAAAAGCCGTGATTTAAAATTTCACTGTTGAAGATAACATCAGGATCAGTCTAAATATAAATCATAGCCAGCAAGAGTTCCTAAGCAACCATGGAGGTGTATTTTTTTTTTGCCAATAAATCATAACTCATTAAAAATAAGACATAAATGTAATACTGAAGAAACATGAAGCTTTAAACTTGCATGAAAAGGTATACTGGTGATTGTGCCAATTGTTTTCTTACTAATAATAAATTAAAGTAGAACTATGAAAACGCTTTTTCATCTTGGATAAAGTAAGGGAGAGATATAACCCCTGTCAGATTTTTATTCGCCATCTGTGTCCCATTTGGGAGATTTACCTTCACTTCCAATCCCATAGACAAAGAAAGGAATCCCTGAAAATTAAGGGAATCCCTTGGGGTCTCCAGGTCACCAGAACTAGTGTCCCCTTGGAAGATTTCCCCTCTATTACTTTTCTAGTGATGACCCAAAATTTGGGATTGAAATTTTCTTTTCGTTTCAATGATACTAAAAAGGACAAATAGACAGGATAAATCTCCCTAATGAGGATACAGACAGCAATTTACACGCTGTCCCTCACCCGCAACCACCCTCACAAGTGTAAACCTAGTCTAAACTAACTGTATAAATTTGCATGTAATTTTTTATGTGTCACATTATTCAGCAACTGTATAGTTTTTCACAATTTTGTGTAGTTTTTTTTTTTTTACAGTTCTCTTATTTTTAATATCACAATAAAGCTCATAAGGTAGTTCTTAGACCCCTTTCACACTGGGTCGTTTTGCAGGCGCTATTGCGCTAAAAAGAGCGCCTGCAAACTGACCTCAAACAGCTGCTGCTGTGTCTCCAGTGTAAAAGCCCCTAGGGCTTTCACACTGGAGCGGTGCGCTTGCAGGACGGAAAAAAAACTCCTGCAAGCAGCATCTTTGGAGCGGTGAAGGATCGGTGTATTCACCACTCCTAAAACTCTCCTGCCCATTGAAATCAATGGGGCAGCGCGGCTATACCACCGGCTCTTTGCAGCGGCGCTTCGCGGGCGGTTTTAACCCTTTTTTGGCTGCTAGCGGGGGTAAAAACGCCCTGCTAGTGGCCGAATAGCGCCACTAAAATGACAGTAAAGCACCGCTAAAAATAGCGGCGTTTTACCGCCGACGCACCTCCCGCCCTAGTGTGAAACCGGCCTTAGGGAGAAGTACTTAGCTAGTACTCCAGCACCACTTTAACCAACAGCTTTTTTATTGTCCCAGTTAACATGGCTATCCAAATCTCATAGAAGCTTCTTAGTCCAACACTCAACAGATATGCCTGCTTGGATCTACAGGCTTTGCAACAAGGAAAAAGCCACTCTAAATAAAAGAAGGGAAAAAGAAAATAGCTTAATGTAGTTTATTAGACATTAAATGTCAGTATAAAAACCAGCAGAGTTGACCCCACGTGTTTCATCATAACAATGACAGTTAGTCAAAGTTACAGGTAATGTTTATCAGGAGAACCAGATGCTCCCTTGAACCATTAGACTGTTTCTTAAAAATTTGTAATTGGATGGAAACCCAGTTCTAAACTTCAAAAACAAACGTTTTCAGTTCTGGTTTCTCTGGTTTCCAGAGATTAGCCACTTAAGCCCCGGACCATTTGGCTGCCCAAAGACCAGAGCACTTTTTACGATTCAGGACTGCGTCGCTTTAACTGACAATTGCGCGGTCATGCGGTCAGAGCTTTCTTTTGGTGGTATTTGATCACCTCTGCAGTTTTTATTTTTTGCGCTATAAACAAAAAAATAGCGACAATTTTGAAAAAAAACGCATTATTTTTTACTAATAAATATCCCCAAAAATATGTAAAAAAACATTTTTTTTCCTCAGTTTATGCCGATACGTATTCTTCTACATATTTTTGGTAAAAAAAATCGCAATAAGCATTTATTGATTGGTTTGCGCAAAAGTTATAGCATCTACAAAATAGGGGATAGTTTTATGGTATTTTTATTAATATTTTTTTTTTACTAGTAATGGCGGCGATCAGCGATTTTTATCGTGGCTACGACATTATGGCGGATAGATTGGACACTTTTGGTGCGATTTTGGGACCATTCACATTTATACAGCGATCAGTGCAATTAAAAATGCATTGATTACTGTGTAAATGTGACTGGTAGTGAAGGGGTTAAGCACTGGGTGGCGCTGTAGGGGTTAAGTGTGTCCTAGGGAGTGATTCTAACTGTGGGGGGGGCTATGTGTGACACGACACTGATCACCGCTCCCTATTACATGGAGCGGTGATCAGTGTCCTGTCACTAGGCAGAACGGGGAAATGCTTGTTTACATCAGCATTTCCCCATTCTTCCTCTTCGTGAGACAATCGCGGGAACCCCCTGTGGACATCGAGTCCGCGGGACGCGCGATCACACTCATGGAGGTCACGGTGGGCGTGCGTGCAAACCGGTTCTTAAAGGGCAACGTACAGGTACGTTAATCTGCCTGTACGTGCCCTTCTGCCGACGTGTATCGGCGTGAGCCGGTCGGCAAGCGGCTAGACAGCATGCTGCACAGTTGGAATCCATGATATTCAAGCAACTGTGTTCTGCCCATGTCGCCCTATCATTCTGTTTTATTATTTTTGAGTTTCAAACCTGTAAAAGCTTTTTATACCTAATGAAAAAGCATGAAAAAGTCACCTGTGACAAGACAATTTTTAAAAACAAAGTATACATGTAAAAAGTGTCAATCTTTATGTTATGCAACTTTTAATGGCATTATCCATTTACCCAGGTAAGGGATAAAGGGTAGAGGTTGTCAAAGAAATTCCACAATGACATATTTACAAAAAATGTGTCATGATGCACAACACATGAGGTACAATCAGTCCCCAATTACAGCATACTAGTTCAAGGCCAAGTATATCATTTGATTTCTGCTGGATCCCTGAAATGCTTTTCACACAAGAATTGTGTAATGATATAACATTAATTTGGGTACAGTGTTGCATGACTGAATATTTGTTAGTCAAAGTATCACAGTGCAGAAAACGGCAATTTTTCACTGGCAAAGGTAGGCTGGTGTTGGCGTTTCAATCATCATGGAACCATGGTTGTTATGGTGTCAGGATGATTGAAGCGCATTATTTGTACATTGTAATATATAATGAAGTAGTTCTACTCACCATAATGCCGAATCAGTGGGAGCCTTGGGCGTGTCACTTGCCACCGTCACCTGCCACTACATGTGCATTGTCACTTGGCACCATTTGCAGATTGCTATTGCCACCATTTGCAGATTGTCACTTGCCATGCCAGCCAGTGCAACCAAATGTGCATTGTCGCTGCATTGGTGGCAGGCTGACAGCACTGGTGCATTTAGTGAGGGCAGGAGAGCGAAAATGCGGGACAGGCAGTGAGAGATGATGTAATCTCTCTGCTCCCTGCCGCACCTCCGACATTTAAAAGCCCCGCACTGGGAGGGCGGAAGAGCGCTGATGTGTGGCCAGGGCCTATCCTAGGGTCACAGACGCCTGGGTGCAGAAATATTTCTGGCGCCCCCACGTGGACGTGGTCGACTTACTAACTCCTACCCTTTACAAATGTTTATATGGCAACGACTCAAACACAGAGATCCTCCCCTAAGTAGTCTTTGTTACCCTGGGATCCTCCCACAATCTCTTAACAATAAACAAAATACAGGAAGAGAAGCAGAGTACGCTAATGGGACCTGGAGGGGAGTCTCTCTAATGAACAGAGAGAGAGAGTCTGTTAAAAAGAGCCCCCAGACATACTACAGGAGATTTTCAGAGACTGCAGATATGATACAGAAGATGGTCAGAGACTGCAGACATGATAAAAGAAATGGTCAGAGACTGCAGACATGATAAAAGAAATGGTCAGAGACTGAAGACATGATAAAAGAAATGGTCAGAGACTGAAGACATGATAAAAGAAATGGTCAGAGACTGAACACATGATAAAAGAAATGGTCAGAGACTGAACACATGATAAAAGAAATGGTCAGAGACTGCAGACATGATACAGGAGTGGGTCAAAGACTGCAGACATGCTACAAGAGATGGTCAGAGACTGCAGACATGATACAAGAGATGGTCAGAGACTGCAGACATGATACAAGAGATGGTCAGAGACTGCAGACATGATACAGGAGATGGTCAGAGACTGCAGACGTACTACAAGAGATGGTCAGAGACTGAAGACATGATAAAAGAAATGGTCAGACTGCAAACATGCTACAGGATATGGTCAAAGACTGCAGACATGATACAGAAGATGGTCAGAGACTGCAGACATGATACAGAAGATGGTCAGAGACTGCAGACATGATACAGAAGATGGTCAGAGACTGCAGACATGATACAGAAGATGGTCAGAGACTGCAGACATGATACAGGAGAAGGTCAGAGACTGCAGACATGTTACAAGAGATGGTCAGAGACTGAAGACATGATAAAAGAAATGGTCAGAGACTGCAGACATGATACAGGAGATGGTCAGAGACTGCGGAAATGATACAAGAGATCAATGCATCAAATGCAGCCTCATCAGTGCCCACCAACTGCAGCCTACCAGTGCCCACCAACTGCAGCCTACCAGTGCCCACCAATTGCAGCCTACCAGTGCCCCTGGATCACACAGAGCGGCGATGATCTCGGAGCTTGGATTTGAATCACCTGGGCAACCATTGTAACAAAGTCGCGCCTCCTAGACCATCTCGCGGCTCCTATGATACACATCACACTGATTCAATTTTACTGCATTGGATCAGTGTTTTGTCTATCTCACAGGACCCAGTCTAGGAGGCGGGACTTTGTTACAGCGCCACCGGTCATTTCAGACCAAAGCTTGTGTTTTGTGTGCAGGCCCGGACTGGGACAAAAATTAGACCCGCCATTTTAGATTGAGCAACCAATTTTTCCAGGGGGGGTTGGTCGGACGTTTTTGGGGATGGCTAGTGACGGATAGTGGGGAGTCGGTCCCCTGCACTGTATTGTAAAAGGGGACTGCACTGTAATGATTACATGCCTCTTTACATTACAGTGCCCCTAGCAATCACAACCCCCCCATCACAGATCCACTTTGCTGTCATGCCCCCCTCCCCCTTTTCTCTCTACTCACAGTGGCCCCTTTTATTCTCTGCCTCCCCTGCAAAGTCCTATCTTCTGCAGAGCATCGTAAGGAGTCAGCCTGTGTGTCCTTTTCCACCCCACCCCCCCGACGTATCAGCAGGGCACGGGCGAGAGGAGCTGCAGATCTGGATCATATTAAGAAGCGGGTGACTACATGCTTGCTAAAATGAAAATATTCTGTGTGCAGATCTCCAGCTCCTAGCATTGCATTCAGATCTGTAAAAAAATACATTAAATAATTCCTGGTCAGTATTTTCCATGGGTACTCCTGACTACTCATACACACATGTACACACAAAGCACTACCCCCTTGAAAATAAAAATGCAAGAAAAGTCAACAAGATTATCAATTAGAATATAAAGATTTTCATACAAAAGAGCCACATGGGAGGTGGAGAAATTGAACACATTAATACTCACATGGATGTCTACACATCGGAGTAAACGCATGCACTATACAGGTCAGACTTTTTTCTTCCAGGAAGCTGTGTGCCGGGAGCCTTTGGTCTTGCTCACAGGGGCATACTAAAGTCTATGCCCATGGAGGGCTGTGGTTACCTGCACAGGGGACACACAGGTGTGCCATGCATCCATGTCGAGTCTGACCCCCCCGCCCCATCTACCCCAGACTGACCCCCCCTGACCCCCCCTGCCCCATCTACCCCCAGACTGACTCCTCACCCCATCTACCCCAGACTGACCCCCTGCCCCATCTACCCCTAGACTGATGCCCTGCCCCATCTACCCCCAGACTGACCCCTCGCCCCATCTACCCCCAGACTGACCCCCCCACCCCATCTATCCCAGACTGACTCCCCCGCCCCCATCTACCCCAGACTGACCCCCCCGCCCCATCTACCCCAGACTGACCCCCCCGCCCCATCTACCCCAGACTGACCCCCCCCGCCCCATCTACCCCAGACTGACCCCCCCGCCCCATCTACCCCAGACTGACCCCCCCGCCCCATCTACCCCAGACTGTGCCCCATCCACCCCAGACTGACCCCCCGCCCCATCTACCCCAGACTGACCCCCCCCGCCCCATCTACCACAGACTGACCCCCCGCCCCCATCTACCCCAGACTGACCCCCCCGCCCCCATCTACCCCAGACTGACCCCCCCGCCCCCATCTACCCCAGACTGACCCCCCCGCCCCCATCTACCCCAGACTGACCCCCCGCCCCCATCTACCCCAGACTGACCCCCCGCCCCATCTACCCCAGACTGACCCCCCGCCCCATCTACCCCAGACTGACCCCCCGCCCCATCTACCCCAGACTGACCCCCCTGCTCCATCCACCCCAGACTCACCCCCCTGCTCCATCTACCCCAGACTGACCCCCCTGCCCCATCTACCCCAGACTGACCCCCCCGCCCCATCTACCCCAGACTGACCCCCCCGCCCCATCTACCCCAGACTGACCCCCCTGCTCCATCTACCCCAGACTGACCCCCCTGCCCCATCTACCCCAGACTGACCCCCCCGCCCCATCTACCCCAGACTGACCCCCCGCCCCCATCTACCCCAGACTGACCCCCCCGCCCCCATCTACCCCAGACTGACCCCCCCACCCCCATCTACCCCAGACTGACCCCCACGCCCCCATCTACCCCAGACTGACCCCCCCGCCCCATCTACCCCAGACTGACCCCCCTGCCCCATCTACCCCAGACTGACCCCCCCGCCCCATCTACCCCAGACTGCCCCCCCTGCCCCATCTACCCCAGACTGACCCTCCACCCCATTCATTCAAGACTGACAACCCCCCCCAGACTGACAGACCCACACTCACAAAGACACTAACACCCCCTACACTCAACTTCTGTCCCTCCAGACTAACTCAGACCCTGTACAGCTCTTCCCCGTGAAATCAAATCCCCTGTGCCTCAAATGTCACCTGGGCATGGAAACTGGCACACTGGGATCAGACTCGGCGCTCCGCCCCTCAAACCAATCAGTGTTTGTAAGACCTGGAGGAGCCTGCAGTGATTAGACACAAGGAGCTGATGACTGCTCCAATCACATACATGGGGCGGGGCTTGTGGCTCTCCAGACGTCCACTGCTCTTCAGTGCTCAGTCAGCAAGGGAAAATCAACAGGTTGAAACATTCCACAAGCCAGCCAGGTGATTGGATGACTGTGTGTGTGTCCCCTCCTCCTCCTCTCCGTACATTTGGACACTGTCATCGCCGCCTCTGTCCTCTTCACCAACTGAGGATGACATCGTTGGTGGGGCGGGAGAGCAGACACAGTCCGGGCCAGTGTGTGTGACACACACAAGGAGGGGAGCATTCTGGCACTCGGGCGCCCCCACCTCTGCCGCGCCGGGATGCAGGGCACTGTGTGTGGCGAGCAGTGAGGGCGGAAGAGTGATGACAGGCGGACGGAGAGAGAAAATGTCATCTCTGCTCGTCCGCCCGCTCGTCTCTCCACCTTCAAAGCCGCGACCCGCTGAGACTCGGGGCTATGGGCTGCACATTCGGGGCTCCAGCCTCGATAGCCACACCCTAGTGACGCCCATGCCTCTGCCTCTGGGTGTCATGCTTGTGGCTGTCAGAGTCTTGTTATGCCTCATGGGACTTGTAGTTCTGCAACAGCTGTAAGTCCCCTAATTGCATATCCCTGATCTACCCTGATCTAGATGAACAACATGTACTATGCCCACTGGGCCTTCTAGGATATGTATATCACAGATCCCAGGAGGCCTTATCGCTTCAGTCACAGAGGAGGAGGGGGTGGGCCTAGTGGAATATCATCAGGAGGCCCACCGCGAACCCAGAAAATTCAGAAACAACATGGCAGCATGGGACTGAGGGGTGACCGGGCATGAGAAGATCTCAGAGAGACAATACTGGATCCGCTGGATGTGTGAGTATCTGAAATGTACAGATCCCAGGGTAAGCTGGAGTAAAAGGATAAAAATGGGGGGCGGGGATTTGGGTGGAGATTCACTTTAAGTCTATTATCAACTACAATATGTAAAGCAGGGGCTTGCTTCATTGAATACAAAGTGATTGGATGTCTTAGTTTCTCATATTACATAGATTTGGTAAATCTAAAGGAGGTTGTACAAAGGTGGTACGGCCAGATTGTTATGTATATTGTGGACTTACTGCTATCCACCACACACTGCAAGTATGCTAAATACTAAATATGCTTCAATATAAAATGGGTTCTGTATAATCCATTCCAGCTTGATTTCCCAGAGCTCCTCCTCAAGTGTGAGGTAGGTGGGTCTGTTTCCCGAATCTGTGTTATGTAGCTTACTGTCTTTCTGACTGATGTGTCACAATGCAAAGAGACTGTATAAGATGCATTTGGGAATATCTTGCATGTGTTGCAAACAGGTAAGCTAAAGGGGTTCCCAAATTAGCAGATTACTTACAAAGGATGGTGGGCTGAACAGGGGCAATACAGATATACCTGGATGAAGATCTAAAGTGCTGAGCAGGTCAGCTGTATTTTCGGTATACATTTAAAAGTATAATTTTTCAATTTTGGCTACAGTGTAACCTAAACCCAAAGCAATAAAAAAGGAAGCATATTGTTTGTCCACAGTCCATCTGCATCTCCCTCTACTCAAAAAGAAATTACATCTTTGGGTAAAAATGTTCTGTTATACTACAACACATGAAATTAATATTGTATATGCTATCTTCTGCAAGAATAACATTATGTGATCAGTGAAAATTCACAGTAGAAATTTAATGTACTGCTCCTGCATTTTACATGATAAATGATAGTGTTGAAAAAGTTCATTTTTAGTCTACAACTGTAATTACTGGACAAGCAATTGGCAGTTTGACAAAGCCTAATGTCTCTGACATGCTATATAATTTGGATTGGCTCTCATTTGCATGTGAAATTCTGTGTGTTCCTTGCCATCTGGAATTCAGTTTCTATAATTCAAAAAAACAGAAACTCATATCGCTACTATACAACCCATCTACTGCCAGGAGGGGCTAAAATGTGCTGCTATACAAAGTTTGTTGGCTGTCCCTTATGCCGCGTACACACGGTCGGACTTTTCGTCTACAAAAGTCCGACGGACGCCGACGGACTAAAGCTGGCTGACAATCCGATCATGTGTGGGCTTCCCCGGACTTTCCCGCAGACTTTCAGCGGACTTTTGCAGCCTCAAATCTGACGGACTTTAGATTTGAAACATGCTTCAAATCTTTACGTCGTAACTACGCCGGACCCAGAAATCCGCTCGTCTGTGTGATAGTCCGACGGACAAAAACCCACGCTAGGGCAGCTATTGGCTACTGGCTATCAACTTCCTTATTTTAGTCCGGTGTACGTCATCACGTACGAATCCGTCTGACTTTTGTGTGATCATATGTAGGCAAGTCCGTTCGTAAGAAAGTCTGCCGCAAGTCCGCCGCAAGTCCGCCAAAAGTCTGCCAAAAGTCCGTCGAAAGTCTGTCGGACAGGCTGTCGGACTTTTGTAGCCGAAAAGTCCGACCGTGTGTACGCGGCATAAGAGAAGAAAGCAAACATTGTAAATGTGACAAAAATACATTTTAGGTATACTAATGAGCATTATTATGTAAGAAGAATTTTAAACTTTGAGGCTGGGACGGAGCGGCTCACAGCAGGGGTCCGGTGCATCGCCGTTCACCGTTTAAGGTTCGATTTCAGGCTGAATTTTTAACTGAATTCAGACCTGAAACGGACCAGAAGACGCACAGGACTCCCTTGTAATTCGCTCCGGAGATGTGTGAGCTCCATAGAGAGCCAGTCACGGTCTCCTGACATGCGGATTGGATGCGGGGAAACCCACATACAATTCACAATAGTGGGAACCCAGCCTTAGGATGGTTTAGAACATATCTAGTTAATATATCCAGCCACATTGTTTTAAATACACATGTGGCCTTACACAAAGTAAGGTCTAGGTTTTGGTTCTAAACAAGGAGTCATATTCAACCAAAAATGAAAAACATTCTCACAGCCTGCATTTGATTTAGAAGAACGCAAAAAAAAAAAAAAAAAAATTACAATGCGTAGTCCAATTTTTTCGCACACGGTTAATTATTTCCTGATTCTCAAAGGCTGCCTGGCTGGATTAGCATTCTATTGCATCTACAGATATATCTAGTCCTTTTTTCAAAACAATCATCTGAGTCACCTAGAACCAGTAACTGTGAGAGTTTTTCATATTTTTACGACTCTTACAGAAAAGAACCTTTTTGGCATATATAGAAGTTAAACCTCTTCAACACCAGTCGTGTCATGACAGTTTCTTATCAAATTTAGTGAGATTCTGCAAATCTGAACCTGATGATGTGTTTACAAAATCTGATATTCAGTAATAATTTATCAAGTCAATATGCATTTGTAAAACTACATCAACCTGTGGCCAGGTGCAGTCCTGGATGTGCGTTTGGCCACAGGGACATAAAGCAATGATTTGTATGGATCCACCCACTACCCTAAAATGAGAATTAATCTTTTTTATTTGGGATAGGGAAAACTACTGTGACAGGAATACCTTATGTTTTAGGAAGGTCTCATGCACACTGGACATAAAAAATTGAGATTTTAAGGGCGTTTGACTTTTCTTTTTGTCTCTAAATGCCCCTCAATGTTAGTCTATGTGCCCATGAATACATAGGAATTTACAGTTGTTTAGAGGCAGGAGGGTTTAGAGGCAGGAAAAAACCCTGTGCTTTCACATTTAGAAGAAGAATGGTTGGGCAGAAAAAATGCGTTTAGGGGCATTCACGTTTGCTCATTAATGCATTCTATTGGCCATAATAATTTAATTTTCTGGCCAATAGAATGAATTATAGCCAAATGTGCGTGGAATAAATGGCTTTATATTATTAGGCTGTATTTGCACTATACACCAGTGGTTATGCATGCCCATCTCGCCACAGGAACATAAAGCAATGATTAGCATGGCTACATCCACTGTCCTGAAATTAGGAATTATCTTATTTTTGGAATATGTTATGTAATGAGACATTGGAATATTTTCTCTTATAAGACTGCTTTACTTTGCTACATGCACTGTTTAGAATAAGGGCTTTTTGATTGCTTTAAAGATTTTAGTAAAGGCTAACTATAACTATTCTTAAAAATCTTCCTTCCCCCCTCCTTCTACCTATCCTGCATACCATCTATAAAAAAAACTTTTTTTAAAATCTGTTCCGATCATGTGATCTAGCAGCTCCGGCTCCTCTATTTAAGGGAGCGCTCGACAACAGCTGTGAATTCCCAGAGCCGTGATGTCATCTGTAGGCTCCTACAGTCCATCTTTTGTCAGCGCTTCCTCCTCTCCCCTACTGCAGCTGCTTTCTGGCACAGGGGAGCCAGAGCCGTGGAATCACCTGACCAAACCAGACCAGATTTTAAAAATAAATACAGATCTTTTTTCATACAGGGTATGCAGAGTAGGTAGGAGGAGGGGGGGATGAATGTTTTTTTGGAATAGTTACAGTTTGCCTTATTAATCCCTTCTCTCCATAACATGTATGGTTTAACTGTCTCGTAAAACTACATAAAGATATTGCTAAATCTGAGCTGGCATAGTCAATAGACTATGATAGAGCAAGTGTCTTTAGGCAGATTGCTACCCGCAGTATGCATTGCTTATACAAAGACATATTTGCTAAGAAAAACTTGCATAAACTCCAGGATGACCTACCTTGTATTGAGGTGCCAGGAACTTGCATAACATTTCAAGTTCTCTTATTTCATTCTTTGGGCAATAGCCCCCTTCTTCTTTGTAAGTAACTGTGGGACTTTCATCCCATTATTGTTTACATTCACATGACACATAAACATATCAAACACTATCCCTTCTTAAAAATTTAAGTGTATTGTACTTATTGGAAAAGGACAAAATTTAATAAAGTTGGTGTCTAGCCAAAAGTGGAATTCCAGCTCCCAGTCCCAATGAAAAGTAAATGTCTAAGTTAGTGAGTAACTTAATCCTCATAAATCATTTGTTGGAGATAATACTATGTAATACGTGTCTCCTATATAAAATAGAAGACATCCAATCATGCCTTGTGATCCCAGAGCCTGCAAAGATTAAAAAAGCTGCCAATGTACTCTGGAAACAGGGCACTTCATAAGCGCTCCATTGCTGCAGGCTCAATAAAACAGGTCTTGCTAGAAGTTCATTTATCAGAGATGAGGTCTGTTTATATGTTGCTTGCCATACCCAATGGGAAACCTGCCAAGAACGTATCAGCAAAGACTTAAAACCAATATCATCAGTTAGAGCAAAACAATTTCCACCAACAAAAGACGACAGCCTAATTGCTTAATGTGACAGTTTATTAATGGTGCTAGTCGCACAGTCTTATAATAGATGGTGGTAACCTTTCAGCATGTTATCTGTGTGCTATTGGATGGTATTAGTTACTACACCTGACAAGCAGTAGCAAACACTGGAGTGTCCATTTCAGTGACAATTATTTAGCCTTCTGCGTGGTATAGCTAAATATAGAGATATATAGATACACATGCTCTGCTATAGGTGATTTCTAGTGACAAGAACATTTCTAAACTCTGCATTATTTCATACACTTTAACCCATTCTTTACAACATTAAATTAGGTAGGTGTTATGAATTCATTATAATATTGCTTTTTCTTGACATAATGTAGGATGATCTACCTAATTAGTTCAAAGCAGGTTCAGGAGGTCTTGTTTTATACACCATGGAGTTTTTAATACAGAATTATAATACAATAATAAATGAACAGCCACCAGATAATTTCTTGGCTTGCCAGCTCAGTATATTGACTGTATGTAAATAAAAGATGCTCAAAGGGAACTTGTATGAGATACAATAAAATACTCTCTAATTGCAGATGACTTGTATTGACTGAAAGTAAAATACAGGGGACAATAGAGGTCCTTGTTGAGTAGTAGGGGCAGAGTCAGAGTTCTGAAGCAAACAGAAGCTGAGAATGCTCTTATACATAAAAAACAAAAAAAACAATAAAAAACAAGATCACTACTTTAGACTTAAAGTAAACATTGGCCCCATTCGGTGCAATATTATACTCTTTCCACAGCACAGTTCTCCAACAACTATTAATGTAAAAAGCCACAAAAATGTTAGATATGGCGTTACAAAATAAACAAGGCAGTATTCTAAGCAGTTGGTCAAAATTTGTAGGCTCTCTTTATTAGCAGGTACAATAAACATTCTTAAGTTTTTACCTCCTTTGCACTCCTCTCCCATTCATGCCTGCCTCTATGTAAAACCATAAAATGTATACAAATACCAGTACTCAAGTGCTGTAGGAGACCAATAGAGAAAACAGGCTAAAAGTGCTTTACAGTATTTCTATGGTACTCATACCGTCTTATGGTGTGTGAGCGTCAATCTTGGCCTTGCAGCTCTCCTTTGAATGGGGAAGTCTTCAGTGCTAAAGAAACCTAATTTTAAAAATGTATTAAAATACTCACAAAAGAGTTAAAATCACAGGCACAATGACAAATTTTGGATACAGACTTCTTTCACATCCTCCACGAATCCTCCAAGGACAGAAGATCTCTCTGACACTCACAGCTAATATTGGTTAGTATGGGATAGCTTACATGTTTCATGTTAAAGAGGATCTTCACCCTAGGAACAAAAAGTCAGCATCTACTAATACTGTTGCAGTTGACTTTTATTAAATGGACATTTACCTGTCCGAGGATCCAGCGCCATCCTCACCCAAGCCGGTTCTTCACCGGTCTTTGGGCCCCTGGCATCTTTAATGTAGGAAACCAGCTGTGATTCCTTGGGACTTTACAGACAGCTTCCCACTGTGCATGCGCGAGCTGTGCTGTGCTTTGTAAATGGCCGCGCAGCCTTCTGGCACCTGTTTTGTGTACCAGAAGGCTGTGGGCAAAGGGGAGAAGGACGAACTTCCACTCTGATCACCTAGGCCCCAAAAAAAAAGTATTCAAGGGTCATAGAGGAGGAAGGTAGGAGGTGGAAAAGTGGAACTTCCCCTTTCTAGTGAAATACCGCTTTAACTTGTATGAGTGCATGTCTACCTTTAAATACCTTTAAATAAACCAAAGAGGAAATGAAATCAAAGACTGTCCGTCAATGATGATATGGGCAGTGAAAAAAAACAACAACAATCAGGGAGGATAAAAGGGGGTTACTCTGTGGGGGGAAGGACCTATGAAAAATACCAGTAATATTGATACTAACAGTAGTAGTACTCAATAGTAAGCGAACATAATCCTGCATCAGATCTATGTATTTTTAGGTATGGGGAAGCATGTGACCTCCTTCCCCTCCAATTCAATTGACAGACCCAAGTGATGTTTTGTGAGGAGGGACAACCCTGTGTAAGTTTTGTGTTTGAGTTTCTTAGAAAGTCAGTACAATTGTAGGCACTGTCCCTCTTTTGAATTGTAATCCCTTTGTCCCTCTTCTCTTCTCAGTTGTCCCTCTTTATGATCTCATGTATAGACTGCTATAAAACTATTTATTATTTAAGGCAGAGCTTCCCCTTTTGGGTGGAGCTCCATTTTATATAATAAATAGCTTTATAACAATCTGTACAGGAGACCAAAAAGAGGCACAACTGAGAAGAGAAGAGGGACAAAGTGATTAGTATTTAAGAGAGGGACAGTGCCTCCAACTGTTTGCTTCCCCCCTCCCCCCCCCCCCCCTCTGCTGCCACATTTGGCACCTTTTGGGGAGAAGGGGGTGCATAAACCTGTCAAAATCAGGTATCCGCTCCCACTTTAGAGTAAGATCGGCACAATCGTTGCGCAGCGATCTACGAAATCTCTGCTCTCTCCCCCCACTGGGAGACACACAGGTCCCAGAAGACAGCCAAACCATTCAGAAAGAGTTCATAGAATGCATGAAAGTAAAAAAAAACTTTAGCCTTTAGAACCACTTTAATTTTTTGTGGTCTATGTAACTGGGGTGTGGCGGGGGCATGTCCTTTACCTACATACTTTGTGCCTAGAGGTGTCCCTCTTTTTCCAGCATCTGAACATATTCCAGCTAAGCTGTGGCATGCCTGAAATAAAAATGTGATTCTTTAATGTTTTGAAGTCCTAAATGCACATAATCATGTGGAAAATAAATTGTATCAATAGAGGAGGCTGTAAAAACCCTAATTTGTAAAAAGTCTCAGTAAACTGTACACAGAGGGGTATTATACTGCACATAGCAGTTTTTACTTGTACTGAAGTTCAAGCATTAGCTGGTTTATGAGATTTATTATGCTAGTGCTTAGAATAGAAAATCCAATGTTGAATTACACCAGCATTATATACAGTAAAACCTTGGTTTGAGAGTAACTTGGTTTCAGAGTGTTTTGCAAGACAAGCTAAATTTTATGATAAATTTTGACTTGATATACAAGTAGCGTCATGTCACAACTGAGTATAAAAGAGAAGTGAGTCGCCGTAGCAATATGGTTACATTTAATGAAGGTACAACATTTAGCAACTTACATTGTTGATGATTAAAACAGGCACATCTAAGTATGCAAGCATCTGGGATAAAGCTGTCCACATAGACCATCCTCTGTACCGCCACCGACGTCATCCCTTCCACGCTGCGCTCCACGAGTGCTTCAAGCCTCGCTTTCAGATCGCTCTAATGCAGGGTAGTCTTCCCGGTCACGCTTGCAGACTGACAGTGGTGAGAGCCGGCGGTGTGGAGGATGGTCTATGTCAGGGGTCTCCAAACCCTGGCCCATGGGCCACATCCGGCCCGCCTGTGCATTTTGTCTGGCCTGCAGATCACCCAGACTCTGTCAACATAGCATTGCCAATCTGCTGCATTTAAAAAGCAGCTGCTGTTATCGGCGATATGTCTGGCAGATCAACAACAAATCCGCTCCCCCCACACCTTCCCATGCTGCCACACTGTGCTAAGGATTGGTTGCTGGGAGCGCCGATGTCCTAGCAACCAGTGACGTCATCAGCACGGCACCTCCCGGCTTCCCGCCCGCTGTTTGTAATAGAAATCATTCCGTGTGTGTAGTAGCAGACGGGAGTCGGGATGTGCAGGAGAGCTGAAGTCTGCTTGAGGCAAGAGGCAAATGGGGAAGCTTTGCTGGGGACATTGATGCTGGGGACACTGATTGGGACATTGATGCTAAGGACACTGATGGGGACATTGATACTGGGTTACTGATAGGGACATTGATGCTGGGGACTCTGCTGGAGAACTTGATGCTGGCGACACTGATGGGGACATTGGTGCTGGGGACACTGATGGGGAACTTGATGCTGGGTACACTGATGGGGACACTCTACTGGGGACACTGATGGGGAACTTGATGCTGGGGACACCAATGGGGACTCTGCTGGGGAACTTGATGCTGTGGACTCTGCTGGGGAACTTGATGCTGGGAACACTGATGGGGACACTCTGCTGGGGACACTGATAGGGAACATGATGATGGGGACACTGATGGGAACACTCTGATGGGGACACACTGATGGGGACACTGATGGGGACACTGATGGGAGAACTCTGCTAGGGACACACTGATGGGGACACTCTGCTGGGGACACTCTGCTGGGGACACACTGATGGGGACACTCTGCTGGGCACACTGATGGGAACACTCTGCTGAGGACACTCTGCTGGGGACACCGATGATAGGGACACTGATGACGAGGAGACTCTGATGGAGGATACAGATATGGGGGAGACTCTGATGGGGGACACAGAGGTGCAGAACAGCTCTGATAGGGACACGTGCGGAGATTATTTAAATTTTATTCATTTATTTTTAATGAACACATTTTTTCCGCCCGCGAATATTTGTACAATCTACAATGTGGCCCTCGGGCTAAAAAGTTTGGAGACCCCTAGTCTATGTGGACAGCTTTACCCTGGATGCCTGCATATTTAGATGTACTTGTTTTAATCATCAACCATGTGAGCTGCTAAATGTTGTACCTTCATTAACCACTTAGGGACCAGGCCTATTGTTCAAACTTGCTGTTTACAAGTTAAAATCTTTTTTTTTTGCTGGAAAATTATGTAGAACCCCCAAACATTATATATTTTTTTCAGACACCCTAGAGAATAAAATAGCGATCGTTGCAATTCTTTACATCACACCGTATTTGCGCAGCAGTCTTACAAATGCAATTTTTTGGGAAAAATAAGAAAACAGTAAAGTTAGCCCAATTTTTTTTATATTGTGAAAGATAATGTTATGCCGAGTAAATTTATACCCAACATGTCATGCTTCAAAATTGCGCCCGTTCGTGACATGGTGACAAACTTTGACACTTAAAAATCTCCATCGGCGACATTTAAAAATTTCTACAGGTTACCAGTTTTGAGTTACAGAGAAGGTCTTTTGCTAGAATTATTGATCTAGCTCTATTAATCGTGGCGATACCTCACATGTGTGGTTTGAACACCACTTATGCGTTCGCTTCTGCGCGCGAGCACGGCGGGCCGGGTGCATTCAATTTATTAATTTTTTTCGTATTTATTTTACTTTTTATTTTTTATTTTTGCTGAGTGCCTGGCTGCTGCACTAAATTTGAAAAGGAACCTGGGGCAATTCAGCTGGCCTTTTTTAGGCGTTAAAATAACAAACATGTTATACTTTCCTGCAATGGTTTTGCACAGAGCAGCCCTGATTCTCCTCTTCTGGGGTCTCCCATCAGCGCTCCCGGCTCCTCGCCCCTTAGGAGTGCCCCCATAGCAAGTCGCTTGCCATGGGGGTACTTGTGTGGGCTCGATCCCAAGCCAGTCTTTGTGTGTCCATTAACCACTTGCCGACCATCCGTACTGCGGCAGAATGGCACGGCTGGGCGAAACGATGTTATGTAACGTTTCTTCGCCTTGTGGCCACTAGGGGGCGCGAGCACCCCATGCTCGCCCACAGAGCCGATGCGAGTGCCCGGAGGTCATGATCACCGCCGGGCTCCCGCGATCACCCGGGGCACACGGAGAACCGGGATCTGTGTGTGTGTAAACACACAGTTTCCGGTTCTCTGAGGGGAGAACAGACAAATTGTCTGTTCATACAGAGTATGAACAGCGATCTGTCATCTCCCCTGCACAGTCCCATCCCCCCTTCAGTTAGAACACACAATAGGGAACACAATAACCCCTTAATTGCCCCCTAGTTGTTAACCCCTTCACTGCCAGTGACATTTTCACTATAATCAATGCATTTTCATAGCACTGATTGCTGTAAAAATGCCAATGGTCCCAAAAATGTGTAAAAATTGTCCAACGTGTCCTCCATAATGTCGCAGTCCTGATAAAAATCGCAGATCGCGCCATTACTAGTAAAAAAAAAATAATAATAAAAATGCCATGAAACTATGCCCTATATTTTAGACGCTATAATTTTTGCGCAAACCAATCAATATGCGCTTATTGCAATTTTTTTTACCAAAAATATGTAGAAGACTACATATCGGCCTAAACTGAGTAAAAAAATAGCTTTTTTATATATTTTTGGGTGATATTTATTATAGCAAAAAGTAAAAAAGTGGTTTGCTCCCGTGAATCGCTGTATGGGTACGTCTATGGGTATGGTACCTTTAAGGGCACTAGCACGCGCACCCGCTGCGCGGCGGGGAACCCGATGCACGTGGCCGGCAGGCACGATCGCCGCCATTACTAGTAAAAAAATAATAATAATAAAAATCCCATAAAAATGCCATAAATCTTTCCCATAGTTTGTAGACGCTATAGCTTTTGTGCAAACCAATCAATATACGCTTATTGCGATATTTTACCAAAAATATGTAGAAGAATATATATTGACCTAAACTGAGGAAGACATTTGTTTTTTAAAAACATTTTTGGGGATATTTATTATAGCAAAAAGTAAAAAATATTGTTTTTTTTTCAAAATTTTGTTTATAGCGCAAAAAATAAAAACCGCAGAGGTGATCAAATACCACCAAAAGAAAGCTATATTTTTGGGGAAAAAAGGACGTCAATTTTGTTTGGGTGCAACGTCGCACGACCACGCAATTGTCAGTTAAAGCGGCGCAGTGTCGAATCGCAAAAAGTGCTCTGGTCAGGAAGGGGGGAAAATCTTTCGGGGCTTAAGCTGTTGACAGAGCTCGGCTTGGTCTTGCACCCTCCTCACAGGCTGTGATTGACAGCAGCATAAGCAAATGGCTCCCGCTGCTGCCTTTATGTCCAGTGAGGAGGGAGAGAGTGGAGAGAGCTGTTGATCTTGTGCACTGAGCTAAATCGAGATCGGGCTTTAGGTAAGTGTAAGGGGATGGGTGGTGCACACAGAAGGTTTATTACCTTATTTTATAGAATGCATTAAAGTGATTGTAAAGTCTTGTTTTTTTGTTTTTTTTTTTAAATAGCAAACATGTTATACTTACCTGCTCTGTTGCATTGGATTTGCGCAGAGCAGCCCCGATCCTCCTCTTCTCGGGGCCCACTTCTGGGCTTCTGGCTCCTCCCTTCTGTCGAGTGCCCTCACAGCAAGCAGCTTGCCCTGGGAGCACCCGATCTGAGCTGCACCTCCGTGTGTCTCCCTCTCTCCCCTGATTGGCTAACTGAGTTTGACCCGGGAGCCGATGGCGCTGCTGCTGTGTCTCAGCCAATCAGGAGGAGAGTCCTGGATGGCTGAGGACATTGCTAGACAGAGATGGGGCTCAGGTAAATATTGCAGTATTGTGTGTAGCAGCTGGGGAGGCTGCTACACACAGAAGGCTTTTTTATCTTAAAATGCATTAGGATAAAAAAAGCTTCTGCCTTTACAGTTGGATTTAAAATTGAAATACAGGCAAACAGTTAAATACAAGATACCTTTAAACTGCTTTACCCACCAAGGAATTTGTAATGCATAACTGGGAAAAAACGTGTTTTTATATCTACAGTATCTGAAGTTCAGTATTGAAGAGCCAAAAATAGGATAAAGAAAACAGAGTTGTTATTTTTACAGAAACCTTAGCGCATAATTGGCCTCCAAAGTGTTCCAATTTTCAGTACAGTGTGTATAAAATCAACCTAATGTGTATAATCTTCTCAGCGTGTATTACCATGGTAAAACATTGCATTTGTGTATTATTTGTTGTTATACTGTACAGTATATGTACAATTAGTAGTTGCATTTGAATTTTATCTGCATGTGTAGTGATAATTAGTCTATGGGTCAGCTTATATCCAGTAGAATTTGCGTGCAAATTCTCACATTATTACATTTTAAATAATAATTAATTATTATATTATAGAAAACAGGCTTAAATATTGCTACCTCATCCAGAATAGATATAGTAAAAAACAAACAGCCAGAGCTTATGGACTTTAAGGGTACCAGAGAAGGACTAAACCACATTAACCACTTGAGCCCCGGACCATTATGCTGCCTAAGGACCAGAGGTCTTTTTCCAATTTGGCACTGCGTCGCTTTAACTGCTAATTGCGCGGTCATGCAATGCTGTACCCAAACGAAATTTGCGTCCTTTTCTTCCCACAAATAGAGCTTTCTTTTGATGGTATTTGATCACCTCTGCGGTTTTTATTTTTTGCGCTATAAACGGAAAAAGACCGAAAATTTTGAAAAAAAATGATATTTTCTACTTTTTGTTATAAAAAAAATCCAATAAACTAAATTTTAGTCATACATTTAGGCCAAAATGTATTCGGCCACATGTCTTTGGTAAAAAAAATGTCAATAAGCGTATATTTATTGGTTTGCGCAAAAGTTATAGCGTCTACAAACTAGGGTACATTTTCTGGAATTTACACAGCTTTTAGTTTATGACTGCCTATGTCATTTCTTGAGGTGCTAAAATGGCAGGGCAGTACAAAACCCCCCCAAATGACCCCATTTTGGAAAGTAGACACCCCAAGGAAATTGCTGAGAGGCATGTTGAACCCATTGAATATTTATTTTTTTTGTCCCAAGTGATTGAAAAATGACAAAAAAAAAAAAAAAAAATATTTACAAAAAGTCGTCACTAAATGATATATTGCTCACACAGGCCATGGGCCTATGTGGAATTGCACCCCAAAATACATTTAGCTGCTTCTCCTGAGTATGGGGATACCACATGTGTGGGACTTTTTGGGAGCCTAGCCGCGTACGGGGCCCCGAAAACCAATCACCGCCTTCAGGATTTCTAAGGGTGTAAATTTTTGCTTTCACTCTTCACTGCCTATCACAGTTTCGGAGGCCATGGAATGCCCAGGTGGCACAAAACCCCCCAAAATGACCCCATTTTGGAAAGTAGACACCCCAAGCTATTTGCTGAGAGGCATATTGAGTCCATGGAATATTTTATATTTTGACACAAGTTGCGGGAAAGTGACACTTTTTTTTTTTTTATTTTTTTTTTTTTTCATAAAGTTGTCACTAAATGATATATTGCTCACACAGGCCATGGGCATATGTGGAATTGCACCCCAAAATACATTTAGCTGCTTCTCCTGAGTATGGGGATACCACATGTGTGGGACTTTTTGGGAGCCTAGCCGCGTACTGGACCCCGAAAACCAATCACTGCCTTCAGGATTTCTAAGGGTGAAAATTTTTGATTTCACTCTTTACTGCCTATCACAGTTTCGGAGGCCATGGAATGCCCAGGTGGCACAAAACCCCCCCAAATGACCCCATTTTGGAAAGTAGACACCCCAAGCTATTTGCTGAAAGGCATGGTGAGTATTTTGCAGCTCTCATTTGTTTTTGAAAATGAAGAAAGACAAGAAAAAACATTTTTTTTTTTCTTTTTTCAATTTTCAAAACTTTGTGACAAAAAGTGAGGTCTGCAAAATACTCACTATACCTCTCAGCAAATAGCTTGGGGTGTCTACTTTCCAAAATGGGGTCATTTGGGGGGGTTTTGTGCCACCTGGGCATTCCATGGCCTCCGAAACTGTGATAGGCAGTGAAGAGTGAAATCAAAAATTCACGCCCTTAGAAAGCCTGAAGGCGGTGCTTGGTTTTCGGGGTCCCGTACGCGGCTAGGCTCCCAAAAAGTCTCACACATGTGGTATCCCCGTACTCAGGAGAAGCAGCAGAATGTATTTTGGGGTGTAATTTCACATATTTCCATGGCATGTTTGAGCAATATATCATTTAGTGACAACTTTGTGCAAAAAAAAAAAAAAAAAATTTGTCTCTTTCCCGCAACTTGTGTCGCAATATAAAATATTCCATGGACTCGACATGCCTCTCAGCAAATAGCTTGGGGTGTCTACTTTCCAAAATGGGGTCATTTGGGGGGGTTTTGAACTGTCCTGGCATTTTATGCACAACATTTAGAAGCTTATGTCACACATCACCCACTCTTCTAACCACTTGAAGACAAAGCCCTTTCTGACACTAATGCCGCGTACACACGGTCGGACTTTTCGTCTACAAAAGTCAGACAGCCTGTCCGACAGACTTCCGGCAGACTTTCGGCGGACTTGCGGCATACTTTCTAACGAACGGACTTGCCTACACACGACCACACAAAAGTCCGATGGATTCGTACGTGATGACGTACACCGGACTAAAATAAGGAAGTTCATAGCCAGTAGCCAATAGGTGCCCTAGCGTGGCTTTTTGTCCGTCGGACTAGCACACAGACGAGCGGATTTCGGGGTCCGTCGTAGTTACGAAGTAAAGATTTGAAGCATGTTTCAAATCTAAAGTACGTCGGATTTGAGGCTAAAAAAGTACGTTGAAAGTCCGGAGAAGCCCACACACGATCGGATTACCAGCCAGCTTTAGTCCGTCAGCGTCCGTTGGACTTTTGTAGACGAAAAGTCCGACCGTGTGTACGCGGCATTATTGTTTACATGAAAAAGTTTTTTTTTTTTGCAAAAAAATTACTTTGAACCCCCAAACATTATATATTTTTTTAAAGCAAATGCCCTACAGATTAAAATGGTGGGTGTTTCATTTTTTTTTTTCACACAGTAATTGCGCAGCGATTTTTCAAACGCATTTTTTGGGGAAAAAACACACTTTTTTTAATTTTAATGCACTAAAACACGCTATATTGCCCAAATGTTTGATGAAATAAAAAAGATGATCTTAGGCCGAGTACATGGATACCAAACATGACATGCTTTAAAATTGCACACAAACGTGCAGTGGCAACAAAATAAATACATGTTTAAAAGCCTTCAAAAGCCTTTACAGGTTACCACTTTAGATTTACAGAGGAGGTCTACTGGAAAAATTACTGCACTCGATCTGGCCTTCGCGGTGATACCTCACATGCATGGTGCAATTGCTGTTTACGTTTGACGACAGACCGCCGCTTGCGTTCGCCTTAGCGCGAGAGCAGGGGGCGACAGGGGTGTTTTTTTTTTTTTTTCTTTATTATTTTTTTGCTTTTTTAATCTTACTTTTAAACTGTTCCTTTCATATTTTTTTTTTTTAATCATTTTTATTGTTATCTCGGGGAATGTAAATATCCCCTATGATAGCAATAGGTAGTGACAGGTACTCTTTTTTGAAAAAATTGTGGTCTATTAGACCCTAGATCTCTCCTCTGCCCTCAAAGCATCTGACCACACCAAGATCGGTGTGATAAAATGCTTCCCCAATTTCCCAATGGCGCTATTTACATCCGGCGAAATCTAAGTCATGAAATACTCGTAGCTTCCGGTTTCTTAGGCCATAGAGATGTTTGGAGCCACTCTGGTCTCTGATCAGCTCTATGGTCAGCTGGCTGAATCACCGGCTGCGTTCTCAGGTTCCCTGTTGAGACAGGAGAGCCAGAGAAAAACACGGAAGACGGTGGGGGGGGGGGGGGCATTCCCTCCCACGGCTTGTAAAAGCAGTCTAGAGGCTAATTAGCCGCTAGGATTGCTTTTACATGAAAGCCGACCGCTGGCTGAAAAGAATGATACCAAGATGATACCTAAACCTGCAGGCATCATTCTGGTATAACCACTCAAAGTCGTGAATGGCGTACCTGAAGACAAAAAAATGGTTAACAATGGTTAACAATAAAGCACAGTAAAGTGTAAATAATTACACACCTGAAAAACAAACATGATAAAACATAATAACAATAACAATAACAATAACAATAAAACATTGCAGAATAGAATACAGTAAAAAAGAGCAGAACAATAGAGAGAGAGAATAGAGAGAGAGAGAACAATAAAACAACAACTATTTTTTTTTATTTCTTATTTTTTTTTTTTTTTTACACTTTTTTTGTAACTAACTTTTATAACGGTAACCGGTTCCAGGTTCGGGTCTCTCAAAATGCGATGGCATCTTGGGAGACCCTGTGAAAGTGTGCCTAGTCTGTGCAATGCTGTACCCTACGCTAATACTCAACTAGTGAATGGTAGCGTTCAAAACATTCACCAATGCAAAGACCAGGATTGTCAGGACAGGAGGGACAATAATAGCGGGTGTCACGCCTATATCCGCGCTTGCTGCAGACACGACATCTTTTTTGGGGGGGTTCGTTGGGTAGGGGTACTTGGGAGGACATAAAGAAAATGCCTCTCATGCAGCCGACTGCATTTGGTTGGGGATGTGAATGGGGGAAGTACGGGCGCTGCAGAAGCGGTGGGTTCCCAATTAGGATTGGCGAATGCAGCAGGAAGGGCACTATGGGCACGACGGGCCTGTGTTTGTCTTCTTGGTGGCAGTGGGACACTACTTGTGCTTGCCACCTCACCAGCTTGAACTGCACTTATGGGACTCGCCACGTCACCAAGTGTTACTGCAGTGCTGGTTTGACTACGACCGGGGTGTACTAGGCCGCTGGCGCTTGCCAGTTCACCAAAACGCTACCAAAAAACTGTTAGCGATCGCAGGGATCAGGCCTGACTCTGCGAACGCTGCAGTTATGCGTTTAGTGTTTTGTAAGTGACAGTGATCGATCGATACTGCACTTGGGTGGGCTGGGCCGGGCCGGGCTGAGGGGCAAAACGCAGGTGCTAGCAGGTATCTGGGCTGATCCCGCTAACACTGCGTTTTTGGGAACCCTAAACTGCTGGTGACGCTAGTATAGATCTGATCGGATCAGATATTGATGCGATCAGATACTATACCACTAAGGGAGGTGTACAGTGCGTGCGTGGGTGTTAGCGGTACTGGCGCTAATCTGACGCTGCCTGGGGCTGGTGCTTGCCAGTTCACCAAAACGCTACAAAAAAAACTGTTAGCGATCGCAGGGATCAGGCCTGACTCTGCGAACGCTGCAGTTATGCGTTTAGTGTTTTGTAAGTGACAGTGATCGATCGATACTGCACTTGGGTGGACTGGGCTGGGCCGGGCGGAGGGGCAAAACGCAGGTGCTAGCAGGTATCTGGGCTGATTCCGCTAACACTGCGTTTTTGGGAACCCTAAACTGCTTGGGACGCTAGTATAGATCTGATCGGATCAGATATTGATCCGTTCAGATACTATACCACTAAGGGAGGTGTATGGTGCGTGCGTGGGTGTTAGCGGTACTGGCGCTAACCTGACGCTGCCTGGGGCTGGCGCTTGCCAGTTCACCAAAATGCTACCAAAAAAACTGTTAGCGATCGCAGGGATCAGGCCTGACTCTGCGAAGGCTGCAGTTATGCGTTTAGTGCCTTGTAAGTGACAGTGATCGATCGATACTGCACTTGGGTGGGCTGGGCGGAGGCACAAAACGCAGGTGCTAGCAGGTATCTGGGCTGATCCCGCTAACACTGCGTTTTTGGGAACCCTAAACTGCTGGGGACGCTAGTATAGATCTGATCGGATCAGATATTGATCCGATCAGATACTATACCACTAAGGGAGGCGCATGCTGCGTGCGTGGGTGTTAGCGGTACTGGCGCTAATCTGACGCTGCCTGGGGCGACGCATATCACCGCTGGGCGATCGGGGGGCTAAACCTTTATTCGGTAATAAACGGCGGGTGCCCAGACACTATAAAAAATAAACGAACTAACCAGCGTCAACCGTAACGGTTATACGGTGATCAGTGGTGAAAGGGTTAACTAGGGGGCAATCAAGGGGTTAAAACATTTATTAGGTAGTATATGGGGGTCCCTGACGCTATAAAACGCTGACGGCGAACCTAAATATTTACCTCACTAACTAGCGTCACCAGCGACACTAATACAGCGATCAGAAAAATGATCGCTTAGCGACACTGGTGACAGGGGGTGATCAAGGGGTTAAAACTTTATTAGGGGGGGTTAGGGGGGGTACCCTAGACCTAAAGGGGGGTAATACTCACTGTCCCAACACAGTAACTGTCACAAACTGACACTATGCAGTAATCAGAAAAAAAAAAAAAAAAAACTGCTGGTGTCAGTTTGTGACAGGGGGGGGGGTGATTGGGGGGGGATCGGGGGGCGATCGGGGGGGGGATCGGGGTGTTTTGTGTGCCTGGCATGTTCTACTGTGTGTGTGTAGTGTTGTGCACTCACTCACATGTCGTCTCTCCTCGGGCCGGAACGGAAAATACCGACCCGAGGGGAGATGACATCACTTCCTTTGCTGCTGTTTAGCATACAGCAGCAAAGGAGTGTTCTCATTGGCCGGCGGCGATCGCGAGGGGGGGGCCACGAACGGATGGTCTCCCCCTCATCATCGATCGCCGCTGGACAAAAGACGACCGCCTCGGGCACCGGGGGGGGGTCCGATCGGACCCCCCACCCGCGGAAGGCAAATCACGTACCCTGTACGTGATTTTGCCTGTCCGTGCCACTTTGCCGACGTACATCGGCGTGAGGCGGTCGTCAAGTGGTTAAGTTCACATAAAAGGTATTTTATTACAAAATCAATTACATGTAAAAGAGAATATAGAGCTCATGCTCTTAAAAACATCAAGGGGTTAATATGGCGCACAATGGAGGTAGCCGAGTACATATATCTAAAAATGGTGGGGGGAAGGGGGTGGGTTGGGGGTTTCTGAGAGGGGGAACTTGATGGTGGTAGTTAATGTTTCACAACAAGTTCGGGTATTAGTCCATGTGAGGATAAAATGATGCTGAATAAATGGAAGGCAGCCAGTCTATAAAAGCTAGAAGAAGCTCTGGAACAAATAAAAAAGAAAGAAGGACGGCGCCCTCTAAGTGCAGCATGTATGTTAAAAATATTTATTACAATAGATAAAAACACTCACATTTGAGTTGCTAAAAACCAGCATGTAAAGTAGTTTCATCCGCGTGCTCTCGGGGGATGTGGGTGTCACGTGCCAGTGGAGGGGTTCCTGGGATGTGAGTCCTGTAACCTGGGTCCTGGTAGCTGTTCCGGTGGTGCCGAGGGTCCTCAGAGCCTCCGGGCGGCCAGGATATCGGTCATGGATCCTCCGTGGAGTGCCGTGCTGACCTGCGTCTTCACTTCCGGGAGCGGGGTGAGGCGGGCAGTGCTTCGCGTTCGGAGCATGCGTGCTCCTTCATCAGGCTATGCTGGTGGCCATATTCAGTGTGGGAATTTATACCATAGGCAATGGGAGGGGTGGGGAGGTAATTGAGAGGAGGGTGGGACTATGTATAATGATTGGGCACGTAGGTAACCATGGAGATGGGGTGTACACAATGTGGAAGGGGAGTGAAGGGAGACGGGGAGTGGGCGGGGCGGGGCGGGGAGTGAGGAGGAGGGGAAAAAAGGGAGATATGCAAATGAGTGTGTTGTGGTAAGAACATATATGTGTGTATATGGAATGTGGGGTAAGGAGAAGGCGGTCTATAGGAAGAGGAATATTGTATTGATCATAGTGGACGGGAACAAAATATATATACATATATATATATATATATACATACATACATACACATACATACACACATACCTATATATATATATACACATATACATACATGTCAACATATATGGGAAGGGAATACAAAAATGCAGAAAATGGTATATAATTAAATAGGTATATACTTATAGGGAGAGATTGGTAGTATATATGAGAAGAAATGACGCAATGATGGAAAAGGGATAAAACATGTACAATGTATATACGTGTGTAAACACAAAGAACCGTTTAAAAAGGATCCCTTCACACACACATACACATATATACACATTTAAATGACGCGTAAGATTGGGACAAAAGAAGGGGGGAGTGTGTTTCCAGACGGGTATTTGGGAATGAGAGGAATGTTATGGGAAATACTGGGAAATGAATAAATAAAAGTAAAAATAATAAAAATATATAGAAATATAAATAAAAATATATATATATATATATATATATATATATATATATATATATATATATATATATATATATATATATATATATATATATATATATATATATATATGTATATATATATACACATATATATGTAAAAATAAAAATACAAATACAAGTACAAATAAAAAAAGAAAAAATATATAAAAAAATATATAAAAAAATAAAAATAAGGAAGTTAAAAATAAAATATTTTTTAATAAGAATAAAAATAAATAAAATAAAAATAAATATAAATAAAAAATAAAAAATAAAGATAGGAATAAAAATAAAAATGGTATGTGTTGTACACTAGGGCTATGTGGATAGGGGTAATGGGTGGGAGACGGGTATACCCATACACGTGCTCCACATAGACTGTAAGTTAATGGGGTAGTGACTAGATGATGGATAAAACAATAAATGAGACAACAGGTAGGACAATGGATGAAACAATACGTGGTGAATTGAGATGAGATGATGTGATGAGGCAGTGATATGGTTGGGGTCACAGCAAAATGTTAATTTCAATGCCTTCATTGAGGCCTCCTGGCGATAAAGTGTCCAGTGTGTATATCCAGTAGTTTTCTCTTTCACACAACCTTTTGTAGCGTTCAGCGGTAGGGAGGGTGGGTGGAATAGACTCAATAACCCACACCCGTAGCCCTGAAGATGTTTGTCCATGAAGTTCTTTAAAATGTCTTGGTACACTATGCTTGTCAATGCCCTTCTCTACAAGGTTACGATGCTCACCAAACCTTTTGCGGAGCGGGCGTATAGTGCGGCCTACGTATAGTAGGCCGCAGGGGCATGTGAGGCAATAGACCACATAATCTGAACCACAATTGAAGAAGTCGGGGATGACATATAGTTTACCCTTATGGTGGAAGTCTTTTTGCCTATGTGTAACATGGGCGCATGTGAGGCAGAGGGGCTTCCTACATTGATACATGCCTTTGATGTTAAAGAAGGTTAAGGGGGCACTGGCGGTGGGGCGTGCTGTTTTCACTTTGCTTGGTGCTATTTGGGCCTTTATATTCTTAGCCCGTCTGTAGGTGACCAGTGGTTTATCACTTTTATTTTTATTCTTATTAAAAAATATTTTATTTTTAACTTCCTTATTTTTATTTTTTTATATATTTTTTTTATATATTTTTTTTTTTTTTATTTGTACTTGTATTTGTATTTTTATTTTTACATATATATGTGTATATATATATATATATATATATATATATATATATATATATATATATATATATATATATATATATATATATATATATATATATATATATATATATATATATATATATATATATATATTTATATTTATTTTTATTTATATTTCTATATATTTTTATTATTTTTACTTTTATTTATTCATTTCCCAGTATTTCCCATAACATTCCTCTCATTCCCAAATACCCGTCTGGAAACACACTCCCCCCTTCTTTTGTCCCAATCTTACGCGTCATTTAAATGTGTATATATGTGTATGTGTGTGTGAAGGGATCCTTTTTAAACGGTTCTTTGTGTTTACACACGTATATACATTGTACATGTTTTATCCCTTTTCCATCATTGCGTCATTTCTTCTCATATATACTACCAATCTCTCCCTATAAGTATATACCTATTTAATTATATACCATTTTCTGCATTTTTGTATTCCCTTCCCATATATGTTGACATGTATGTATATGTGTATATATATATATAGGTATGTGTGTATGTATGTGTATGTATGTATGTATATATATATATATATATGTATATATATTTTGTTCCCGTCCACTATGATCAATACAATATTCCTCTTCCTATAGACCGCCTTCTCCTTACCCCACATTCCATATACACACATATATGTTCTTACCACAACACACTCATTTGCATATCTCCCTTTTTTCCCCCCCTCCTCACTCCCCGCCCCGCCCCGCCCACTCCCCGTCTCCCTTCACTCCCCTTCCACATTGTGTACACCCCATCTCCATGGTTACCTACGTGCCCAATCATTATACATAGTCCCACCCTCCTCTCAATTACCTCCCCACCCCTCCCATTGCCTATGGTATAAATTCCCACACTGAATATGGCCACCAGCATAGCCTGATGAAGGAGCACGCATGCTCCGAACGCGAAGCACTGCCCGCCTCACCCCGCTCCCGGAAGTGAAGACGCAGGTCAGCACGGCGCTCCACGGAGGATCCATGACCGATATCCTGGCCGCCCGGAGGCTCTGAGGACCCTCGGCACCACCGGAACAGCTACCAGGACCCAGGTTACAGGACTCACATCCCAGGAACCCCTCCACTGGCACGTGACACCCACATCCCCCGAGAGCACGCGGATGAAACTACTTTACATGCTGGTTTTTAGCAACTCAAATGTGAGTGTTTTTATCTATTGTAATAAATATTTTTAACATACATGCTGCACTTAGAGGGCGCCGTCCTTCTTTCTTTCTTAAAAACATCACTAGTACATATATACTCCACATATTTTTTTTGTTTGTAAACCTAGCAAGGAGGTTGACGCGTTTCACTAAAAGCTTCCTTAGGACCTCAATTCCTTGATCACAAAGAAACTAGACCTATCTATGAAACAAAATTCACAGTAATTATTTATATAATATATAAAATCTACATCATGCAACACAGTATATATCAATTATACCCTATCTCCCAAGGTGGAACAGAGGGATCACTTACATGCATCTCCTGGAGCAGAGCAGGAGCCGGCAGCACACCATGCAGCAAAATATTCCTCAAAACAACAGTTTGTTTGCAGGGGTACACTAGAGTTGTATCTAGTATTGGAGGAGTGATCAATTACTGGAGGTGTTCTGTTTAAGCTACAGGTAATGTACACTAGAACAAAAAGGAGGGGCGGATACATATATAGGATGTATTATGTTTCAACTTACCAATTTTAGATATTATTTTCCTGAAAAAGCAAGAGAATGGTGGTCCTCAAGTTTAATATCCCCAAAAATCGGTATGGCAATTATACTTAGGAACCTGTAACATCCATCAAGGCACAATTAATAAACCAATCACCATAGCTCTACCTACTTTATATATGCACCCAACAGCTAGCTAAGAGATCTCCATTCTCCTTACCTACAATACGATAGCAGTATTCCACAACCAACTAGGTCAGAAAAAATATATTATCGCTGTACTTCTCTAAGACGTATCACATAATGGAATCAAGTAGGCTTCAGCCTATAAATATATAAGGCACACAAAACCCCATCAAAATTCATGCTATCCTTATAATGACATACCAAACTAAACTATTAATTTCCCATACGGGGGACTTTGATCCATCATACTTAATGGCCAAACAATCACTTTTATGAACACTCACCTAAAATAATGTCCGCCTTCAAGTAGCACCAGATATCTATTATTTTCGTTTGTTAAACCTCCTTAGTATACCAAACCATTTGTAACTTTAGAGACATTCCTATGCTACTCTATTGATGTATCCATAGATATATTCAGCGAGAGAGGGGCAGTAGGCTCCACTGCTTCGCCTATAAACGCTGGGAACACACCTTTACAGAGAAATACACAGACACATATGGGAACACCCCATAATCTGGGGGCTATCCCAAAGGGCACCAAGCATAAGGATTTTCCATTGGTTCCTCCTACTCAGGACCAGCCAGCCAAGCAACTGATTCCTCCCAATTTGGATTGATATGCGTACAAACACAAATGAATGATAAACATCTACAAGTTATAAATCTGTCCTCTTAAATCCTGTCGCAAGCAGAAACTGATGTCCTAGGTTTGGAATTTAGTTTCTGTCCCACGTCAAGAGCTAATAATTTTGAGATTGAACCCTTGAACCTATTTGCTCGTAGATTGACATATAAATATATGTATGATGAGGAGAGAAAAAAGAAGAAACAGGAGAGAATTGATAAACAACTATGCAAGGGTTATACTGTAAGAGACTTCATGGCTCTCAAGGACCTAATGCATCTGCTCGATGAAAATTAGTCATCAATTGGGGATTCTGCCTCGAGAGGTCCACCGGAATCCTATACGGTGGTCCCCCCGGTGGCACAAGTCTCCAACATAGCTTTAAAACTGAATAAAAAATCCCAAAAGTTTCCTCCGTTACAAACAAATCCAAACATTTGGACCTTTTTATCTTTGGTCACTTCGGAAATCAAGAAAGGTGATTTTGATACTCCTTTCGATAGAAACATATCTTTTGAACAAAAACAAGCCATAACTAAACTGCATATAAATAAGGAAATAACAATAAAAATGGCAGACAAAGGAGGGAATGTAGTTGTGATGGATACATCACGATATCAGGAAATGTGCCTGGACATTCTCTCAAATAATACATGGTATTGCAAGATTTCAAAGGAAATAATTAAGCAATATAATAGGGAATTTGATGAAATGATCGATAGTGTCTTTGTCGATAGGATTATTGACAATGTAATAAACAATAAGTCTAAAAATCATAAAATGTGCGTATCAAGTCCTTGATTTGTTATACTTATTGAGGCAGTGCTAAGTGTCCGATGTTATAAAACACTATATATAGAACAAATGTTTGAAGAGACAGGAAAGTTCAAAATTAAAGATGCAGTCTGTGGATGTGAAGGTAAACGTAGAAATCCTTTCACCAATAGCGATCACCGCGTGAGGGGGTCACCCCCCGTGAGATTGCACTCACCACAATATCAGTAATCACAGGCCTTTGAATAATGATCTTTAAATCTTTGCCGTCTCCTTAATTCAACCACCAGGTGGTGCAAGACCCTCTCGGTATGTATAACATGGGGAGAAAATGAAATGCCATATAGCGTAATATTGCTTAAGACCGTTTATTAAACAATACACAAAATCACATTCCCCATTTAAAATATGCGTACCAGATATATATAAAAACGAGCATTGAAAAGTGCACTGTGCCTGTATTAGCGTCCCCCGGGAGGAGTTCCTGGATGCGAGCTGTACACGGCTAATCCGTTCGCTTCCTGGTTACCTTCCGTGGAGCGCAAACGTCACTTCCGGTTGATTACGACCCTGACGCGTTTCGTCACTTCCGGACGTCATCACAATATCAGTAATCACAGGCCTTTGAATAATGATCTTTAAATCTTTGCCGTCTCCTTAATTCAACCACCAGGTGGTGCAAGACCCTCTCGGTATGTCTCACTCTCTCCCCGTCTCCTCACCGGGCGTTGGCAGCTGCACCACCTGGTGGTTGAATTAAGGAGACGGCAAAGATTTAAAGATCATTATTCAAAGGCCTGTGATTACTGATATTGTGATGACGTCCGGAAGTGACGAAACGCGTCAGGGTCGTAATCAACCGGAAGTGACGTTTGCGCTCCACGGAAGGTAACCAGGAAGCGAACGGATTAGCCGTGTACAGCTCGCATCCAGGAACTCCTCCCGGGGGACGCTAATACAGGCACAGTGCACTTTTCAATGCTCGTTTTTATATATATCTGGTACGCATATTTTAAATGGGGAATGTGATTTTGTGTATTGTTTAATAAACGGTCTTAAGCAATATTACGCTATATGGCATTTCATTTTCTCCCCATGTTATACATACCGAGAGGGTCTTGCACCACCTGGTGGTTGAATTAAGGAGACGGCAAAGATTTAAAGATTATTATTCAAAGGCCTGTGATTACTGATATTGTGGTGAGTGCAATCTCACGGGGGGTGACCCCCTCACGCGGTGATCGCTATTGGTGAAAGGATTTCTACGTTTACCTTCACATCCACAGACTGCATCTTTAATTTTGAACTTTCCTGTCTCTTCAAACATTTGTTCTATATATAGTGTTTTATAACATCGGACACTTAGCGCTGCCTCAATAAGTATAACAAATCAAGGACTTGATACGCACATTTTATGATTTTTAAACTTATTGTTTATTACATGTTCAAATTTTAAGGCAGCTGCTTGGGTCTGCTGCATCTGATTGCGGAGTGATTCTGAGGCGCGGATTGATGTGAGGCAGAGGCGAGTTTTTTCATTGTCCACACATTTCACAGTTTAGGATTATTGACAAAACCGCACTTGAGGCTATTCAGGTTCCATATGCTCTACCAAAAACCCACACAAATTTGACCAGGCCGCCCGGTCGCCCAATCAGATCGGGCATAGGAGCCAAAACGCAAAAGGGGAGTTGTCTGGTGGACGCATGGCTATGACCCCATGTAATTAGTTTTCCTTCGTATGTCCAGGACACTGTGGACTTATTGATCACTTAAGGACTGAGCCTCTTTCTGAGATTTGTTGTTTACAAGTTAAAAACAGTTTTTTTTGCTAGAAAATTTGTTGCAATACTTTCTGTCACACTGTATTTACGTAGCAGCCTTACAAGCGCACTTTTTTCGGAAAAAAAAAAAATTTTTTAATTAAAAAATAAGATACCGGTAAAGTAAGGCCAATTTTTTTTAAATTTTGAAAGATAATGTTACTCAGAGTAAATTGATACCCAACATGTCATGCTTCAAAATTGCGCCCCTTCGTGGAATGGCGACAAACTTTTACCCTTAAAAATCTCCACAGGCAACGTTTAAAAAATTCTGCAGGTTGCATATTTAGACTTACAGAGGAGGTCCAGGGCTAGAATGATTGCTCTCGCTCTACCAATCGGGTCGATACCACACATGTGTGGTTTGAACACCATTTTCATATGTGTGCACTGCTCAGATATGCGTTCGCTTCTGCATGCGAACTTGGCGGGACGGGCCGCGTTTAAAACAAAATTTTCTCATTTATTTAAATTTATTTTATTTTTTACACTGTTCTTTTTTTAAAAAATGGTGTCACTTTTATTCCTATTACAAGGAATGTAAACAACCAAGCAAAAAAGCATGACAGGACCTCTTAAATATGAGATCTGGGGTCAAAAAGACCTCAGATCTCATATTTACACTAAAATGCAATAAAAAAATGATTTTATGTCATTTGAAAAAAATTAATAAAAAATGTTCCTTTAAGAGCTATGGGCAGAAGGGATGTTTTGACGTCGCTTCCACCCTGCAGTGGTATGGAAACAGGTGGGGGCCATCTTCCCCTCACTCATCTCCATGCACAGCCAGGGACAGGACACGATCACCTCCGCCGCTACGACGACTCCGGTAAGCGGCGGAGGGCACCGGAGACTGGCGGGAGGACGGCCTCTCCCGCCGCCGATAAAAGTGATCTCGTGCCGAATCCGCCGCAGAGACCACTTTTATCTTGAAGCGGACCGCCCGCTGAAGAAGAGGATATCGGGGTTATGGCAGCTAGCTGCTGCCATAACAACTGTATTCCTCTTCAAAGTAGCGAAGTAAAACGATGGCGGGCGGTCCGGAAGTGGCTTAGGAAGCTACATGACATTACCATACCCCCAACAGTATTTTGGTCTCCATCGGTGTGGAGGCCTTATACTGTAGTATTCCTCACAGGTTGGGAATCTCGGTGATTGAAAGTTCCTTTCTGAAATGAATCTATTAGTCAGGCCTTACAGTGCATTCATTCTACGGTTGCTCTACCACATCCTTACCAAAAATGTGTTTACCTTTAATGATTCCCACTACCTCCAGGAGCAGGGGGTTGCCATGGGGACTTGTTGTGCCCCATCGTATGCCAACCTGTACCGGGGGTGGGAACATACCATCTTTGCGGAGGAGGGTCTCTGTATGTATCTGTCCAACATTTTATGTTGGTACAGGTACATAGATGACGTGTTTATGGTATGGGATGCCAGCAAGGAAGAAATAAGTAAATATATGGATTATTTGTCATCGAATAGATTTAAACCGAAATTTACAATGCAGATTGACTACAAGTCAATATCATTCTTGGACATAGAAATTTATAAAAAATCTGATGGAACACTAGGGACAACTTTGTTTACAAAACCCACTGCAGGAAATACCATCCTCCACGAATCGAGTGCCCACCCTTTACCCTTGATCAGAAGTATACCATATTCACAATATCTACCTATCAAACGAAACTGCTCCAATAATGAGGACTTCAAAAAAGAGGCTGGGCTTCTGAGATCTTTTTTTTTTTTCAAATATAACTTTTATTAACGCCCACAACGGGCAAAGTCAGGTCAATACAACAGAAAAAAAAACAATATAACATACGGATTACAACTGCAATAAAACTCTATTCGTCTATATCTGGCGGTGCAGATCAGTACAGTTATTTATAGGGCCAGTCCCCGACCGGCGCCGCCCCTTATTATCTACTAGGAGAGGTGTATAAAAGGGATTCAGGTAGCAAACCTGACGTCGCTCGTTTCTTTTTTCCTATTTCTAATCAATTAACAAAAACAAAGCCAAACAAACTAACAAACAAACAACAAAACAAACGGAAAAAAAAATCAAAAATAGCCAAGAAGGATAGCCAAGGCGTATAAAGAATAATACTCATACATGACTCTCCTGTCTAAGGAGGGCTACTCCCTCCGTAGAGTGGATGAACTGTTTCCAGACACTCCAAGTCATGGAGTACTTGTCCTGTTGGTTTCGCTCAGCCGCCAGCAAGTCCTCCATTCTACTGATGTCTATCACCTCGACCGCCGTTGGTGGTGATTGTTTTTTCCGGTAAAGTGGAATGCAGGACTTTGCAGCATTAAGAAGGTGCACCAAGATTGATTTTTGATAGCATTTGGCAGGGATATTAGAAACATGCAATAAGAAAAATGCCGGATCACCAGGTATCTTATATTCCGTGAACTTTTGAGTCACTTCCCGGACTGTCGTCCAGAAGTTAGTCAATTTGGGGCATGACCAGAATATGTGGAGTAATGTACCTCTGTCTCCTAGGCATCTCCAGCAAAGGTCAGTAGTATCAGGATAGTATTGGTGCAAGAGGTGGGGAGTGAAATACCATCTCGTCAATAGTTTGTAGTTAGATTCTTGTATTTTTGTACAAATTGATGTCTTCAAAGCAAATCTAAATATATTCTGAATTTGAGCCAGTGTAAATTTCCGTTGTAGGTCCTGTTCCCATTTATCCAAGAACGGCGGATATGATAGGGTTGCCGGATAGTTCAGCATAGTGTATATTTTGGATAGAACCTGTGTTATATTGCCTTCGTCAGAGCAATATCTTCAAACGTCGTCAAGGGGCGGGCGAAATTACGGGGATTAGGTATAGTATCCAGAAAATATCGTAGCTGAAGTGCTGACCAAAGGGTCAATTTAAAGGGACCCTCCTCGGACATTAGTTCCTTGATGGAAGGCCATCTGCCATTCAATAAAAAGTGGGATGCTTGGGTTATGCCGGTCCGGCGTAATTTGCCGAACGTATGGGGGCAGAGGCCAGGAGAGAATTGTGGGTTCCCTAGAATTGGAAATAGCGGAGAGTCCGAAGATGAAAGGGAATGTTGTTTAATAGCTACCGATCCTATACGAAGCGTCGTCCCCATTAGGGGGTGGCTTTTCAATAGTGGTTGGAGATGGTCATAGCACCACAGGGCCCTTGGGAGTGGAATACATGTTTGGGCCTGTTCTATCAAAGCCCATAGTTTAGATCGGCCATGGCGGCACCAATCTACAATTCTACCTACGTGGATTGCCTGATAGTATGCTCGGATATCCGGGAAAGCTAGCCCACCATGTTGCTTAGGTAGAGTCATTAAATGAAAAGAAAGTGTTGGCTTCTTATACGCCCACACAAACTTGATAAAAAGTGCGTTAACTTGTTTAAAGTAAGATATGGGGATCCTAATTGGTAAGGCTTGGAGTAAATACAAAAATTTAGGTAGAATACTCATTTTTAATAAGCTAATTCTGCCAAACCACGAGTGCAGGCCCCTATTCCAGGTCTCTAAAAGCGTGCGGGTTTTTGACAACAGTGATTGAAAATTAAGTTCAAATATGCGTGACATCTCCGTCGGGATACAGGTGCCTAGATATTGCAAAGCTGTCGCTGTCCATTTGAATTTAAAACTAGACTTAAATGTAGACAGCACGGAAAGAGGTATCCCTATTCCCATAGCTTGTGATTTATGAAAATTAATTTCCAGGTTGGAAAGATATCCATAAATCTCGAACTCACATAATAGATTAGGGAGCGAAATAGCGGGATTTGTCAATGAAAAGAGCATATCATCCGCATAGGCCGAAATTTTGTACTGATCACCTCCGACACTTATGCCCTGAATGTCCGGGTTCAGACGAATTCTTTTTAGAAGTGGTTCTAAGGACAGAACAAATAGCAAGGGGGAAAGCGGACATCCCTGTCTGGTGCCATTTAGTAAAGAAAAGGGATCCGAAAGGACCCCATTTACTTTAACATGAGCTGTAGGTTGTGAGTAAATAGTAGTAATCCATTGAATAATGGTATCTCCTAGGCCCAGATGTCGAAGAACCGTGAACATATATTGCCAGTTCACCCGATCGAACGCTTTTTTCCGCGTCCGTACTAAGAAATACGCATGGTGTGAGGGAAGTTTTAGCTACATGTAGCAAATTTAGGACTTTGGTCGTATTATCCCTTGCTTCCCTAGTAGGGACAAAGGCTACTTGATCTAGATGCACCAAATCTGGTAGGTGAGTTGCTAGACGAGTCGCCAAAATTTTAGTGAACAGTTTAAGATCAGCGTTTAGAAGAGAGATTGGCCTATAACTGCCACATAGGGTCGGGTCCTTGCCTTCCTTTGGGATAACGGATATATATGTGTTTAATGTATCTCTAGGAAGGGCCTCGTCATTGCCCAAGCCATTAAACAGATCTACCATAAAGGGTCCTAGTGTAGGAAGCAGGGTTCTATAGTATTGCAGGGTAAGACCATCCGGGCCGGGGGCCTTTCCCAGTTTTGTAGAGTTTACTGCAGATCTAAGCTTCGGCAAAGGGGGTATAGCAAGACCACTCTTAAAAGAGCGTACAATAGTGCAGCCTGCAAAGATAGACAGGAACTGCCGTTCAAAGGCACTAATGAGAAAAAACTGGACACTGTAAGGATTGTGACCACTTTTTCAGGTCATCACCGAAAAGTAGAGGAGACTATAGGGAAACATTGGCATCTCCTCACTAGTGACCCAATACTAAAAAAGCATTTAAAGGACTACCTTCAACTTACATACAAAAAATGCAGGTCGTTGAAGGACCAATTGGTCCATAGTCACTTTCAAGCACCATTGGGTACAAGTGAGGATGTGAAGGGTATGCATAAGTGTGGCCATTGTGATTGCAGCAATAGCATCCTGGAGGGACGCACTCATGACATAGAGCGCTATGTTTACTGTCAAACCAAGGGTGTGGTATATATAGTGTTTAGTAAATGTGGGATGTTTTACGTCGGTAAAACTTTCAGGAACTTTTGGAGGCAAATCTATGACTACATCTATTACATCAGAAAGAACCTTTTATATACCCCCATTGGGAGACATGTTGCACTCCAGCATAGGCACGATATGTCAATGGTCAAATTTACGGTGTTGGAAGAAGTTATGGAGGATCCTAGGGGAGGAAATTTTGATAGGAAATTACTTCAATGTGAGGGGAGGTGGATTTTTAAATTAAATGCTACCTTTCCACCTTGCCTCAAAGAGGCTCTTAGTTATAGGCCATTCCTAGGGGAATAACTATGTCATCTTATCCCCCAGTTCTGTTCTTACAATGAATAGGAATATTTGGATTTGTCTTATTAGGATCAGGTTTAAAATGTAAATATTGTAAATATGTCATACAAAAAAAATGACGATGAAAGTTGATGATTACTAAAAGTTAGGAATATAAATGATTGCTTATGCAATTTATATGCAAATGATGTTAATTTTTGCAGCTTGTGTAGTTTCACAGTCTCCCATTTTGGGTCCTCCTGTTTTTTCCTGGGGTACATGTTTGTAGTAATGCCAAAAAAACAACATATTAGGCTATTGTTATTACATACCATACTTTCCATGTAGGATAAACATTCTGGGGACTAATTCAGCCCCATGCCTGTCCAAGGAGGTGGAGTTGAGGTGGTGGAATCACGGATCTCCCATAAATAATCATGGAAATATGCCCATGATATACTCCCAAATATAAATATATTACTATATGAGCATTGATCTGGGCTCTTTCCCTATGGACCATGCTGGGTCTAAGGAGTTATAAACTCATGGTGGGGGATGGGGCGGCTAGTATTGTTTAAATGTGTGGTGGGCAAGGTGGCCATGTAGATGGTCTGCTCTGTTTGCTTTTCTTTTTGTTTATTATGGTTTGGGAATGCCCTGTGGGCATGTGTCATATCGGATCTTTGGCTCCTTTGCCTTCACTGCTCATGCACGGTCGTCTGCTCTGGATGGCCTAGATCATCTGGGCTGAAGCAGACTATGCATGTGCAAGGTGGGTGTGTTTGGCTGTTCCTGATGGTGACATGACGCTGGATTGCCTGCTTTGTGTGTAGGCTTAATAATTAATCAGGAGTTTTGGCTGTCACCGCACTGGTGTGCAGGAGCAGCCCCTAGTGGCCATTTTGCACGTTGCGCCTGGAATGCTCGGAGGAATAGCCTCCCCCTAGAAAAAACTGTTTGTCTGCTCCATACAAAGGAGATGACGTGCTCTCAGACAGCACAGGTGAGTACTAATTAAAAAGTATGTGGAGATTGCAAATTGGAGAAGCCTGTGATTAGGCGCCTTTCAGTACTTATAAGTGGTGTAGGTTGGGAGAGGAGTGATGCTGGAGGCTTTGTGAGTCTGGCTGTGCACTGGAGAGGTGAACAATGAAAAGATTTCCTTCCCCCTTTGTTTATACTCTTGTGCTGAAAATATCTATGGATACATCAAGTGAGTAGCATAGGAATCTCTCTATTGTTACAGATGGTTTGATATACTAAGAAGGTTTAACACACGGAAAATAATAGATATCTGGTGCTACTTGAAGGCGGACGTTATTTTAGGTGAGTGTTCATAAAAGTGATTGTTTGCCCATTAAGTATGATGGATCAAAGTCCCCCGAATGGGAAATCAACAGTTTAGTTTGGTATGTCATTATAAGAATAGCATGAATTTTGATGGGGTTTGTGTGCCTTATATATTTATAGGCTGAAGCCTACTTGATTCCATTACGTGATACGGCTTAGAGAAGTACCGCGATAATATATTTTTTCCGACCCAGTTGGTTGTGGAATACCGCTATTGTATTGTAGGTAAGGAGAATGGAGATCTCAGCTAGCTGTTGGGTGCATATACAAAGTAGGTAGAGCTACTATGGTGATTGGTTTATTAATTGTGCCTTGATGGGTGTTACCGCTTCCTCAGTATAACTACCATACCGATATTTGGGGATACTAATCTTCAGGACCACCATTCTCTTGCTTTTTCAGGAAAATAATCTCTTAAATTGGTAAGTTGAAACATAATACATCCTATATATGTAGCCACCCCTCCTTTTTGTTCTAGTGCACATTACCTGTAGCTCAAACAGAACACCTCCAGTAATTGATCACTCCTACAATACTGGATACAACTCTAGTGTACCCCTACAAACAAACCATTGTTTTAAGGCATATTTTGCTGCATGGTGTGTTGCCAACTCCTGCTCTGCTCTGGGAGATGCATGTAAGTGACCCCTCTGTTCCACCTTGGGAGAGGGTATAATTGAGAAATACTGTGTTGCATGATGCATATTTTGTATATTATATAATTAATTACTGTGAATTTTGTTTCATAGATAGGTCTAGTTTCTTTGTGGTCAAGGAATTGAGATCCTGAGGAAGCTGTTTGTGAAACGCGTCGACCTCCTGGTCAGCTTTACAAAGAAACAATATGTGGAATATATATGTACTAGCCTACCCAACAATCATATGATGTTTTTAAGAACATGAGCTCTTTATTTTCTTTTATATGTAATTGTTTTGGTAATAAATTACCTTTTATGTGAACTTAATGTGGTTTAGTACTTCTCTGGTACCATTAAAGTCCGTAAGCTCTGGCTGTTTGTTTTTTACTATATTTTAAATAATAAGGAAAGAGATGTCAAATCTTGTCTCAATGACACTTTTCTGCACTCATCCTTTCTCAAGACACATGGTACTGTTTATCCACTGTGTATATAGAATGTTGTCTGTTCAATATGTTTGTAGAATATTGTGTGTGTGCACTATGTATGTAGAATGTTCTGTGTTTGCACTATGTGTGTAGAATGATGTGTGTGTGCACTAATCTAGAGTGGGTGACAGGGGACAAAGAGAAGGCACATGTATTAAATTCAGTTGCGGCCCATCTACGCAGGGCGCAGGGGTGCCGCCCCCTAATCCATGCGCCCGGCCCCTAATCTACATGCAGGGCGCTGGACGCATGGATTTGAATATTGGGTTGGTTTGTTTTTTAAGCACATGATTAGAGCCTGAGGTTCTTATTGGCTTCAAAAAAGGGTGGGCTTGGGGCACAGAGCACTGTGCCCTGAGCCCACCCAGTTGTGTGACAATAGCGAATTAATATTCGCTGTGAAAAAAATGGGGATTGAAGATCCCCAAGAAAGCTTATTAATCACTTCAATACAGGGCACTTAAACACCTTCCCGCCCAGACCAATTTTCAGCTTTCAGTACTCTCACACTTTGAATGACAATTACTCTGTCATGCTACACTGTATCCAAACAAAATTTTTATCATTTTTTTCTCACAATTAGAGTTTTCTTTTGGTGGTATTTACTCACCGCTGGGTTTTTTCTTTTTTGCGATATAAGCGAAAAAAGAGCGAAAATTTTGGGGAAAAAAACACTTGTTTTTAGTTTCTATTGTAAAATTTTGCAAATAAGTCATTTTCTTCATAAATTTGGGCCAAAATCTATACTGCTACATATCTTTGGTAAAAATAAGTCTAAAAGTTAGGGTGCAAATCACTGAAAATTGATCACATCTGATCACACCTGATGTACTAAAGGCCTATCTCATTTCCTGAGACAGTGACAATCAAGGAAAGTACAAATACCCCCCAAATGACCCCTTTTTGGAAAGTAGACAGTCCAAGGTATTTAGTAAGAGGCATGGTGAGTTTTTTGAAGTTGTAATTTTTTCCCACAATTCTTGGGAAAAGAAAGACTTTTTTTTTTTTTTTTTTGCACAAACTTATTGTATTGACAGGTTATTGCTTGAACACAGCATGCGCATACTTGCAACCACACCCAAAAATACATTCTACTACTCCTTCTGAGTATGGCGATACCACATGTGTGAGACTTTTACACAGCCTGGCCACATACAGAGGCCTGACATCCAAGTAGCACCTCCAGCCATTCTAAGAGCAAAATTACACATATAATTTCATGACGACCTATCTCACTTTTGAAGGCCCTGGAGCACCAGGACAATGAAAACGCTCACAAAATGACCCCATTTTGGAAAGCAAACACCCCAACGTATAATTTATAAAGCATAATAAATCTTTTGAACGGTTCATTTTTTTCCAGAAGTTTTCGGAAAACGTGGGAAAAAAATGAAAACGCATTTTTTTTATACAAAGTTGTCCATTTATAAGATATTTCCAACACATAGCATGTACATAGCAAAAATGGCATTCCAAAATACATTCTACTACTCCTTCTGAGTATGGCGATACCACATATGTGAGACTTTTACACAGCCTGGCCACATACAGAGGCCTGACATCCAAGTAGCACCTCCAGCCATTCTAAGAGCAAAATTACACATATAATTTCATGACGACCTATCTCACTTTTGAAGGCCCTGGAGCACCAGGACAATGGAAACGCCCACAAAATGAGCCCATTTTGGAAAGCGAACACCCCAACGTATAATCTATGAGGCATAATAAATCTTTTGAACGGTTCATTTTTTTCCAGAAGTTTTTGGAAAACGTGGGAAAAAAATGAAAACGCATTTTTTTTTACACAAAGTTGTCCATTTATAAGATATTTCCAACACATAGCATGTACATATAAAAAATGGCATTCCAAAATACATTCTGCTACTCCTCCTGAGTATAGCGATACCACATGTGTGAGACTTTTACACAGCCTGGCCACATACAGAGGCCTGACATCCAAGTAGCACCTCCAGGCATTCTAAGAGCAAAATTACACATATAATTTCATGACGACCTATCTCACTTTTGAAGGCCCTGGAGCACCAGGACAATGGAAACGCCCACAAAATGACCCCATTTTGGAAAGCAAACACCCCAACGTATAATCTATGAGGCATAATAAATCTTTTGAACCGGTCCATTTTTTTCCAGAAGTTTTTGGAAAACGTGGGAAAAAAATGAAAACGCATTTTTTTTACACAAAGTTGTCCATTTATAAGATATTTCCAACACATACCATGTACATAGCAAAAATGGCATCCCAAAATATATTCTACTACTCCTTCTGAGTATGGTGATACCACATGTGTGAGACTTTTACACAGCCTGGCCACATACAGAGGCCTAACATCCAAGTAGCACCTCCAGGCATTCTAAGAGCAAAATTACACATATAATTTCATGACGACCTATCTCACTTTTGAAGGCCCTGGAGCACCAGGACAATGGAAACGCCCACAAAATGACCCCATTTTGGAAATCAAACACCCCAACGTATAATCTATGAGGCATAATGAGTCTTTTGAATGGTTCATTTTTTTCCAGAAGTTTTCGGAAAACATGGGGAAAAAACAAAAACGCATTTTTTTTTACACAAAGTTGTCCATTTATAAGATATTTTTAACACATAGCATGTACATAGCAAAAATGACATCCCAAAATACATTCTACTACTCCTCTTAAGTTTAACGATACCACATGTGTGACACTTTTACACAGCCTGGCCACATACAGAAGCCCAACATCCAAATAGCACCTCCAGTCGTTCTAGGAGCATAAATTACACATATAATTTCATGACTACCGATCATATTTTTGAAGGCCCTTCATATTTCTAACACATAACATGTAAATACCAAATAACAAAAGATTACCTGTGGTTTTAGTAGTGTAGTGGTCCACAGAGGAGAGCATCGGTCCAGGCAGCAGGCAGGGATGTGGTCAGCGACAGCAAAAGCAATTATCCAGGCAGCAATACTGTCCATAGTTAGTTTAGGCAAAGATACTGTCAGCACAGCCAAAGCATTGGTCCAGGTAGCAGGCAGAGATGTCCAGGCAGAAATACTGTCTATAGTCAGTAGAGGCAGCAGGCCGAGATATGGTCAACACAGCCAAATTATTGGTCCAGGCAGCAGAAATAAACACAGTCCATAAAGTCCTGGGTCATTACAGGCAGCGATATGGTCAGCACAGCCAAAGTATTGGTCCAGGCAGCAGGAAGGACCATCAAGCTTAGGGCCAGGGGGACAGGGGTAGAGGCTTCTCCCACCCAAATCTCTTTGAAGCCTCCGGGCAACCAGACCCTGTTCTGGGAACACAGAAAACCAAAAACAGATTTTCTCTACTCAGAATGCTATTCTGAAGCCCCTCACATATGTGAGACCCCTGTGTACTGAAGTAGAAGGGCAAAAGATCAGTGCAAGTGGCAGGCAAAAACATGGTCGATTTAACAGGCCGAGGTCGGTACACGTGGAAGTCAGAAACGTGGTTAAAACAGCAGGCAAAGGCATCGTTGGTAAACAGGCTGAGGTTGGTGCACGTGGAAGTCAGAAACATGGTTAAAACGGCAGGCAAAGGCATCGTCGGTAAACAGGCCAGGGTCAGTTAACATGGAAGGTAGAAACATGGTGGCAGGCAAATGATGCACACAGGTAATTGAAATGGGGAAATGGCATTCTGTTACTAATAAGAGGAACTAATATCTGATGGATGTGTGATCATTTTTGAAGAAATCATCGATACACAGGCCAGGTTGGGAGGGACATTGGGGACAATAATAACTTGTATCTCTTCTGGCTCCTCTACTTGAGCATACACGACATTTCTTTTGGCGTCTTCTTCCGGATTCTGCAGGGGGAATGTCATAGGGAAAATGTTGCTCATGAAGTCGACTCACACTATCAGAGCGAATGCTTCCTGGGGCGTGTCCTTGCTGGTAAATAAGGGCAGTGATAATATTTTCAATATATTTGAGGTAGGTGATGGGTTGGTTTTCGGGTGATTTTTGATAGCAGACAAATGAATTGAACATGGCCATATGAAACAAATGAAATGCAACTTTTTTATACCAATAATTGGACTTGCGGGTTGACAAATATGGTTGCAGCATCTGATCATTTAAATCCACCCCCCCCCCCCACATACAGATTGTAGTCATGGACACATTCAGGCTTTACTACGGGGCCACATCTTCTCTGAACCTCCACCAAGGTGTCATTGTGAATGGTACTCATCATGTGTACATCCTTCTTGTCCTGCCACTTCATGGCCAACACCTCCTCATTCCTCATGAATGCGGCTTCCCCCTTTTGTAGCCGTTTTGAAAGTAAGTTCTGTGGGAAGCCCTTCCTATTATTTCGGAAGGTTCCGCAGGCCAGGGTTTTTTCACGATACAGGTGACGGAAAAGGGGCAGGCTGCTGTAGTAATTATCTACATATAAGTGGTCACCTCTTTTGAACAGGGGGCATGCAAGGTCCCACACAATTTAACCACTGGTTCCTACGTATGTGGGGCACTCACAGGGCTGGAGCTGGGAGTCTTTGCCCTGATAAATACGAAATGAGTACACGTATCCAGTGGCTCGGTCACATAATTTGTTCAATTTCACCCCGTACCTGGCTCTCTTACTTGGGATATACTGTTTGATATTCAACCGGCCAGTAAAGTGGATAAGGGATACGTCTACACAAATATTTTGGTCAGGGATAAAGACTTCAGAAAATCGCTTGGTAAAAGAATTTATTAGGGGGCGAAGCTTATATAATTTGTCGTGGTTGGGATGATCTTGGGGAGGGCACTGCGAATTATCATTGAAATGTAGGAAACGCATTATCATATCGTACCGTGTCCTGGACATAACAGAATAATATAGGGGCATGTGGTGGATGGGGTGGGTGGACCAGTAGGCATGCAGTTCGTTTTTCTTTGTAAGCCCCATATTAAAAGTAAGGCCCAAGAACAATTTGAATTTGTGTAGTGTGAGACGTCGCCAATGGAACATACGGGCGTAGGACGAACTGGGGTTGGCAGCAATAAATTGCTCTGCATAGAGATTTGTTTGGTCCACCATGTACTGCAACAAATCTTCCGGGAAAAACAAATAGAAATAGTCCAAATATGAAAAATTCGAAGTGTTGGGCTGCACACCTGGCTGTGCAGTGAAAGGGGGGATTGTAGCGGATCCTGAATTGCCAGGCAACCATAAGGGGTTTGCCAGGGCATCGGGAAGGTAGGACTGGGCCCGGATTCTTTGGGTTGGGTGTGCAATTCCAGTACTGGTACTGGGCTCCTCTTCCTGGGGTCTGGGGCTGCTGGTGGTAGGCAGGCCTTCTGATAAGTGTTCGTGTCAAGTCTGTCTCCTTTCAGAATAATTTGGAGGTCCAAGAAGGATAGGGTATGGGCATAGAAAAGGTAAGTCAGTCTGATGTTCCTATCATTCTTGTTTAAGACCTCCATGCAACAAGTTGGTCACTGGAGCCCCCCCTAGAGTATCAGGACATTATCGATGTACCTTATCCATAAGAGACTAAGGTACATCGGGGACACGTAAACAATCTCCTCTTCCCATAATCCCAGGTGGAGGCATGCATATGCCGGGCCCAAGGGGCCCCCATGGATGTCCCTCTCAATTGTTGATAGCTGGTCCCAAGAATTGCAAGAAGTTGTGGTTGAGCATGAATTCTAATGTCTCAACCAAAAATTCATCATAGGTCCCAAGAAGTGGGAACTTTTTACCCAAAAAATGCGCCACCCCCTGAAGGCCCCACTGGTGGGGTATCGACGTATACAAAGATTCAACGTCGATCCCGACAAGTAGTGCCCCTAGGGGGACCATAACATCCATAAGTCTACGCAGGACATCCCTCATATCCTGTATGAAGGATGGAAGCTCCACAACCAGCTCCTTGATAAGGGCATCGACAAACTTACCCACTCTTTCAAGTGGGCCTTTAATTGCTGAAACAATAGGTCTTCTGGGTGGGTTTGTAAGTAGACATGTGCACACTAAAATATTTTGTTTCGGAATTTCGTTTTCGTCCGAAAAATAAAATTTAGTTACTCCCGAAATTCGTTTTTATTTATTTTGTTTAGTTAAAAAATGCATTTGTCCGAAAATCCGAAATAATTAAGGTGGAATCTGTCATTGAAGGCTTATGGTGTCTGTCGAATGTTCTAAGAAGATTCGACGGAGCAGCTAAACTCTACGACGCCGCAACCGTACATTTCCGGTCGAATGTTCTGCCTACAAGCTATAGTAGAATTCTAATGTTGTATGACACTAGTAATAATTATATTTATTAATTATTATTACTAGTCAACCAGCATTAGAATTCTTCTATAGCCTATGGGCGGAGCATTTGACCATAAATGTCCGCTCGAGGTGACTGCTTCGTCGAATCTTCATGTCGAATCTTTTCTCTCTATGTCGAATAATCTTGGACTAATAGAGTTAGGCACATTCGACCTTTTTTGCTATTGTCTCTATAATGTTGAATCTTTTCTCTCTATGTCGAATCTTTTCTCTCTATGTAGAATAATCTCGAACTAATAGAGCTAAGGTTAGGCACATTCAACCTTTTTTGCTATTGTCTCTATAATGTCTTATCTTTTCTCTCTATGTCGAATCTTTTCTCTCTATGTAGAATAAACTAATAGAGCTAAGGTTAGGCACATTCGACCACAGGTTCGATGGACATAGATCGCTATTGCCAGCGTCACGTCAAATCTCCTATCTATATCGGACTGTTGTCAAAACGAAAACGAAAATAAAGCATTTTTTTTATGTCGAATATTTCGGTTTTCGGATTCTGCCTGTTCGTTATCGTTTGTTAAAACGATAACGAAAATACCCAAAATTCGGATGAAAATGCATTCGGACGAAAACGAATGCACATGTCTATTTGTAAGGTTTTTGTGGAGTTTGGGAATCACATAGAAGGTCAGAGTATTGACTTCCCTAACCTTTAGTAATCCTAATTTCTTTTTTGAAATTAGACCCTCCACGGAAGCCAAATGCAGTAATCGATTATTTTTTTCCACTACAACTTGAAAGGGATTAGAGGGGAGTTTTCAGTATGTGTGGGGATCTTTCAGTTGGCGTATCACCTCCTTTTCATATAGGTCTGCTGACATTAGAACAATATTTCCCCCTTTATCGCTACCTCGAATCACCAGATTTGGGGCTTCTTCCAATTCTCGTAATGTCTGTCTCTCCTGTCTGGTCAAATCTTCCAGTCCCTTCCAACCCCAATTAATGTGGTGGAGATCTTGTCTTACCAGATCTAAAAAGAGGCAAATCCACTTATGCTTAGATAGTGGGGGCATCCTTGTAGATCGAATTCTGATGCCAGATGATCTACTGAATGTTACACTTGACGTCTCATCTTCCCAATCACTGGATTGATTTTCTTCCAGTAAGGAGATGAGAGTATCCAAGGCTTCCTTTTCATCTTTAACCATGAGGATGGTAAATTGGAGAGTCTACTTTAATGCCAGTAGCTTAAAGCCACTTTTCTCAGAAACAGATTGAGGCCTTTAAAGACCTCAAACTCATTCATAGAAGCCGTGGGGGAAAAAGATAAGCCCTTTTGTAGTAATGAGCTATGATGTGTAATAAGTGGGAACTCGGACAAATTTATCTGGGTTTTTAGAATCGTAAACTCTGTCGGTGATCATCACTGGCATGGGATTTGCGTTATGGGTCCATCCCTGTTGCTATTTTTGTTATCCTGTTTGAACCTCTTGATATTTATGCTGTTTTTGCTATTTCTGACATTTTTCTATTGTTTGCTTTTCCATATGCTCAGTTTGCTTTTCTTCGGCCTGCTCCTCTTGTTATTTCCTTTATTGAGTGATATTTAACTTTATTAGGACTGCTTATATAGTCTAATTAGACCGGTAAAAGTCGCCCGTCCAATTTTCGTATTCATGTGTCTTTATAATTAAGTGAGATCGTGTGGATCGCTCTTCATATGCACTTTGTATTTAATGTGATTGGTAATGTGCATCTGTGAGGGAAGTGTACACTGAGGACACCCGGTGGCTGTAAATGAACATGTCAGTTCACCGTGGGATATTTAAGACCCGACCCACCGGTTCCTCCCTGCTCTGAAGAGGTTCACTGATAGGCAGTGGCGGCTGGTGGTCAAAATTTTTGGGGGGGCGCAAACGAACTGAAACATTCTGAAAAATACTGAAACAAAAACATCAATTGCAGCCACTGTGCCCATCATATGCAGCCACTGTGCCCATCATATGCAGACTCTGTGCCCATAATATGCAGCCAACTGTGCCCATCATATGCAGCCTCTATGCCCATCATATGCAGCCTCTGTGCCCCATCAATTGCAGCCTCTGTTCCCCATCAATTGCAGCCTCTGTGCCCCATCAATTGCAGCTTCTGTGCCCCATCATATGCAGCCACTGTGCCCCGCAAATGCAGCCAACTATGCCCCGCAAATGCAACTGTGCCCCCCGCCCGCCTGCCAGCTGTCTGCCCGGCACTTACCTCATCTTAGTGGTGGGTCAGGCAGCGAGCTGTGGGACGTGTAGCGTGGTGATAGATGCAGGACTCCTCCGTGTGTGTCTTCATGTTCTGCACGGGGGCCAAGGGGATCACCTCTACCTTCAGCCAAGCAGGTGCCCGGTATTACATCCAGGCCTCCTGATTGGCTGAGAGGGGTTTTTGCTTTGCTAACACACCTGGGTGCACTACGAGCGCAATGAATTGCGCTCGCAGTGCACCTTTTTTGAAGCCCATTAGAGCCCCCCACCGCTGGAGATCAGGCGCCCGAAAAGGGGCCGGACACCTGAATGGGGGTGGCTACAGCAGCCATGGATAGATTCATGCAATGCATGAATCTATCCATAGTACACAGAGGGGATGGCCGAAGAGAGGGGTTGCGCCCGAGCGCCCCTAATGGACGAGCCGCCACTGCTGATAGGTGAACGAAACCGGTCAGTGTGATGTCACCACGCAACTCAGGTGATCCTGCCTGACCCACCCTTCCACCCTGCCCAACTATTGGGAAGCAGGCTGGCTTCACAGGACCTCAATCCTCCCGGGCTATTGGACCATGTAACTGAAACTGGCAAGCATAGAAACACACAGCATGAGGATTTGCTACAACCCCCCTTCTGTGGGACAAGAGGTGGTGAGCATAGTGATAAATAGCGGCTACATGCTACCCAGTGATTGTTATATGGGATTTATGTGTGGCATCCTCGCCAGTCTTTATTCACCCAGCAGCATGTTGCTGTGAATCTCCTGTTGGAGGGTTGACTTACACCAACGTTTGTGACTGGTTCTGCTGTTCATCCATAGACCTCATTCAAGGTGTAGCCAGCTACTTCTATTTACATCCTGCCCTTATCTCCCAATCCAGCCTGCAATACCCTCATTGTGGTTCTATTGAACACTCAGCTTCAGCTGCATTCTATGTGGATTGTTATACCCTTCGATTGGGGAAATTCCAGGGTTGGTCTCTGTGGATAGAGTGATTTACCATTGAAATAATCTCATCCTTTTTAGCCCACTGTCTGTGGAAGAGCCCATGTATCCCCATAGACTTATTGCAGTGTGGACTGTGTGTGGTGGTGTATGAGGTGTGCTGCCGGCGGATCTCTGAGTTGTTTGACAACGTTGTTATTTTTTATGTTTGCACTAGTGGTAGTTTTTTGCATCAATTTATTTAATCACTTTCATTAAAGTTGTTTTTTAAGTCCAGAGTGTTCCTTAAAGTGGTGTTCCACCGAAAAAAAAAAAAAAAGCATGAATGTTCCTAAAAAAAAAAAATATGGAATTTTTTTTTTCTCACCTCTAAATGGCTGTTGCTAGGGGGTCCCTCGTAGTCTGCCTTCTTCAGTGCCTGGGCTGGTGACATTACCTCGGCGCAGGAAGGGCTCAGCTCTGCCCCCTCCCTCTTGTCAATCATCTGGGACACATTACAGGTCCCAGATGACAGAGCGGCCGCTCGCGCATGCTCAGTGGGTCCCCGGCTGTGTAGCCACAGCCGGGCGCCCACAGTTGCAATGCCGGCGCCGGCGAACGGAGGGGGAGATGAGCGGAGCTTCTATCCCCCGCATCGCTGGACCGTGGGACAGGTAAGTGTCCGATTATTAAAAGTCAGCAGCTGCAGTATTTGTAGCTGCTGACTTTTAATTTTTTTTTTTAAATGGGAACTCCTCTTTAATAAGGTTTCTTGGTGATCTTCAATCCCTATTTTTTTCAGTTTATGCATGACCTTAAGGAACCACACCTGTTAATTTAGGGATACGGTTCTGACCTTGAACCACCCTGTGCATCAACTAATTATCGTTCTGCCTGGGTGTCTTAATATAGGTTTTTGAGTAATATTCGCTATTGTCTTCCTGATTCTCCTCCTGGCCAATCAGAAAAAGTCTTAGGACTCCGTCTGTCTCCTGCGGGTGTGGGGGTGTTCATCGACCGCCGTCCGTCTCCCGCGGAGGGGTGGTGTTAGTTACCATCCCCCCCCCCCCTAAAATATTGAGCACCAGCTGCCACTGATTACGTGCCTTCTTCAGCTCTGTGTATACAAAGGAGCACGGTGAAGCTCAGGTCCATAATGGTGATGATAGTGGCATAGCCCCAAATGAACCATTATGGCTCAAAATTGATATAGTCCAGAAACATTTAGATAGCATAAAGGTGAATAAAGTTCCTGGACCAGGGCAGTCTTTAAAATCGATTGGACCCTGGGCAAACATTTTCTTGAACATTTTCAGTTGAAAAAACAATTCTGTTAAGCATGCCACAGAGAGTAGTGGCCATGACCAGATTGCGTATAAGAATGGCCTAAAAGAGGATGATTAAACAGAACTACCCCTTTACCACCTACCTCTAAATGAACATAGCAGCTGCTTCGTTGACTACACATTGCCGTGACATTGATGCCTAGCTTCACGGTGCTACCAAATGCATTCACCTCCTGAATGCCTGTAAACTGCCGCAGCAAAGCGATCAACCGTGGATCACTTCATAGAGGAGATAACCAGATACAGATAGAGGAGATAACCAGAGACTGTGGATGGATTACAGGAGATAGTCAGAGACTGCGGATGGACTACAGCAGATAACCAGAGACTCCAGATGGACTACAGGAGATAACCAGAGACTGCAGAGGTACTACAGCAGATAATCAGAGACTGTGGATGAACTACAGGAGATAACCAGAGACTACAGTTGGACTACAGGAGATAATCGGAGACAGTGGATGGACTACAGAAGATAACCAGAGACTGCAAATGGACTACAGGAGATAACCAGAGACTGCGAATGGACGAAAGGAGATAACCAGAAACTGCAGTTGGACTGTAGGAGATAATCAGAGACTGCAGATGGACTACACAAGATAACCAGAGACTGTGGAAGTACTACAGGAGATAATCAGATACTGCGGATGGACTAACGAGAGATAATCAGAGACTGCAGATGGACTACAGGAGATAATCAGAGATTGCAGATGGACTACAGGAGATGAGCAACTAAGTAGCCATTTTTAAAATTCTACCTTCAGCAATGTACAGTTGGTAAACAACACTGTCAGAGCTTAGCATAACAGTCCACAGGCAGTCTATGGGGAGAAAGACCTACCAGGCCAGCTGGGCTCACCACCCGCTCGCAGAAGTCCAGGGGCAGGGCTCTCAGAGGTCAAGGGGCAGGGCCCTTAGAGGTCCGTGGCTTTCAGCGCTCCAACTCGGTATCTTAGCCCTGAGCCTCTGAGGATACAGGCTGCATGGGGCGGGGTCAGAGCATCAGTGGAGCTCCCGACCCCGTTCCTCGCTGCTGGCTGGGAAATACAGCGCTTCTGCTGATTACCTGGCACGCTCTGCAGTGTCATCATGGGACCCCATGGGGCAGCTGCTTTGGGTTCCACAACAATGATTGAGCCCTGAGCAGCTGCCCCATGTTAAGGATGGCCCTTACCTGTGTAGCACCCTGTATTGTGTGTTAGAAGTTAGTGCAGGGCGTGTTAGAGTTTAGAGTAGGTAAAATGTAGTTGGCACAGAGATAAGTCTGAGCCATGGAATCTGGGTCAGCGTTCAGTAAAGTTCAGGGCTGGATGACTCATCCTGGCAGCCCTCTCGTTCCTCCTCCTGATCTGGAAGGTTGGAGAATCTTCTAGAATTAGTGGGTGAAGGTTAGGAGGAGCTGCCTTGAATATTTATGAGGCCTCGGCCAATCCTCAGTAGTTGGCTGGCAGGGGGCAGAGCTTACCTAAAAAATAGCTATGGGCCATGCCAGCAGGGGAGTCGGGCAGAATATGGAGATGCAGTGTTGAGGAGGCTGTCGGTGGTCCTGAGGGGTACGCCCTAGTCTGGGGGAGTGTCCTGCTTTGGATTGTATGCTGTAAGAATCCTGCTAAAACACAGAGGAGGAGGTCTTCCTTGAGGCACAGGAGCAGGAGAAGACAGCGCGAGTATTTCAGCATTGTTCGGGACTAACAAGGAGGGAGACTGCCACATGTAGCCAGTCTCCTTTGAAGACAGCGGTGTGCTTAAGTCTTCAATCCTTCCCTGAGAGATCTCCTCAGAGTTAGCCAGGTGGGCTGGTGAAGAGTTAGCCAGGTGGGCTGGTGAAGATAGCCGGGTGGGCTGGTGAAGAATCAGCCAGGCGGGCTCGTGAAGAGTCAATCGGGTGGACTGGTGTAGAGAGGCAGCTGCAGCCAGGAGGGTTGGCAGGGTCTTAAGAGGTGGTGCGGGGACCAGTGACCGCAAAGGAAGCAGAGGGGAAAGTTACATGCTGTTTCACTCCATATGCAATACTGTTAAGGTAATGGGATTTCCTGCCTGTAATGGGCCCTTTCTGAATTGACAAAGAGACTGTCAAGTTCCTCTAGGAGACTGTCAAGTTCCTCTAAGAGTATACCAGCAGCGGATGAGCAAGTGAAAGGCCAAGAGAGTGCAGGAGGAAAGTGAAAAGGAGTCTGCATATACAGTAGATGTATATACAGATGAAGGAAGTTGTATCTGAAGATTACTAAAGTCAAGTGGGCAACCCATAACCTCCCATCCCTATCCAAGTTGTTAACCCCTTAATATATAACAAAAACAAAACTACGAACTGTTTTGTGACTCTGTGTGCCTGAGAAGATTTGATGTGCCTGGCTGTGCAGGAGTGGGGGATCCCTTCATTTGCAGCTCCTACGTGGGGTGTGCTACATCAGATGGAATACACCTACGTGTCCTAAAGGAATTGAGCTCTGTCATTTCAAAGCCACTGTTTATCCTTTTAGGGGCTCTTTAATGACTGGCATAGTACTGGATTGGCATAAGGCCAATGTGGTGCTTATATTTAAGGCTATGTTCACACCTGTGCGGGTGGGGCTGCTGTGGGACCTGCACAAACGCTGGCACCAGCAACCACCAGGTAAGCAAAACCTTAGACAAAGGCATGGGTGTGGAAATAGTATACTTATATTTTGCAAAAGTGTTTGACACAGTTTCTAACAGATAGCTAATGTGTAAGTTAAAGTTTACAGGCTTGGAAAAATCAGTTTGTAAAAGAATAGAAAACTGGCTAAAAGACCTTATTCAGAGAGTAGTGGTTAATGATTCATGCTCTGAATGGTCTAGGGTTGTTAGTGGTGTATCCCAAGATTCAGTGTTGGGACCAGGGGCGTTGCTAGGTCTGCAAAAGATCTGGGGCTAGAGCCCATAGCAGCGGTCCCCAACCGGGGGGGGGGTCGGGGCACGCCGGTGGTAAGCAATTTTTCGTGGGCAATGGCCGGTGTTGGCAGTACAATCATCATGGCACCATGGTTGATATGGTGTCAGGGTGATTGAAGCGCATTGTTTCTATTGTTACATTCTAATATATAATGCCACCAGATGTAGCTTGTTACTTGCCACTGTCACCTGCCACTAGATGTGGATTGTCACTTGTACCTGTCACCAGACGTGGATTGTCAGTTGCCACCATTTTCAGATTGTCACTTGCCATGTCACCTGCCACCATTTGCAGATTGTCACTTGCCACCTGATGCGGATTGTCACTTGCCATGTCACCTGCCACCATTTGCAGCATGTCACTTGCCATGTCGCCTGGCACCAGATGTGGATTGTCATTTGTCAACTGATGTGGATTGTCACTTGCCATGCCAGCCAGTGCCACCAAATGTGCATTGTCGCTGCATTGGTGGCAGGCTGGCAGCACTGGTCCATTTAGTGAGGGCAAGTGAGCGGTGATGTGGGCGGGCAGTGAGAGATGATGTCATCTCTGCTCGTCCACCCGCTCACTTCTTTCCTCTCTTTTAGGCTACTTTCACACTGAGGCACTTTACACTAAATATTGCGCCTGCAAAGCGACTGTCACTCCAGTGTGAAAGCCCGAGTGCTTTCACACTGGGGCAGTGCGCTTGCGGGAGATTAAAAAAAGTCCTGTAAGCAGCATCTTTCGGGTGCTTTAGGAGCGGTGTATACACTGCTCCTAAAGTGCCCCTGCCATTGAAATCAATGGGCAGCGCCACCGAAGCACCTGCAAAGCGCTTCGGTAGCAGAGCTTTGCGGGCGCTATTAACCCCTTAATCGGACGCTAGCGGGAGGTTAAAAGCGCCCCGCTAGTGGCCGAAAAGCACTGTTTAAACTACGGTAAAGCGCCGCTAAAAATAGCGACGCTTTACCGTCGATATCCCCCCGCCACAGTGTGAAAGTGCCCTTAGAGTAGCCTCTGTGTGTGGGACATCTGCTGCAGGGAAGGCAGAGAGGAAGTCAGAGTTCTTCTCATGACCAGCGGGCTGTGCTTGCAGTGAAGCTTAGTGCTGCTTTTTGGCTGAGGGCAGCTTAGTGGGTGATGAGGCTGGGGTGACTGCAGCTCTCTTACCTCTGTCAGATGAAGAGGAGAGGGAGGCTTCGTCCATGTCAGAGTATGGGTGACAAAGTCTCTGGGCAGTGGTTGTGGTGAGGCAGGGCGGCCGTTCTCTGCAGAGCCATCTTGGACTGCTGTGTGCTTCATGAATAAATCTGTGAGGCGGCGGGCAGTGGTGTCACTAGGGTTGGTGTCACCTGGTGCGGCAAAACATGGTGTCACTCCCCTCCTGTCTATCCTGCCCAGCGCCCTGCAGGCGCACCTCCAAATGGCCCCTGTAAATTAAAGTATAGGGTGGTATTGGGCAGGCTGGGGAGATATAGGGCAGGTTGGGGTGGCACAGGGCAGGCTGGGGTTGTACAGGGCAGGCTGGATTTGTAAAGGGCAGGCTGGGGTGGTATAGGGCAAATTGCGGTGATATAGGGCAGGTTGGGGTGATATAGGGCAGGTTGGGGTGGTATACGGCAGGCTAGGGTGATATAGGGCAGGCTGGGGTGGTATAGGACAGCCTGGGTTGGTATAGGGCAGGCTGGGGTGGTATAGGGCAGTTTGCGGTGGTATAGGACAGGCTGGGGTGGTATAGGGCAGGCTGGGGTGGTATAGGGCAGGTTGCGGTGGCATAGGGCAGGCTGGGGTGGTATAGGGCAGGTTGCGGTGGTATAGGACAAGCTAGGGTGGTATAGGGCAAGCTGGGGTGGTATAGGGCAGGTTGGGGCGATGTAGGGCAGGCTGGAGTGGCATAGGGCAGGTTGCGGTGGCATAGGGCAGGTTGCGGTGGCCTAGGGTAGGTTGTGGTGGCATAGGGCAGTTTGCAGTGGCATAGGGCAAGCTGGGGTGGCATAGGGCAGGTTGCGGTGGCATAGGGCAGGTTGCGGTGGCATAGGGCAGGTTGCGGTGACATAGGGAAGGCTGGGGTGGCATAGGGCAGGTTGTGGTGGCATAGGGCACGCTGAGGTGGCATAGGGCAGGTTGCGGTGGCATAGGGCAGGTTGCGGTAGCATAGGGCAGGCTGGGGTGGCAGGTGGCATAGGGCAGATTGCGGTGGCATAGGGCAGGCTGGGGTGGCATAGGACAGGTTGCGGTGACATAGGGCAGGCTGGGGTGGCACAAGGCAGGTTGCGATGGCATAGGGCAGGTTGCGGTGGCATAGGGCAGACTGGGGTGGTATGGTGCCAGGTTAGGACTCTATGTAGTGACATGTGCAGCAGTGCAGTAACTTACAGCATGCCTGGAGCTGAAGCCGCTCTGGGCTGCTGTGTCCTCGTCTCTTTCTCCTTCAGCTGTGGGATCAGCCAGTGAGTGAAGGAGTCTGTGGGAGGAGTGGAGGAGGCAGCCACACCCCCAGCTCCGCCCACCAACTCCGGCTGCCTCCGGAGACATTGGAGATCCCCGAGGCCGAGGGACAGCTTAAGACGGGGGGAGTGCTACAGGCAGCCTCCCCCCGCACGGCTTGGTGCTCTGCTCACACCGCTCCGCAGCGGCTCTGCAAGCAGAAGTACAGTGTGTACTACACACTGTGTAGCGGTGGGCGGCGGCCCCGGTGTCATCCGGTGCAGCCCCCCCCTGCACCTCCATAGCAACGCCGGCCGGGATCCGATGTCTGCACTCTGCAATCGCTGCTGGGCCATGATCTGCTGGTGTGCAGGGATCTCCTCCTCCCTGGGACAGAAAGGCTGAGATGCAGAGAGCCGGGTTTTCACCCTGTGAAGCGGATCACACAGCCATACTGCTCAGCGGCAAGGACACACCGCCGCTTCTCTCCTCTCATCCGCCTCTCATGCAGTCTGCCCGCTGCAGCCGCGGCCCGAGTCTCTGCAGCAAGAGACTCGGGGCTATGGGACCCAGATTCGGGGCTATAGCCCCAATAGCCACCCCCTGGCGACGCCTCTGGTTGGGACCCTTACTTTTTAATATATTTATAAATTATATAGGGTCAGGGAGGTGACCAAGAACCCGATGGTCACTCTGACAGAACTCCAGCATTTCTCTGTGGAAAGAGGAGAACCTTCCAGAAGAACAACCATCTATGCAGCATTCCACCAATCAGGCTTGTACGGTAGAGTGGCCAGACGGAAGCCACTCTTCAGTAAAAGGCACATGACCGCCCACCTGGAGTTTGCCAAAAGGCACCTGAAGGACTCTCAGACCATAAAAAACAAAATTCTCTGGTCTGATGAAACAAAGATTGAACTATTTGGCCTGAATTGCCAGCATCATGTCTGGAGGAAATCAGTCACCGCTCATCACCTTCCCAATACCATCCCTATAATGAAGCATGGTGGTGGCAGCATCATGCTGTGGGGATGTTTTTCAGCGGCAGGAACTGGCAGACTAGTCAGGATCGAAGGAAAGATGAATGCAGCAATATACAGAGTCATCCTTGATGAAAACCTGCTCCAGAGAACACTGAACCTCAGACTGGGGTGAAGATTCATCTTCCAACAGGACAAGGACCCTAAGCACACAGCCAAGATAACAAAGGAGTACCTACAGGACAACCCTGTGAATGTCCTTGAGTGGCCCAGCCAGAGCCCAGACTTGAAGCCGATTGAGCATCTCTGGAGAGATTGTAGACTTGTTTAAAGCAATATAGTTCCTATAATTCTACTTAACCTTGTCCCTTCTTGTCTGAAATTCTATAGCTAGTTTTAGCTTAGGGCTTGATAACCAGCATAAGCTAGAGAGCCAGGTTATGCATCTGGTGGCCACATCAGGATCTTTAGCTTGGAGGTTCAGTTGCAATTCAGATTAGAAACTATTTGGGAGGAAATAAAGCACAGAGTAGATAGCCTGACTGTGAGTTTCAGTGCCACATTTCCTTTTTTTTTTTTTTTTTGTATGGCAACAGTGTTATATATTGCATAATAATTTACAGAACATAAAAGACCAAACTCAGTACAATAACTGCTCTTAAAGCTTAGAAGTGCATTCAATGTGTTTTGCATTCTGCAGCCATTAAATATTCTACATGGCCAGTGTTTATCAAAGGAAATTTTTACCTATTTTTCTACAGAAATATGTTCATTCTGATTGTAACCTCTTCATTTTACTAAGCTGTATACAGAAAAATATGTATAAATCTGTAACAAGCAGTCTGTTTAGCATACATTTACTCATATAAGGCTTTATTTATTAATGTGTCTGTGAATATGTTTTCTCCAGGCACCAGCATTTTCTTCACTTTTATTCTCCTACTGTGGTATAGGAAAGTGAATAGAGAATCCCTTTTGTTACTATAGGCAGAAAGGTAAAATAAGGCCACTGATGATCTTTCTAACAATGGTAGACCATACTTTAGTGTGTCTGGAACAGGTACACTTTTATGACCAGCTATATAAAATAGTTGCTGATTACAACAAACCCATCAGGATAGAAATACAAGAGCAGCCATTGTTTGTTTTTTTGTTTTTTGTTTTTTTTCTACTTCAGCAAACACTGTCAAGAGACTTATTCAGCTTTACGTGCCTTCTCGGTTTCACATCATAGTGGAATTTTTACAGGAGTTTTATTTATTTTTAATTTCTTCTATTATCAGGTTTCCCATAATTTAAATATTTTAAAATCTTATTCAATACCTTCAGTGTCACACCACAGTTCCTGCCAGTGATCAGCTCTATTCCTAAAAATACCTGTTTATATATTGGATGTATGTACTGTTACTGATCTCTTCTTATATAAAGCTTGAATTATGTCCATGTGGGTGTGCATCTGCATACTTGTGGTTAATTTCCCAGTAAGGGAAACCCTTAATTACCTCTTTTAGTTACCTACAGGTTTAGTGCAATATCCTATTTGGGGAGGGCTATTCCTCATGAATGTTTACCCAAAAGTGGTTAATACTGTGTTTCTCTGTATACAATAGAGATTGTATTGTCTATACAGTATAAAGAAAGAGTTCCTATGTCTTTTTTTCACTTGGGATTCATAAGTGGACCACTAGAGTGTGCTGCTGAGCTGTGCAGATAATCACACCTGTTCACTCAGAGATGAGGTTTTCCATATAGTACTTTCTTTTTTTTTTGCATGTTAAATATACCAGTAAACAAAATATAGTAAGTAAGTCTTCTCAGTAACCCTGCAGTTATAATAATTATTGAATATTTCCTTTCTGAGTATGTCCAATCATGACAGGTTCCCCTTCTAAGATAAAAGTGCTGTGCAAGCTGTTGGTGCTCTATCAATCCTGTATAACGATAACTGCAATTTTAAAGCACATTAGCTATTTTATTATATTCAGGGATACCAAGCATCTTTGAAAATATTACCTCTATACTTTGAGAGCTGACCAGTGTGAATGTTGCTGCGTCTACAATCAGCTTTTGGCATCTGATCTAAACACCTTTAGCCCTGGTTCACATTGTTGTGATTTGGCATGCCATTTGACATGTCAAATCGCATGTCAAATCGGCAGCAATTGCCAGCAATGACAGCAGCTGAACCGATTCCCAAAAGTAGTTTCTGTACTAATTTTGGCTATTTGGGGGTGTGATTTCCATTGACATCTGTGCAGAAACCCTCACAGATGTCTCTGAAATCACCCCCAAAGTCGGGACTGACGTGCGGAATGAAATCAGCTGAACTCGCACGATTTAATTCCCGCAGTCAGTATGAATATAGGCTTATGCAAATTGGATGCGGAGAAACCTGCATTCAATTCACATAAGTGTGAACCCAGCCTGAAACAGATCCCCCTGTGGTTCCCTCTCCTCCTCTCCCCCCCAGCTTTCAGCTGCTGCAGGGAGAGCCACAGGGGGATTTGTTACAGTAATTGCAACAGGGGGTATAATTCCTACAATGGCTGCAAAGCAAAGCATTAAAACAACGGCATGTGTACACCCCCAGCCACTGCTTCTGCAGCTAAAGGGAGTAGCGGTTGGGGGGCAGTAAAAGGTATCCCAATCACTGGGTTTTACCACCCTAACCTCACAATTGAACAAATCGTAAGAGCACATTCACATTTATACTCTGGCCTTGTGAATGAGTGGTTTGTTCATGTGGCTGAAGCGGTCTTTTACTCTATGGGGACATAGCAGCTGTATGAACACAGTCGCAGGTCCTATTTTGACAGGTGTGCAGGTGTAGTTTATTGACAGTGTCTGTTTTCAGAGCTGTACATCTGCACCAACATGTCTGTCAAATTAGGACCTGCGGCTGTGTTCACACAGCTGCTGTGTCCCCATAGTGTAACATATGCACATTCCTCCATGTTCTATCATTTTAAACACACTGCAAATACTGAAATACAGTGTGCTCCTACCTTCCTCTATGACATGACAACACCGTATAGTTTTGGCTCTAAATTCCAAAGCATGTGGTGTCAGCCCTGCCTACTTCATTTCTGACGGATTGCAAGAAACTTTGACCTCTCCTCATCTACTCCCCCTTCCTCATCTCAAAAATCCCTCCTTGTACACAGAGCACAGAAAGTTATCAGTTCTTCTGAACTTATTAAACAGACTTAACAAAACTATTTCCATTTGTTTTTTGTTAGCAGAGCAAAAGTGAGCTAATAAGAGAAGTTGATTGTTAGGATTTAAAAAGACTTTATTTATTTTTTTACACATTTTAATTCACACAGTATTTCATAAAACAATTCCAAAATCTGGGACAGGGCAATTAACCCATTCCTGTCATGAAATAATGACTTGTAAAATCTTTTCCTTTCTTTTCTATGGCTGGATCTGTATTAGGGTCTACCATCTGGATGTCCTCTGTAATGCATAGTGGTATGCAGTGCCAGCTCCAGACACTGACCTGAGGTGGCGCTCTGACCTTAACATGTAGACTTCTTTAACATGGCGCAACTATTACTGCACACACAATCTTTGGTTCCTGCAGTGCAAATAGCAAGGATCTCTAATGTGTAAATAAACTGCACATAACACAAGTCTGTCATCTGTCGGTGATGCTAAATTTTGGTTTAAAAAATAATAATTCTATTCATGTATGTATTCTTAAAGTAGTTGTGAACATACCATGTTATAGACATTTTCCAATACAGTTATAGCTATGCAAGTACCATAACTGCTTTAGGGCAATTTCACACCACATGCAGTCCAGTGCTTTTTTTTTCTGCATCAATAGAAGGGGGGAGTTGGGACTTTAAATGAAGCACCAAAAAGGTGCCTCCATCCCTATATTAAATGCAAGAAAAAAGGGAATTTTGGGACTTTATATGAAGCAAATGAGTAGTGGAGGAAAATTGATACAAAATATTTATTCATATTGATATCACAACATACAATCATTTTCATTTCATGTATATACATCTGAGACGTGCAAAAACAAAGCAAATTTGTACAGCATAACAGCGCATGATCAGGATAATAGATGTATAGGTAAATACGCAAAGAGGAGATGGTATGAGCGTGTGCCAAAGGCACCATGCCCGCCGCTGGTACATGCACCCACAAGAAGTCTGTGTTACTACAGAATAAGTGTGTAAACATCATACAGTATAAGGATGGTAGGAGAATCAATAAAAAATGGTCCGTGTAGCTGTAGCATCGATAAGAGCTCTACGCGTTTCGTGGGTTTACCCACTCATCAGGAGCAGATGCAGCAAGCAGTTCTAAAAAATATACATAAAAAGATATAAAAGACTATATTCCAAAAGAAAATTTATTTTTCAAAAGATGTTCTTCTACAGTATAGATGAATTAGCTAGAGGCACTCACCAACCCGGACCAGAGCAGCGCGGGATTGCCGGTACATGGTCGGCCAGGAACATAACCCCCGCACGGGAGCTGAGGCGGCATAGTGCACGGATGCAACATCAGAAGGTGACAGGGGCGTGTAGGAAGTGAATAGAAATTCCATGTGGCAATGGTTGAATGTATTTCATATAACAGGAGTATCTAGAAATAAAATATTGGATATGCGTACAGTTATAGAAACCTATTTAGGGTAAGAGTAATGATTTTAATAGAAATAGATCCAATATAACTCCACAGGAAAGAATAATATAGTAAGGATATTACCTGAAAATATGGGAGTATGTATTAAGTAATAAGTGGATACATGGGACTATAGTAATGTGGAATTCCATATGGCAATAATTGAAATATATTTCATATAACAAAAATATCTGAGAAAATGAATATATATATGTATATAGTTATATCAATTTATTCAGAGTAAGAGTAATGATTCTATATGTAAGTAAGCCTAATGTAGTTCCGCAGGGAAAAAGTGATGTGGTAAGAGTGGTGTATGAAATAATAAAAAATAAAAAAAATAAAAAAAAATAATATATCATTAATATATCATTAATATATCACTTAATATACATTTTTTATTATTTCATACACCACTCTTACCACATCACTTTTTCCCTGCGGAACTACATTAGGCTTACTTACATATAGAATCATTACTCTTACTCTGAATAAATTTATATAACTATATACATATATATATTCATTTTCTCAGATATTTTTGTTATATGAAATATATTTCAATTATTGCCATATGGAATTCCACATTACTATAGTCCCATGTATCCACTTATTACTTAATACATACTCCCATATTTTCAGGTAATATCCTTACTATATTATTCTTTCCTGTGGAGTTATATTGGATCTATTTCTATTAAAATCATTACTCTTACCCTAAATAGGTTTCTATAACTGTACGCATATCCAATATTTTATTTCTAGATACTCCTGTTATATGAAATACATTCAACCATTGCCACATGGAATTTCTATTCACTTCCTACACGCCCCTGTCACCTTCTGATGTTGCATCCGTGCACTATGCCGCCTCAGCTCCCGTGCGGGGGTTATGTTCCTGGCCGACCATGTACCGGCAATCCCGCGCTGCTCTGGTCCGGGTTGGTGAGTGCCTCTAGCTAATTCATCTATACTGTAGAAGAACATCTTTTGAAAAATAATTTTCTTTTGGAATATAGTCTTTTATATCTTTTTATGTATATTTTTTAGAACTGCTTGCTGCATCTGCTCCTGATGAGTGGGTAAACCCACGAAACGCGTAGAGCTCTTATCGATGCTACAGCTACACGGACCATTTTTTATTGATTCTCCTACCATCCTTATACTGTATGATGTTTACACACTTATTCTGTAGTAACACAGACTTCTTGTGGGTGCATGTACCAGCGGCGGGCATGGTGCCTTTGGCACACGCTCATACCATCTCCTCTTTGCGTATTTACCTATACATCTATTATCCTGATCATGCGCTGTTATGCTGTACAAATTTGCTTTGTTTTTGCACGTCTCAGATGTATATACATGAAATGAAAATGATTGTATGTTGTGATATCAATATGAATAAATATTTTGTATCAATTTTCCTCCACTACTCATTTGCTTCATATAAAGTCCCAAAATTCCCTTTTTTCTTGCTTTTTTTCTGCATCAAAAACGCATGGATAGTAGGTTATATAGTTTTCAATGGCAGAGTTCACACCAGTGTGGTCAGTTTCAGCGCGTTCCAGTTCCAGAAAAAATAGTAAACATGCTGCATTTTTTTCTGCACTGAACTGTACTGGAACATGATAAAACTCATCAAAAATACACCGGAACGCACCTAAAAGCACGAGAAACGCACTGGAACACACATGTCCTTATTAAAGGTGATGAAAAAAGAGGGAGAAAAAAAAGCACTGGAACGCATCAAAAAGGCACCAAAAGCACGTCAAAAATGTGCATGCAGAAAAGCATCCGGACTGCATTTCTATGGTGTGAACTGGCCCTTAAGTAAAAGAGAAAAAAATATTCAGGGCCAGTTCACACCACATGCAGTCCAGTGCATTTTTGTTCTTCATCAAAAACACATGGAAAGAAGGTTATACGGTTTACAATGGCATAGTTCACACCAGTGCAGTCAGTTCCAGGGCTTTTCAGTTCCAGAAAAAAAAGTAGAACTTGCCGCATTTTTCCTGTACTGGACTGTACTGGAACGCAGTAAAACGCATCAAAATGCACTGGAACACATCAAAAACACAAACAAACCAGGAACAGATCTGGAGTGCGTTTTTGTGGTGTGAACCGGCCCTCAATAGCGCAAAAGCGCTCTTTTTATTGCTTTACCATAACTGCTTTTGCTTAATTGCAGAAATTAGGTTTCCTACCTTTTTTACAAGGTTTAATTGTCCTGTCTGGTGACCATGCATCTCTTCTTCCTGATAGTAGGTGCACTGTGCATATTCAATGGGGTTGATTTACTAAAACTCGTGAGTGCAAAATCTGGTGCAGTTCTGCATGGTAGCCAATCAGCTTCTAACTTCAGCTTGTTCAATTAAGCTTTGACAAAACAAAACTGGAAGCTGATTGGTTTCTATGCAGAGATGCACTAGATTTTGCACTCTCCAGTTTTAGTAAATCAACCCCAATATGTGCCTGTATTCCATAGTCTGTTCAGCCAAGGCAAGATGTACAGTGCCTTGAAAAATATTCATACCCCTTGAAATTTTCCACATTTTGTTATATTACAACCAAAAACGTAAATGTATTTTATTGGGATTTTATGTGATAGACCAACACAAAGTGGCACATAATTGTGAAGTGGAAGGAAAATGATAACTGGTTTTCAACATTTTTTACAAATAAATATTTGAAAAGTGTGGCGTGTATTTGTGTTCAGCCCCCCAAGTCAATACTTTGTAGAATCACTTTCGCTGCAATTACAACTGCAAGTCTTTTTTGGGGATGTCTCTACCAGCTTTCACTCTAGAGAGTAAAATTTTTGCTCATTCTTCTTTTCAAAATAGCTCAAGCTCTGTCAGATTGGAAGAAAAGCATCCCCACAACATGATGCTACCACCACCATGTTTCACAGTGGGGATGGTATATTCAGGGTGATGTGCAGTGTTAATTTTCCGCCACACATAGGGTTATGCATTTAGGCCAAAAAGTTCAATTTTGGTCTCAACTGACCAGAGCACCTTCTTCCACATGTTTGCTGTGTCCCCCATATGGCTTCTCGCAAACTGCAAACGGGACTTCTTATGGCTTTCTTTCAACAATGGTTTTCTTCTTGCCACTCTTTCATAAAGGCCAGATTTGTGGAGTGCACGACTAATAGTGGACAGATTCTCCCACTTGAGCTGTGAATCTCTACAGCTCCTCCACAGTTACCATGGACCTCTGGGCTGCTTCTCTGATTAATCCCGTAGACGTCCTGATGACGAAACGCGTAGGGCGTGGCCTAATCTGTGCGTCCCAAAACAACCTGCTCGCAACAGCTGATGGTTAACCGTGATTTTTATCTGTTTTACCTGATACATACTTTTAAATTGTGAGTACCTCTCCACTTGTTTAAATAAATTTTTTTTAAAAAGACGATTTTACACTATGGACACCCCTTCTCTCTTTTTACATGACACACTGCGATCCTGAGTCTGCCAGAGAGTGCTGCACAGTGGCTTAAACTGTAACTGCCTGATACCCCTGCAGGGGTGAAGTGAGCTGGTGAGTGGCTGCACATTTAGAGTACGGATTCTTAACAGCAGAAGGAATACAAACACGAACATCACATGTGCCAAGTTATTGCACAAATAAGGACTTTTACATGAATCTGACAGCACGTTTGCACTTTATTAGATTGTTTTTTGGATACTTAGTGGATTTTTTCATCACCTTTTGACCCCCCACCCCCCTTCCCCTCCCCCCCCCTTCCACCATTTTTCCCCTCCCCCCCTCCCCCTTTCCGACCACCTCTTCCACACTGATATGCACGTCCACAAGGTGCCATTTGAAATATATGATATGTACAGCAACACCATGTATGGAATTTGATATCTTTATGTTTTATTTTATGAAGTATATAGCACATAGATAGGAAATCACAATTTGGATAAAGGAACAGCGCCATACCCTTCTACTTTACTAATTAATGCTCTCTTTGCCTGGCCTGTCAGTTTAGGTGGACAACCATGTCTTGGTAGGTTTGCGGTTGTGCCATACTTTTTCCATTTTCGGATGATGGATTGAACAGTGCTCCGTGAGTTGTTCAAAGCTTGGAATTTTTTTTATAACCTAACCCTGATTTAAACTTCTCCACAACTTTATCCCTGACCTGTCTGGTGTGTTCCTTGTTCTTCATGATGCAGTTTGTTCACTAATGTTCTCTAACAAACCTCTGAAGGCTTCACAGAACAGCTGTATTTATACTGAGATTAAATTACACACAGGTGGACTCTATTTACTAACTAGGTGACTTTTGAAGGCAATTGGTTCGACTAGATTTTAGTTAGGGGTATCAGTGTAAAGGGGGCTGAATACAAATGCACGCCACTCTTTTCACATATTTATTTGTAAATAACTTTGAAACCCATTTATTATTTTCCTTCCACTTCACAATTATGTATCACTTTATGTTGGTCTATCACATAAAATCCCAATAAAATACATTGACGTTTTTGGTTGTAACATGAGAAAATGTGGCAAATTTCAAGGGGTATGAATACTTTTTCAAGGCACTGTAGATGGCTGTGTTCAAGGAGGTGTGTTCAAGAGGCAAGCTGTGACTGGGGGGGGAGGGGTGTCGTGGCTGAACAGCCCACCCAATACAGGCGTGCTGTGTGTCTGCACAGTGTCCTATACCTTTAATGGCCAGCCAAAGGATGAAAACTGACCACGCTAACACAGATCAGCTTATGTGCTTTATGTGGTCAGTTTGGAACACAGAAGAAAAGTCACTGGCAGGATCAATTAGGTACTTCAGATAAAAGACATAAATGAAAATTAAAGAGACCATGATTTATAAAATACACTCATGTGAACACGCACATAGAAAAAAAAAATATTTAGGAAAAAATACACTTTCAAGTACCTTCTTCTATACAAACAAATTACCTTCTATTGCTCCCAGTCTCCTCCAAATTCAATTTTTTTTCTTTTTGCTGCTGTGATTCCATTTCCCATTAGAGGGTAACTACTTTAGTTCTCCATGGTCCTACTGAATGTAGGAACGCAGCCACCCTCTCTTGCTTTTACTTGATATTTTTATATAACATAGCCCTAACAGGCCCCCACCAACCTACACATGCTATTCATATATCCCTCTACAGACCACAGATCAGTAGAAACTTGGACCAGAAGCTAAGGCCTAAGCTGGGCCACACCACTCCCATTCTTCTACCAGCCAGTTGGGCAGCACAGGACTGCATATGTGTGGCTTCTTGCTATAGGCCCTCAGACATACAAAGATGTTTGTGACCTCATAACACTTTGCCAAAAATCCCTCTTATGGATGACTTAAAGCATGTCTCAGGGCAAAATAATAATAAAATAAACATATGCGGTATATCTCTTCATACATGCACATTTCCCATTTTATCGTATTAAAGACCCTGCGAGTACAGAAAAATACCTGTTCATCTTAAAATGAATGGTCTGTCAATACGCACAAAACACGGAAATGCATGGGATCGTGGTGTGAACCGGCTCTAAGGCATTAAAAGCAGACTTTTAAGTATACCTAGGAAGGGGGAGCGGGGAGGAAAAAAGGGGGGGGGGGCAGAGGAAGGAGAAATGGGGAAGACTGTAAAGAGAGAAGGAAGAGGGGAGAAAAGCACAGAAAACCATTGCTCTGTACATGGAATTGTATTGTGCTGGTCTAGATAGGACTAACAGCAGTAAATAGGGAGTGAAAAGGTTGCTACATCATATTGTTAAAGTGGTAGTAAAGTCTTATTCTTGTACGTACATTAAGTCTTAACTTGTACATACAGGTAAGCCTGTAATAAATCTTACCTGTAGGTACAGTAAATATCTCCTAAGCCTGCATGGTTTAGGAGATATTCACACTGCATTCAGAGCTCCGTGCTGCAGCCGCGACTCCTGCGTGCATGCGGGGGAGTGACGTCATCGTGGCTCGGCCAATCAGAAGGCCAGAGCACTTGAACCCGGAAGGAAGACCGGGTAAAAGATGGAAGCCCTGTCAGTGGTGACAGTGCACCACTGGAGGGCTACATTCTAAGGTAAGTTTTACATTACGTGCTAGTATGTGATGCATACCAGCACATTATGACATTGTCTTGCAGGGTTTTTTTTCTTTTTTTTAAAGGTGAGGTTTATTACCGCATTAAATCTCTCGCCTCTACCCAAGCTACACAGAATTTATTTAATTTCTTTGGGTAGTTACGTCTCATGTAAATAACTTTATCATCAAATAAAGGCCCAATAAATCCTGAAAAAAACAAGGTATAATCTGTCCGATTACACTAAGTAGTTACAAAGCTATGCACAGTTTTGCTAGCACATGCCAACATCACATTAAAGTGGAACTATACTGCATCTGAGCACCACAAACCAAAAGTGCTATTTGATTCATTTTATTTTGCTGAGAAATCACTTTGAAAAACACCCCCTAGCATTTCTGGCTGTCACTATCTTGAGTAATAGCAGATGATTTATGTAGCAATTACTTCCTGGAATCCATCTGCCCTTAGCTCAGGCATACAGGCAGGAGGGTGTGCTTAACTGAAAACTCCTGGGATGTATGACATCATGTGCAAGGCATGGAAACTAGGAAGTAACTAAATAAATGTAAAAAACAGTTGAAGACCAGGCCTTTTCTGACATTCTTTGTTTACAAGTTTAAGTCAGTATATATATATAGATATATATATCTATATCTATATCTATATAGATAGATAGATAGATAGATAGATAGATAGATAGATAGATAGATAGATAGATAGATAGATAGATAGATAGATAGATAGATAGATAGATAGATAAATAGATATAGAGATATATATATATATATCTATAGATAATTTTTTTGTTTGTTTTTGTAGCAGAGACCCTAGGGAATAAAATGGTGATCATTGAATTTTTTTTATGTAACACGTTATTTGCGCAGTGGGTTTTTTAAATTAAAAAAACAAAAAACACAATTATACCCCAATTTTTTTGTATTAAATGAAAGATGATGTTACGCCGAGTAAATAGATACCTAGCATGTCACGCTTTAAAATTGTGCACACTTGTGGAATTGCGAAAAACTTTGGGAACTTAAAAATCTCCATAGGTGATGCTTTAAATGCCTTTACAGTTTACCTGTTTAGAGAGTTACAGAGGAGGTCTAGCACTAGAATTATTGCTCTCGCTCTAATGTTTGCGGCGATACCTCACATCTGTGGTGCGAACACCATTTACATATGCATGCGCAACTTACATAGGTGTTTGCTTCTGCGCCCGGGCATGGAGGGATGGGGTCGCTTTAAAAAAAAAATTCTTATATATTTTTTTTTACACTGTTCCTTTGATTTTTTTTTTCTGAACACTTTTATTCCTATCACAAGGAATCTAAACATCCTTGTAATAGAATAAGGATGACAGGTCCTCTTGTTGGAGAAATCTGGGGTCAAAATGACCCCAAATCTCTCCTTTACATTTAAAAGCAAAAGAGAAAATAAAAAACAAACAAAAAAAAAACATTTTTGATCTTTTGCTTTAAAAAACAATGTTTACTTTCACCCTGGACCGGAAGTGACATCATGACCTCGCTCCAGTCCTCCAGGGCCATAATCAAAGACGATCTAGTCTTTTATCAAAACTGTGACCAGCCAGGCGCACTTGTAGATCATTTCTCAGGCGAGTCGGTGGAAACAGTAAAGTGATACTGGAAGGTTCATTAGCTGTTTATGTAGAAGAGAAGGAAAAGGATTGAGGTAGTGGTTGAATAAAACTTCAAAAGATAAATGAACAATTTATAAAAAAATAATAGGGATTTTGAGAGACTGATGTTTACTTCAAGTGACAAAAAAAATGATGCATTTTGGTGACATCTATGTTTGTAAATTAAACATTTTAGGACAACATTTTCATGAGATAAAATAAGTAGTGATGTTATAATAATTAATCCATCTTAGTAAATTGAGTTTTTAGTCAGAAGAGTGATTCTTGCACCAGCTCGTGAAACTTTCCTAGCATGCGTTACCACCCATCTCATTCTCCCAGAACCTGAAATATGACAGGCGCAGAAACAAGTTCATAAAACACTAGAGCAATTATATCATAACATTTTTTTAGAAGAGCGTAGCTGTAAATTATATAATATTATTAAAATGATTAATTATTATTAAATGATTTAATATTCTGATTGATTATACGGCAACAGTAGCATGTTTTAAAGTGCTCTACTACTTAGTGATACAGTTTAACACATGAGAGAATAAGTTTAACATAAAACCATTAGGGTTTAAAAAAAATAATTTCCCCTGACAGATTCATTCATTTTCCCATCATGATGATCGTAGATGTAACAATCTACAAAATAAAAATTGCTTTGTTATTTATAGTGAGGTTAATGTGATAATCTTACAATTTCAGTTTAAGAATAATAATAATAATAATACAGGTGACTCTTAATATAAATTCAAAAGACTATAGATCATTTGTGCAATCTGTGCCAAAAAAAAATGTTTTTCCATGAATAGCATTACTTTAGTACACTGTGTAGGGTGAATGTTTAAATGGACTTTACAGCTGCAGGGTCCCTGAATAGGCTTTAACAGATCAGGACAATAGTTTGTGTAATAATCTCTCAAGCACTTGCACCAGTTTCTGCTTTAAAAAAAAAAATTGTCACCAGAAGTGCCCACCCTCTTTTATGGCTTTAAGTGTGTGATAATGACGACAGGGACATGTGGAGGACAGTGTCATGACCAATGAGATGAGTAGAAGAGAATGTCCTGTGCTCACAGTCCACTACAGGTTGCATTTCCTCAACATCACATAGAATTTTACTGAGACAAAATGCAGACTCCAGCACCCTCTACTCTGGACAGCTCCAAAGAGACTGCCTGCCCTACACAGCCTCCTGTCCAGCTTCTGACCTCATACTTCATTGACAGCATTCTAGGAGTATCCCAAAGTTCAGGAGACAAGAAGAGACCCACCGAGGACCACTCAACATCGACACCAAATGCTGGTGAGTGTATGTCACGTCTTTTGTGCGCATAAAAGCATGAAAACATAGGTTGTTTGGTTATGCTTATTCATCAATATTATATAGGTCGCGGGGCTTCGAAGTTAATTTATATGTATACCTATATCCTTTTACATTAAGCATCTATAAAAGTCCGAATTAAAACTTTTGACACATCAGTGCTATATATATATATATATATATATATATATATATATATATATATATTAAAAAAACGGCTTTGTGGCATGCTTTAGTACATATTTTGCTCAATAAATAAATGTAGGCAATAATAATTTGTCTTACTGTTTACCATTAAATGCAATATATATATATATATATATATATATATATATATATATATATATATATATATATATATATATATATATATATATATATATATATTTATATATATACACACACACATACAATTTCCAAAAGATATATCTTTTTTTAACTTTTTTATTTATTATTTTTATTTTCTATATATAGTAAATTAACTGGAAGGAACATCAGCTTTAGACATAAGATGTGGATGTACAGTATACCACTCTTAGAATAATATTGTTTATTATAATTCAGTATAGATAGAACATTTTTGCACAGCTGGCCTCCTCACCTTGTAATTGTCGCCATTAGAACAAACAATATTTGTCCAGGTTATGCTGAAAAATATTTACATATAATTAAAGAGTAAAATAATAATAGTAAAAATAATATCACATGATACCTGCAAAAATATATTTACTTCCAAAATCTAGTAACTTTAAATGGAACATTGATAAATAGAAATTATCCTTTAGATAATTATTTAGAAAATAACTCTGTAATTAAGGAGAATGTGCTCCTCCACTGAATACATCATTTAATAAGTGAGGATGTTTGTTTTCATAGATGTGAAGAAAGGTTTGTTTACAATGTTGGCATTTCCACTTCAACACTGATTTACACTGTGACCTAAAGTAGGGGCTCCACCTAACCCCAGTGAATTTGTTTTTGATAAAATCATGGAATGGAAACAACATGATTACGTTTTGGAAAATGAGGATGTGTTGGAATGAAGAGGCAATTAATAACAAACTGTGATTTTTGTTTAGGCAAAAAAGCTATTGTATCCTCTCCTGTGAAGATCGTATACAACCTTGGTCCCCATGTTAAAGTCAAGGAAAAGGAAATAACATCAACCAAAGTGGCCAATGGAGAAAATATGGCCACATATGTGCCAAAGAATAGTAAAGATGTTGATAGGAAAGAGCAAGCTGAAAACCAGCAGAACACCGAGGTTGAACTATCTGTGGCCATAGGCAAAAGGAAGCAGCGCCGCTACCGCACTACCTTCAGTAACTATCAGCTGGAAGAGTTGGAGAGGGCCTTCATGAAATCCCATTACCCAGATGTATTTACCAGGTAGCTTTAACACTGCTAAAATAACTATTTTTTTCTTCAAACTGTTGTTATGATTGTAGGTCAAGCTTAGGCAATCTAAAGTTCAGCTGTTAAAAAACGTAAGATCTTAAAATATCAACCTTTATCTGGTATGGCATGATAGAACGAGATTCAAATAACCTCTCAAATAGAAGATGGCTGGTTTTTCTATTTAACCATAAGCAAATGTTAAGGCAACGTACTTAGCCAAAGAAAGTCAGCAAATGCAAGAGCAGCTCCCTATGAGAAGTCAAAGCTTTAATATATATGTTACTTTTCATTCCAGTGTCATCAAGGCAAAGATATTCAAAATCTAACAATTTGTGTTCTTTAGAAAGCTGCCAAATCCCGAGTAGAAAAGTCTGTCCCTTACCAGCATGCTGTAGGATAAGTCCCTTGCGATTTGTGTGGAAATAGTAGTCTCTCTGCAAACACATCCCCTGTGTCAGAGTCATGTTTTTCAATCAACAGGGAGTTTGCTGATTGCAGAACTATAGGTCTGACTAAGCAGGAGGGTATTGGACCTCTGAAGAGGGAGTAAGGTTCTTCTTTGCAGCATGTTGGCAGGTGACAGGGTTTTCTTCTCTGGCTGTGCTTGCTTTCTAAGAAACCAAACTGTAAGATTTTGAACACCATGCACCTGTAATATGTTTAGCTGATTTTAACTGATTTTAACCACTTCCCACTTTGTTTACATACATCTGCATTTTTTCTAGAAAATGACTTAAACCCACCAACAATTATACACTTTATGAAAGCAGAGGCCCTGTAGAAAAAAATGGTGGCAATGTTTATGCCAAACAATATTTGCACAAATGTCTATCAAATCTATATTTTCTGGAAAAAAATACACTAAGGTTAATTTTAGTGCACACAAACACCATATAATACACAATTTATTTGTAATTTATATTAGACGGGGCTGTATTGAGTACATAGATACCAAACGTGTCAAGTCTTAAAATTTACATGTGCCAGTGATATGGCAAAAAACTATGGTACAAAAAATTGTACATAGGTAATGCATTAAAAGCCTTTACAGGTTATCAAATTCAAGTTAACTGTGAATGATAGTACTAGAATTATTGCTCTCATGCCCACGTTCACGCTAACATGTGTGGTGCAACTTTTGTTTACATACATGTTTATCAATCATCTCTAATCCATTATTAGTAGAAGATTCCAATCGCACATATTCCTGGCAATGACTTGAATCAAGTGGGTGCTATAGGCGATGTCAACACAAGTCAAAGCATATATTGTTAGCACACCATAGATCTTCAAAATAGCGTCCGAAATTTTATTAAAGCCGTCACATCATAGCCGTCAATTGGTTATCTTGGATAGAAATGAAAAATGCCACCCTGATAGAGCCAGGTTTCCCTGCATTAAAAATCTACAATACGGGAAAGGGCTCATTTTTTCAAGCTAGTTCTCGCTTTTGGCAGTATATGGATGCCATCCATTGTTTATGCATCAATGAAATCAGTAAATGGTAAATGCATTGGGCTAACAAATGTTCATTGTGACAATCACATTCAGAAGGATTGCTAAGTACCTTGACATCATGTTACCCATAACTTGGAGCTACTCACACAAAAAAAAAAATAAAAGATTTATAAAATTATAAAATTCAAAGCATTGGTTTTGAACTTTGAGATCATTACTAGATGTCAAGCTTTACCAGACATTTAACTTCATTTACATGTATAATACTTAGCCTAATGCTTTTATGAATATGGCCCTTAGGAAATTACTAATGATTCTAAAATGCTAAATGAGACATCATTATGCAAACAAAATCTTTAGTTTTAATATATTCACTACAAGGTTATCTTAAAATACCTCCAGTAGTTTGTATAATAATCAGAGATTACAAATAGCTTGCATTACTCTGTGCTGTAAATGGAATGGAAATATAATGCAACTGTCAAATTATAGATTGGTTTCGAAATTGTTTGAAATAACAGATACATAGACTCATTGGCACAGTCCATTATATGAAATCAGGATGAGAGCCTTCTTCTCAATGATATAACAATACTATTACATGCTATGCGGTCGTGCTATTGTCATTGCTTATTCGCTTAGGAAGTGCAAAGAGCAATCGAGGTGTGCACTGCAGTAACCTACAGCAATCAGATTGTACTTACTGTAGTCACATGAATTGAGATGATTTATGGCTGGTTGTTTTAGGTTGCTGCTCTGTGCACATTCCCATTACTCTTTGCATTGCTTCACTGAATGAGCCAGTAAGTATATACCAGGATCAGTTAGCTACTTTGAACCTGCACACATGTATATGGAAGAGTGCCGACTCCTGTACAGAAACTGAGATATTTGACGGTAATATCATTTTTCTATGTGGCCTGTCTTCCACCAACTTAAGTTAAAGAGGTCAACAAATTTAGAAATTAGAGTGTTCTTCTGTGGAATAACTAGACAAGAAGTTGAGTATATATAATTATATTTAACCACTGTTGCCTACTACAATGACTTAAAGCAGAACTTAACTCACTAAAACATTTTATTATTTTGTCTCTCCCCCCCTCCTCAAATACGCAAAAAATTTACAATGTTTACCTTTTCTGTTACTTTTTGTGCAAGACAGCAGTTCCTAGTGGGCCCCGCTGCCTCCTAAGATCGCTAGGATGCAGATATCCCATGATGTAGTGTCTCAATAAGCCACTTTGCAGCGCAAGTGCACACGCACAGATGTTGTGGGCTGCTATAGTACCTATCTATAAGAAGCTACACCGCTGGTCTCTGCCAGATTTCAAATAACTAGAAGAGACTGACAGTGCATCTATGAATGCTTTTTTTTCTAAAGAGTGGCGCAGAAGGTAATCTTTTAAGTAACTGGAATAGACTGGCAAGGGAGAAGGAAACTGGGGAGGGAGGGAATTCACATGCAGCTAAGTCCCGCTTTAACATGTGTCTATAGCAAACACTTTTTTATTTCTTTTAGAGAAGGAAAAGATTAGAAAATCTTGTCAGGTTTTTGTGTCTCATTGTAGACATTACCTTTTACTTCTTCTCCTATAAACATAACAGGAAGTGAGTGGAAATCTCTCCAAGTTGAGGAAAACCTCCTTTTTAGACAGTTTTCACTGCAAAAAGTGTTACTGAAGAAAGATTTCTGGTGATTATCCCAAAATCTTGGGTTTTCTCTTACTTTCACGGCCACGGTGACATAGGGCGCATGACACAGACAACAAGAGTTTCTAACCCTTCACCGCTTCAAAAAGGGTTAGGCTTTTGATACATTTAAAGTGGTTGTAAATCCAGTGATCCCAATTCCTGCCAGCCCCTCTGTAATACTACAATATAATACACAGTGTGTGTGTTTTTTTTAAATTCTGCAGCTAAATACCCTTTTTCTCATTGCCAATGTGCGATCATATGACCACCCACCGCTCTGCTTCCTCGATCTAAGGACTACAGTAAGAGGGGCTGAGTATCCCCTCTAACGTCAGCCAGGCAGTCACATGACCGCATATCCACAATGTGAGAAAAGTTATTTAGCTGCAAAATTCTAAAACAAACACACAGGAATTGGAATCACTAACTTTACTGCCAGATGAAATAGCAGCAGGAGGTGGGGGGGGGGGGGGGAGAGCAGCGGAATGACGGAGGCACGTAAACTGAGCACGGTATCATGGATCAGCAGCCATGATTACCATGGTCAGCACACTAAGGGGGACACAGGAACAGGCAGGATCAGCCATGTATTGTACAGCATAGAGGGGGACAAATAACACTGCACAAGCACTATGCGATTTACCATGCTTTGAAGGAACAGGATCTTTTTTTTTTGTAGGGTTATTGTTAAAATGTAGTTAATCCACAAATGATATTAAAAACAGTTTATAGAAAACCATCAATGAGATAGCCACACAAAGATAGTTGGTAAGAGAACCACACAAACTTTGTTTAATAAGATCACAGGAAAAGCAATGTGATGCACAAGGTGCCGGAACCCATCCAAAACAATCATCTGTCAGATCACTGAATTATAAATCCAGTTTCTAATGATTAATGCCACTTTACATGTTGCACTTCACCTTCTTGAATAAGTCATATATGTATCAAAAATTACATGAATCCTCCAATGGCATTTACACATATCTGAGTCACTAAAGTAGAGTAAATCTGCTGGAAGTCCTCAGCATATTTTATTTTATTTTTGAATGTCTGAGTATGTTTTCTACAGAATTTCATTTCATGCACATAGAATATTTTATTATGCATTGTTATTATTTCCTTCTGCAGAGAGGACCTTGCAATGAGGCTGGACCTAACTGAAGCAAGAGTGCAGGTCTGTGCTATTTACAGTTTTAACATATAGAGCAATATAAAATAAGGCGAGAAACGATGAGTAACATGCAGTAAGGGAAGATGTGCAGTAATCCATCAATCAAAAAAATGTACTTTTTTAGAGTAGTAAGAACAATGAAAGATTATTTCTGTTCATTCACTTTCAGGTACTGTAATTTGCAAATTCATACTTGTACTTTATACATGTAGTGATCTAATGATCCAGCCCTCTGTCTTTAGTTTATAATTCCTTTCCTGGATGCTTTATTGCACAAGCCATTGTTTGGTTGTTTTTAACCTTATTCCTTTAGTCATATCTGCATTGGTTCTTTGGCCATTATGTTTTAATTCCTTCTATACAGTAGGTCTTATATACTCATGCTTAACCAATGTACAGAATGGGTGTTCCCTTAAAATGTAGAGGACTTTGGGGGTCAATTTCCTACATTTCCTCTGTTGAATAACAGCAGAGCTCATCACACCCAACTAGTCTGCTAGCATTGCAATGGTCACAGACTAACCACATTGGGGAAACATAAGGCTAAAGTAGGCCTTAATGTCAAACTTTGTCTTCTGGTAAAAATTTAAAATATTATTGCCTAGGTATTTTTAAAGTTAAAAGGCAGCTCTCACCTCCCATACACCCCCCCCCCCCCCCCCCCCCCGACACACCACTCTTCTGGGTTGACTCTTATGCCCCGTACACACGATCAGACTTTCCGCCAAGAAAACTGTGGATTTTTGTTCGAAGGTTGTTGGCTCAAATTTGTCTTGCATACACACGGTCACACAAATGTTGGCCAACATTTACAAACATGGGAACACGGTGACGTACAAGACGTACAACCAGCCGAGAAAAAGGAAGTTCAATAGCCAGTGCGGCTCCTTCTGCTTGATTCCAAGCATGCATTAACTTATGTGCAACTGACTTGTGTACACGCGATCGGACTTTCCGACAACAAAGTTTTGTTGGTCGAAAATATGAGAACCTGCTAGCAAACATTTGTTGGCGGAAAGTCCGACAGCAAATGTTCGATGGAGCATACACACGGTCGGACTTTCCGACAACAAGCTAACATTCAACATTTCCGATCGGAAAATCCGACCGTGTGTATGAGGCATAAGAATAATTAAACCAGCTTCCTCTGAGCCCAGTGAATCCAGGACCCACCACCTGGGGCATGTCAGCAAACTTCATCAGCTGCAAATCAAAGCACAATAAATATTGCTACCCCTCTCCTTTGTGATATTATGTTTATTACTACAATACATAAGCTATTTAACATTAAATTAATTTATCCATTCCAGCCAGTAGTTCTTTTTGTATTCATGCCATGGTCATGATATGTACACTGCTATACTTCAATATGTATACATGATGGCATATCACATTAAGAATGTAGAATCTAGCAAATTTTGCACAATGAAATATATTTTCTATGTTCAGTTTATATAATAAATGAAATATTATATTTATCATGTATTGGTATAGGTTTGGTTTCAAAATCGAAGAGCAAAATGGAGAAAACGTGAGAAAACAGAACTATTAGGTGCGAGCCCTGCCTTCCATGTCAGACATCCTATGGGGCTGTATCTTGATTTTCCTTTAACCCCCAGTCCTCTTATAGACCCTATTTGGAGGACACTACCTCTTTCAACAGTGACAGCACCATCTGTCTCCCCTCCATCCAGCACAGCAAGCCTAGGCTCACTCGGCCCTATGTCCTGGACATCACTTTTCAGACACCCTGTTCTCAATCCCTACTTTGGAAGGTAAATTTGTTTCCTACAATTTCCAGGTGTGTCAGTAAATTAAAGTTTATTTAATTGTATCTTATCCTTACTGACATTATCCATTCTAATATCAATGTAAGTTGCCTAACATTACAAAGTACTTTCTTAAAAAAAGCTTTATGCACAGGAAAGCTGGGTTGGAAATAGGGATGTTTGCTCTAATATTTTGCAACTCCAGTCTTCTTTAAATGATTCTAACATAGGAATTATCTTCAAACTATAATTGTGTTTCCCTGTCCTAGTGATGTAATGGTCCCAGTCCAAGAACTTCACCTAAATTATGTTAAGCTTAAAATATCTAAACCAAAAATGTTATATATTGCAGCTTCCCAGTCCTTAGTTCTGGTGGCTGCATTAGTCCACTTATTTCAGACTTTTGTATTCTTTGATTGTATTTAATGATCCTGCCAATAACACATTTCCTGTGCTATAGTGTCAACACTAATTTACTGCACTGAATCTATGGAGGGGCAGTGTTATCACCCTAGTCTACAGTCCGCAAGTGGACTAAAAACTCCTTCTCATCTTTTTATCTTCATTTCATAGGGAGGGCAAGTTCTGCAGATCGCAGAAGCTAGCTGTAGAACATGATAACATTGTTTGAGATAACAGATTCGTTCACAGAAAGTTACAATGCCACTGAAATTCTGGCAAGAATTTCCGACAACAAGCACGCATTTTCCGTCGGAAAGTCTGATCGTGTGTACAGGGCATAAGAGTTATCTAGCTTGATGGGAATTATTACAGGTTAAATAAAATAAAAGTATCACTCAATTTTTTATTTATTTTTTGCTTTTTTACTTCATCGCATACATCTCAGTTTCTAAAGCTGATCATTTATTTTTAGTGACCAAAATTTAATTTCTGATATTTTATTTCAGGTTCCTTGGTGTTCTAAACCCATTGGTCAGCACATCTTCTCTGCTTATAAAAAACCCATCTGCTGCTTCTGCACCCGAGCTGCCTATCTTTAGTGATCCATCAACCAGCGACTGGAAATCACAGTCTAGTGTTGGATCTTTGAGACTCATATCTAATGAGCAGTCTGAACAAGTCCCCACGGTAGGCATCATGACCAGTTTTCCCAGTGGCAACTGAAACTTATGGAAATGGAAATGGCTGCCAAAGTGCCTATATCATAGTTAGATTTTGATGTGAATTCCTGAAGATCCTGCATACAAAATATGCTAAATCAGTAAGACTTTATAGACATGTAGGCATGCTGAACATTTCTAATATTATTCATGTGTGTCTGCAGCAGCAACAGACAAGGGAGCCTACCTGTTACTGCAAGAAACATATATGGTTGGAAGAAAAAAAAATTATCTTCCAGCATTCATTCCCATCAAGGCTTTAGCATATGCTGTTTGCAAGTTGAAAATGTAAAGCCTACCCATAAAAATAGTACCTGTGCTGACCGAAGTGGCTGATTAATTCACATTGAAGAGCATAATACATAGACAGGACACATGAAAACTTTATATAATATAAATTATTTTGTTTTTATTCACATTTTATCATTTTAATAAAACTAAATTTTGGTAAATTATATTATATGCTTTTAATAAAAACTAATAATGTGATATTTAATTATGTCAATTGATGAGAGACTTAATATGGTATTTGATGTTTGTTCTTTGCTTTTGTATATCTTCCACCTGCTGCAACCACGATATTTGGGTTGAGTGTATAGCCATTTTTTTCAATTCAGTATTGTTTAAAAAAACAAAAGGTTTTCATTATATAAAATTTTACTATAATCCATGCCAAGTGAACTTGAACAACAACAAAAAAAATCAAGTTGAATTAAAATAGAATTATTATGAAATTCTATAAAATAAATCAAATCAAAATAGTTTACCTTCCTCATAGATACATATAATCTAAAATGAATTTGTAAAAAAAAAAATTACATATTCAGGGCATATACAGGAAGTTCATGATCTGTAAACTGTAATGTAACCTTCAAACTTTTCAAAGATGCACATGTGTAATATATGCAGTATCTCACAAAAGTGGGTACACCTCTCACATTTTAGTAAATATTTTATTATATCTTTTCATGTGACAACACTGAAGAAATGACACTTTGCTACAATGTAAAGTAGTGAGTGTACAGCTTGTATAACAGTGTAAATTTGCATTCCCCCTCAAAATAACTCAACAAACAGCCATTAATGTCTAAACCGCCGGCAACAAAAGTAAGTACACCCCTAAGTGAAAATGTCCAAATTGGGCCCAATTAGCCATTTTTCCTCCACATTGTCATGGGAATCATTAGTGTTACAAGGTATGAGATGTGAATGGGGAGTAGGTGTGTTAAATTTGGTGTTACCGCTCACTCTCTCATACTGGTCACTGGAAGTTCAACATGGCACCTCATGGCAAATAACTCTCTGAGGATCTGAAAACAAGAATTGTTGCTCTACATAAAGATGGCTTAGGCTATAAGAAGATTGCCAAAACCTTTAAATTGAGCTGCAGCATGGTGGCCAAGACCATACAGCAGTTTAACAGGACAGGTTCCACTCAGAATAGGCCTCGCCATGGTTGACCAAAGACATTGAGTGCACGTGCTCAACATCATATCCAGAGGTTGTCTTTGGAAAATAGATGTATGAGTGCTGCCAGCATTGCTGCAGAGGTTGAAGGGGTGGGGGGGGGTCAGCCTGTTAGTGCTCAGACCATACACCACACACTGCATCAAATTGGTCTGCATGGCTGTCATCCAAGAAGGAAGCCTCTTCTAAAGATGATGCACAAGACTAAGGACATTACTGGAACCATGTCCTGTGGTCTGATGAGACCAAGATGAACTTATTTGGTTCATATGGTGTCAAGCATGTGTGGCAGCAACCAGGTAAGGAGTACAAAGACAAGTGTGTCTTGACTACAGTCAAGCATAGTGGTGGGAGTCTCATGGTCTGGGGCTGCATGAGTGCTGCCGGCACTGGGAGGTACAGTTCATTGAGGGAACCCTGAATGCCAACATGTACTGTGACATACTGAAGCAGAGCATGATCCCCTCCCTTTAGAGACTGGGCCGCAGGGCAGTATTCCAACATGATAACGACTCCAAACACTCCTCCAAGATGACCACTGCCTTACTAAAGAAGCTGAGGGTAAAGGTGATGGACTGGCCAAGCATATCTTCAAACCTAGACCCTATTGAGCATCTGTGGGGCATCCTCAAATGGAAGGTGGAGGAGCACAAGGTCTCTAACATCCACCAGTTCCGTGATGTCATCATGGAGGAGGGGAAGAGGACTCCAGTGGCAACCTGTAAAGCTCTGGTGAACTCCATGCCCAAGAGGGTTAAGGCAGTGCTGGAAAATAATGGTGGCCACACAAAATGTTAACACTTTGGGCCCAATTTGGACATTTTCACTTAGGGGTGAACTCACTTCTGTTGCCAGTGGTTTAGATATTAATGGCTGTGTGTTGAGTTATTTTGAGGTGACAGCAAATTTACACTGTTATACAAGCTGTACACTTACTACTTTACATTGTAGCAAAGTGTCATTTCTTCAGTGTTGTCACATGAAAAGATATAATAAAATATTTGCAGTAATGAGTGAGAGCGATAACACCAAATTGAACACACCTGCTTCCCATTCACACCTGAGACCTTGTAACACTAACGAGTCACATGACACCGGGGAGGGAAAATGGCTAATTGGGCCCAATTTGGACATTTTCACTTAGGGGTATACTTACTTTTGTTGCCAGGGGTGTAGATGTTATTGGCTGTGTGTTGAGTTATTTTGAGGGGACAGCCAATTTACACTGTTATACAAGCTGTACACTCACTACTTTACAGTATAGCAAAGTGTAATTTCTTCAGTGTTGTCACATGAAAAGACAGAATAAAATATTTACAAAACTGTGAGGGGTGTACTCACTTTTGTGAGATACTGTGTATATATATATATATATATATATATATATATATATATATATATATATACTCTGCATCCAGTGTAGCCTATAGCTACAGTGCATTCTGTGGTGTACTGTTTCTAATACACTTCAGGCGGTGTATTAATACATATACACTACCGTTCAAAAGTTTGGGGTCACCCAAACAATTTTGTGTTTTCCATGAAAAGTCACACTTATTCACCACCATACGTTGTGAAATGAATAGAAAATAGAGTCAAGACATTGACAAGGTTAGAAATAATGATTTGTATTTGAAATAACATTGTTTTTACATCAAACTTTGCTTTCATCAAAGAATCCTCCTTTTGCAGCAATTACAGCATTGCACACCTTTGGCATTCTAGCTGTTAATTTATTGAGGTAAGCTGGAGAAATTGCACCCCACGCTTCTAGAAGCAGCTCCCACAAGTTGGAATGGTTGGATGGGCACTTCTGGCGTACCATACGGTCAAGCTGCTCCCACAACAGCTCAATGGGGTTCAGATCTGGTGACTGTGCTGGCCACTCCATTACCGATAGAATACCAGCTGCCTGCTTCTGCTGTAAATAGTTCTTGCACAATTTGGAGGTGTGTTTAGGGTCATTGTCCGGTTGTAGGATGAAATTGGCTCCAATCAAGCGCTGTCCACTGGGTATGGCATGGCGTTGCAAAATGGAGTGATAGCCTTCCTTAGCTTTTACCCTGAACAAAGCTCCCACCTTACCAGCACCAAAGCAACCCCAGACCATCACATTACCTCCACCATGCTTAACAGATGGCGTCAGGCATTCTTCCAGCATCTTTTCATTTGTTCTGCGTCTCACAAACGTTCTTCTTTGTGATCCAAACACCTCAAACTTGGATTCATCCGTCCACAACACTTTTTTCCAGTCTTCCTCTGTCCAATGTCTGTGTTCTTTTGCCCATCTTAATCTTTTTCTTTTATTGGCCAGTCTCAGATATGGCTTTTTCTTTGCCACTCTGCCCTGAAGCCCAAAATCCCGCAGCCGCCTCTTCACTGTAGATGTTGACACTGGTGTTTTGCGGGTACTATTTAATGAAGATGCCAGTTGGGGACCTGTGAGGCGTCTGTTTCTCAAACTAGAGACTCTAATGTGCTTATCTTCTTGCTTAGTTGTGCAACGCGGCCTCCCACTTCTTTTTCTACTCTGGTTAGAGCCTGTTTGTGCTGTCCTCTGAAGGGAGTAGTACACACCGTTGTAGGAAATCTTCAATTTCTTTGCAATTTCTCGCATGGAATAGCCTTCATTTCTAAGAACAAGAATAGACTGTCGAGTTTCAGATGAAAGTTCTCTTTTTCTGGCCATTTTGAGCGTTTAATTGACCCCACAAATGTGATGCTCCAGAAACTCAATCTGCTCACAGGAAGGTCAGTTTTGTAGCTTCTGGAAGGAGCTAGACTGTTTTTAGATGTGTGAACATGATTGCACAAGGGTTTGCTAATCATCAATTAGCCTTCTGAGCCAATGAGCAAACACATTGTACCATTAGAACACTGGAGTGATAGTTGCTGGAAATGGGCCTCTATACACCTATGTAGATATTGCACCAAAAACTAGACATTTGCAGTTAGAATAGTCATTTACCACATTAGCAATGTATAGAGTATATTTGTTTAAAGTTAGGACTAGTTTAAAGTTAGCTTCATTTAAAAGTACAGTGCTTTTCCTTCAAAAATAAGGACATTTCAATGTGACCCCAAACTTTTGAACGGTAGTGTATATATGTATATATATATATATATATATATATATATATATATATATATATATATATATATACATATATATATATATATATATATATATACATATACATACAGTCTCATATATATATATACTCTGCATCTAGTGTAGTCTATATCTACAGTGCATTCTGTGGTGTACCTCTTTCTAATACACTTCAGGCGATGTATTATTGTGTATATATCGGTATGGATGTCACACCACTTCCTCAAACTTAATCTTTCTAAAACTGAGCTTGTTATATTTCCTCCTTCACGGTCCCCCTCCTGTGACTTCACCATTAATATCAACAACACAACCATTGGTCCCTCCACACATGCCAGGGTCCTGGGTGTAATCCTTGACTCTGACCTCTCCTTCAGGCCCTATATCCAATCACTGGCTAAATCCTGCCGCCTTAACCTCCGCAACATCTCCAGAATTCGACCCTTCCTGACTAATGACACCACAAAGCAACTTATTCACTCCTTGATTATCTCCCGCCTCAACTACTGCAACTCTCTCCTTAATGGCCTACCCTTAAGCAGGCTATCCCCCCTTCAGTCTATTATGAATGCTGCTGCTAGACTAATACACCTCACTAATCGATCCGTGACTGCTGCTCCTCTCTGCCAAACCCTTCACTGGCTTCCCCTACCCCACCGTGTAAAATTCAAAATGCTAACCATAACATACAAGGCCATTCACAACATCGCCCCCATCTACATCACCAACCTCATCTGCAGATATCGCCCAAATCGCCCCCCTCCGCTCCTCCCAGGACCTCCTGCTCTCTAGCTCCCTTGTTACCTCTTCCCATGCTCGCCTTCAGGACTTCTCCAGAGCCTCTCCCATCCTCTGGAATTCCCTGCCCCAGTATGTCCAATCAGCCCCTACCCTGTCCACCTTTAGGAGATCCCTGAAAACTCATTTATTCAGGGAAGCCTATCCCACACCCACATAGTTGTCCCTGAGGCACCCCCATCAAATCATTCTTTGCAGCTATTACCTTTTGTACCACCACCCCCACCCTTTAGAATGTAAGCTCCACGAGCAGGGCCCTCCTGTACCTTTTGTATTGAACTGTACTGTAATTGTGTTGTCCCCCTTATACATTGTAAAGTGCTGCGTAAACTGTTGGCGCTATATAAATCTTGTATAATATTAATAATAATAATTATATGTATATATATATACACACACAGTCTCATATATATATATATATATATATATATACTCTGCATCCAGTGTAGCCTATATCTACAGTGCATTCGGTGGTGTACTGTTTCTAATACACTTCAGGTGGTGTACACAGTATCTAATAGTGTAGTGTGGTGTTGCAAAATAAAAAATACATCATGTCTGGAAGGCCACCAAGGAGAGGCAGACGCTCATGGGCCACTAAAAGAGGGCAAGCAGCCCTCTTCAGTCATCAGTGTTGGTCTTGAACATGGTCCATCCTCTGCAGGTGTCCATGGGGCACACTTGTCCTTTTTTTCTGCTGCTGGCCGTGTTATTGAGCCACAACATGCAGAAAAATTGGTGGAGCGTATAACAAAGCCGCCCTCATCCTCTGTCACCCAGGCTCAAAGTAGTTTGCCTTCCAACACAGCTGCCAAAGCAGCCTATTCCACTGGCTCTTTGTCCACAGTCACAACTTCCGTAGCCCCACCATCATGCACAGAGGAGTCCCCAGAATTATTCGACCACAGTGTCAGGTACATGCTGCTGGAGTATGCGCAGAGATTTGAAGGCTCCGATGTTGGTTCCCAGGTTGAGGAAGGGAGTAACGTGAGCCTAAAGAGAGGGGGTGCCACAGAAGGACAAGAAACTGGCAGTCACGTTCCCCCAGCTGCAGCATACTGCCAAGTTTGCTCCAGTGATGAGAAGGGAGGGGATGATGAGGTCACTGACTGTACTTGGGTGCCTGAGAGAAGAGAGGAGGAGGAGGAGGCACATTCCAAGGAGGCAGGATGTCCTCTAGGGAGCAGCTTAAGGGCAGCCCCCCTATTCCATCACACCACAGGTGCAGGGCGCTGCTGACTCCCCGCTGACTTTTAAAAGTTCCTTGGTGTGGACCTTTTTCTACACGTGTGCAGCAGATCACACCGTTGCTGTTTGCAACCTATGTCTGAAGCGGATCAAGCGTGGCCAGAACAGCAGCCGCTTGAGTACCACATGCTTCACCAGATATATGATGACCTGCAATGCAGTCCATTGGCAACAGCACTTTAAAGACCCACATCAAAGAAAATGGTGGACTTCTCCTTGCTCCCATCTGGGATCTCCAACCCTACTATACCTCCAGTCCTCTCAAAAACCTGCACCGAGAGGAACAAAGGTATAGCAATAGGTGTCCTAAGTACTTGCAGCCAATCTGCTAGCAGTACAACACCAATTAATTTTAGCAGGCAAATTTCCCTACCCTAGTTGCTGAACCATAAAAAGAAATTCGGTCCCAGCCATCTACATGCTCAGCGTCTAAATGCTAGGTTGGCCAAATTGCTAGCACTGCAACTACTGCCTTTTCAGCTGGTAGACTCTGCCCCCTTTTGTGAATTTGTGGAAAGTGCTGTACCTCAGTGACAGGTTCCAAAATGCCCATTTATTTTCACGGAAGGCTGTTCCGGCTCTCTACCGGCATGTGGAAGGCAATGTTTTGGCCTCGTTGGACAGGGCGGTCAGCAGTAAGCTTCATATTACCGCTGACTCATGGTCCAGCAGGCATGGGCAGGGATGTTTGCTTTCCTTCACGGTGCACTGGGCAACTCTGCTGGCAGCTGGGAAGGATGCAGGACAGGGTTCAGTGTTGTTGGAGCTTGTTCAACCACCACGCCTCCAAATTGCTAGTGGTGATTCTGCCACAGCTCTCTCCTCCACCCCCTCCTCTTCTTCTTCCTCTATGGCCTCTTCTATAGATTTGTCCTCTGAACCAGTGGGGCTCTGTAAGCGTTCAAGGGGCTATGCAAGCAGTCAGGCTAAAAGATGCCATGCGGGTCTTGAATTTGTCTTCCTAGGGGACAGGAGCCACACTGAGGCAGAGATTCTGTCAGCTCTGCAGGGCAGGCTAAGAGGTGGTTGACATCATGCCAGCTTCAGCCAGGAATGGTTGTATGTGACAATAGCACCAACCTTCTCTCCGCCCCCTGACAGGGACACTTGACCCATGTTCCATGTTTGGCACACTTCCTGAATTTGGTAGGGCAGCGGTTCTTGAGCAGATACCCAGGCTTACAGGATCTCCTGAGGCAGGCCAGAAAAGTCTGTGGTCATTTCCGCCGGTCATACAATGCCAGTGCTCAGCTGGCTAACATTCAAAGGGAATGCAACCAGCCCACCAACCGCCTCATTTGTGACATGCCCACCAGGTGGAACTCAATGTTGGCAATGCTGCAGCGGCTGCACACACAGCAGATGGCCATCAATGAGCAATGAGTACTTGTGCGAGTATGGCACAGGACATGGTCAGGCGACCTGGGCTTCTTTTTGCCATGTCAGTGGCTACTGATCAAGGATGCATGCACTGTCCTGTCACCATTTGAGGAGGCCACAAGAATGGTGAGCAGGAACAATGCATGCATCAGTGACACTGTCCCTCCAGTCTTCCTGCTGGAGCACACGCTTCGTGGAATCATGGACAGGGAACTTGAGGCAGAACAGCAGGAGGAAGAGGAGGACTTCCTTTCTTTCAAGGCCCCCTTTATCCAGATAGCATTCCTGCGGGCCAGCAAAACACACAGGAAGAAGAGGAGGAGGACGATTGTGTCAGCATGGATGTAGAGGATAACACTCAGTAGCAGTCTTCAAGGGATGGTTTTCAGTCCCCAGAAACCCAAGGAGTTGTACGTGGCTGGGAGGAGGTAGTTACGGATCATGTGATCCTTAGTGACCCAAAGGACTCAGAATCAAATGCCTCTGCAAACTTACGCTTCATTGCCTCCCTGATTCTGCAAAGCCTGCGAAAGGACCCTAGGATTTGTGGTATCAAGGAGAGGGATCATTACTGGCTGGCAACCCTTCTTGATCCACATTACAAGGGTTAGGTTGCAGAACTCATCCTGCCTTTGCAGAGGGAGCAGAGGATGAAACATCTTCAGGAGGCCTTGAAGAAAGGTTTGTGCAATGCATTTCCAGACCCTGGGAGGTTACCATTTCCTGGTGCTGGACAACGTGTTGATGAGGATTAGTTCAGTCAGAGGAAGAGAAGTGGACAAGGTGGCAATCTGACCGATTCCTTTAAACAATTTTACAGTCTTTTACAAGGTCTGATCGGCTCAAGCAACCATCGCCAGCATCTGCATTATATGTTGCAGGAATATCTAGGGCCAAGAGCAGACTTGGAGACCTTTCCAACAGAGCATCCACTGGGTTACTGGGTCTTGAGAATGGACCACTTGCTCAATATGCAATATGCAATTGAGCTACTGGCCTGTCCTGCATCCAGCATGCTTTCTGAACGTGCATTCAGTGCTGCTGGAAGGTTTGTAACGGATCAAAGAGTGTGCCTGTCCACAGACTCCGTCGATAGGCTCACATTCATAAAAATGAATCAGTCTTGGATCAGCAGCTATCAAGCACCTGATGCTGATGTAACTGATTGAATTTGCTATGGATGTGGGATCCCTTGAAGGCTGTCTATGCTGACTATCTTATTCCTCCTCAATCTTGATTATGCTAGCTTCCAACAATATTTTTGATTTAGGTCACCACCACCACCACCCAAGGCCCAATTTTTCTGCCCCTGTTTTACAGGGGCATTGTATTGAAAATGTTTGATTTAATATTTTACAGCAGGGTCCGTTCCTGCACCCAACAAGAGTATCTGTGAGGGGTTACAATGTTGTGGCACCACCACCCAAGGCCCAATGTTTCTGCCCCCGTTTAACAGGGGCATGTAATTACAATTTGAGATATAATATTTCACAGCAGGGCCCGTTCCTGCGCCCAACAAGAGTAACTGTGGGGGTTTACAGTGTTCTGGCGCCACCAAAACCAAAGGCCCAATTTTTCTGCCCCTGCTTAACAGGAGCATGTAATTACAATTTTTGATATAATATTTCACAGCAGGGCCCGTTCCTGCACCCAACAAGAGTATCTGTGAGGGGTTACAGTGTAGTGGCAACACCACCAGCACCCAAGGCCCAATTTTTCTGCCCCTGTTTAACAGGGGCATGTAATTACAATTTTTGATCTAATATTTCACAGCAGGGCCCATTCCTGCACCCACCAAGAGTATCTGTCAGGGATTACAGTGTTGTGGCACCACCACCACTACCCAAGGCCCAATTATTCTGCCCTTGTTTAACAGAGGCATGTAATTACAATTTTTTATATAATATTTCAACGCAGGGCCCGTTCCTGCACCCAACAAGAGTATCTGTGAGGGGTTACAGTGTTGTGGCAACACCACCATTACCCAAGGCCCAATTTTTCTGCCCCTGTTTAACTGGGGCATGTAATTACAATTTTGATCTAATGTTTCACAGCAGGGCCCATTCCTGCGCCCAACAAGAGTATCTGTGAGGGGTTACAGTGTTGTGGCACCACCACCCACGGACCAATTTTCTGCAGAGTATATAGGGCAGGCCGTATAGTATATATACTGCTGTTCAGAGTATATAGTGCCTGGGGGCCTAGGGGACCCCCTCGCCATTTTTTTTTTAACTTTGGTGCGGGGTTCCCCTTAATATCCATACCAGACCTGAAGGGCCGGGTATGGATTTTGGGGGGGGACATCCACGCCATTGTTTTGGGGTATTTTTGGTATTTTTATCTATATTGCCGGGATCCGACAATACATTACAGCCACAAGCAGTTTTCAATGACATTTTTTCCTTTAGAAATGTCATTTTGCTGTGGCACTGTTGTAAACATGGGAAAGATGCGCTAATTTAAAGGCCCCCCCCAGGCACAATATTTAAAGGAATATTTCATTTTTATTGTTTCACTTTAAGCATTATTAAAATCACTGCTCCCGAAAAAACTGCAGTTTTTAAAACGTTTTTTTGCATTGATACATGTCCCCTGGGGCAGGACCCAGGTCCCCAAACACTTTTTAGGGCAATAACTTGCATATAAGCCTTTAAAATGAGCACTTTTTATTTTTCACATTCGCATCCCATAGACTTTAACGGTGTTTGCATGTTCGCATTAATTTTTTTTTTTTCAAATATAAATTTTATTATTTCCGAATGAAAGTAAAAGAACAAAGAATAAAAAGAAAAAAATAAAGTACAATCTCCATTACATTACTCGATGTTTACAGGCAAATACATGCCCTAGTAACAGCATCATCATCAGTGTTGCATTAATTTTTTGCCTGTTCACATGTTCTGCTGCAAACCGAACCGGGGGGGGTGGTTGGCTCATCACTACAAGGGACTGCCATATGGAGACATTGAACTAGAGAGTCAGTGTTTGACCCACATTGTTCTAGGCAGATACTGCTATGTGAAGAAGTCCTACTATGCACAGAGACTGCCCTGGAGAGGCACTTCCTACAGGGAGACTGGTAGGTGAAGTCTAACTGTTTCTCAGAGAGATTGCTAAGTGGAGGGAGATTGCCCTGTAGAGAGCAGAGCATGTGGAAAGTTACTGTTCCACTTCCAGCAGAGCTGACTGCTGAGATCTGTCCCATGTGTGTGAATGTGATATCACAGAACTGGGCCACAGAAGACCAGCATTCTACAGCAGCACAATGCGGGGTAAGGAGCAAGTAATTTTCCTGCACAGCTTAAAACTAAATAAAGATGACTTAACAACACTGGCCCCTACCTCAAATAAAACACCAGTGGAGATTTCTGTGCATGAAAAAATCTAGTTACATATACATTATCATGCATTATTGTCGGGCTTACAAAAATATAAAGAATGAACTAGATATACATATTACCATGACAGTCGCATATTCACTTCTAAGGCAAATACTTCTTAAATTAAAAAGTGTAGTAATCTGAAGCAATCACACTTTAGTTTATTTTTCAGAGCAGTGAAAAATGTATTCTGGTTGCTATTTGTGTAATATTTTATTCAGCCAATATTCATCTCTTCCTCCTTTTATCCTTCAGGGCAAGATATTACCAATATACCTCCATTTCTACTAAACCTGCACATTTAATTTTTCCCCCTGGAACCAGTCATCTAGGGACTGCCTGCTACTGTCACAGAAAACAGTCAGATCCGCAGACAAATTCAGATTTTCTAATATGGGTTATTGCACTTTCCTCATTATATTGCCTAACTGAAAAAAGCCCCCGAGGATCACCATTAGTTGCAGATGACATATGTCCTATGATAAAGAAATTGTGCATATGTACCAAGAAAATATGCCTCATTGGGATTATTTACAGCTCAACTCCAGGCAAACATGAAAATTGTGCTTTATGATATTGATGCCTCCAGTGCCCTATTATTGTGCGCTATTTTATTTGCTGTGTTCTGTAATATCACCCCCTTCTCAGTTTATTGTGCGAATTATTTAGATAGCTGACACCCATAAGTCATGGCCAGTAAAATTCTTCTATGGGTATCATGAATCACAGTGCTGCTGCACAAAAGGGATAATGGACCATGCATCCTTTGTTGTAGTTTGGTGTTCGTAACAACAAATGTGGTAGCCATACCCATTTTTAGATTCCACCACATCCTGATTTAAAAGGTGAAGAGTTTGAAAAAAAAATAATCATCTGATGTGGTTTTGAGCAGTTTAAAACTCCAGGTGCAATTCTTGGTGACCATGCTTACCAGGACAAAGAAAGAGGGAAAATCTACCTTTGATAGGGTTCCTAATCCTTCCCTAATCTATCCACAAATAGAAAAATGATTTGGCTACACATACACTTTAAACAAGGTAGTTAAATCATTTTCAGCAAACTTTAAAAATGTATCACATTTTTACTTGTCCTCTGTTTAGAGCAGGCAGAACATAACTTGCTGGATGCCACTGCACTACACCTTACTTTTGCCTTCTTATATATACCAGATGTTGGATGTTAAATGCTTATGACAGATGTTTTTCAATGAGGCAGGTCATTCTGATCTAGCACTTGTCATCAGACATTGAAATTCAAAGAACTTGTTGGTGGACACTAGAGCTTATAGCACAGCCCAAGGCTTGGCACCACATGCTGCCCTGTTCCCTGAGCTCCTTTCACCTACTCTCTATCTCTGTGCATGTAGCATGTGGCATGGACAACTATAATGACTTTACACAACACTTCTTTTTTTTTTCCAGTTGGTCTATTAATCCTTAAAGTAGTTGTAAAGCTTTTGTATGAAAATAACAAACATGTCTATACTTACCTGCTCTATGCAATGCTTTTGCACAGAGCCACCCGCATTCTCCTCTTCTGGGGTCCTATGCTGGCGCTCCAAGCTCCTCCTCTTCATGGGGTGCCCCCTCGGAAAGACACTTTCCATGGTGGCACCCGTGCGGGCTCCATTGACACAGACAGCGGGACTCAGCCCCTCCCCCTGCTCCTATTTCACAGGATTTGATTGACAACAGCAGGAGCCAATGGCTCCTGCTGCTATCAATCTGTCTAATGAGGAGAGAGGCAGCGGCTGGAGCTGCTGTGCTCATGCACATTGTTGGATTGGATCAGGCCCAGGTAAGAAAAAGGAGAGGGCTGCAGTACAGATGGTTTTTCACCTTAATGCATATGCATTAAGGTGAAAAACCTTAAGGCTTTACAACCACTTTAAAGCTGAACTCCGGGCAATTGTTTTTCCCATGCAGTGGGGCTCTGCTCACACTGCATGGGGTAACTGCTTGTTTTTGTCTAGGGCAGGGGTATTGAATTAAAATTCATGAAGGTCCAGTCAGTAAAATTTTCTTCCAGCCGAGGTCCGAATCATATGTTTGACTCTCAATGGCTCCTCTGCTCAATGGTAAAACTGTGCTTTTGCGAGTGCCACACCGCATGATGCCACAGTACCATACAGCTTGGCATGGCGCAATTAAAAAAAAAAAAAAGGTCAGGGACTTATTTTTTTGTGTTTCTGCTTATAAGGCAGCCCACTGAAATAAGTGGGCCGCCTACACACAGTACACAATAATGTGAACCTAGCCTCAGATCCTTCACATCACAATCCTTTTTATTGCATCAGTATTCTCAGTCCCCCTGCACATATGCCCCCCTTCACACTCTTGTCTGCAGCCCCCCTTTATATCAAATTCCTACTTCAAATTGTGGTTCCCAGCCCCCTTCATATAACCCCCTTCACATTCCTGTCCTCACCCCCTTTATAGTACCCCTCCTTCACATTGCAGTCCCCAGCCCCCCTTTACATTCCTGTCCTCGCCCCCTTTATAGTACCCCTCCTTCACATTGCAGTCCCCAGCCCCCCTTTACATTCCTGTCCTCACCCCCTTTATACTATCCCCCTTCACATTCCTGTCCTCACCCCCCTTTATAGCACCCCCCTTCACATTTCATTCCTCACCCCCTTTATAGCACCCCCCTTCACATTCCCATTCTCACCCCCTTTATAGCACCCTCTTCACATTCCTATCCTCACCCCTCCCTTCACACAACAGTCCTCACCCCCTTTATAGCACCTCCCATCACATAACTGTCCTCACCCCCTTTATAGCACCCCCCACCATCACATAACTGTCCTCACCCCCTTTATAGCAGCCCCATCACATAACTGTCTTCACCCCATTTATAGCAGCCCATCACATAACTGTCTTCACCCCATTTATAGCAGCCCATCACATAACTGTCCTCACCCCCTTTATAGCACCTCCCATCACATAACTGTCCTCACCCCCTTTATAGCACACCCCCCCATCACATAACTGTCCTCACCCCCTTTATAGTAGCCCCATCACATAACTATCTTCACCCCATTTATAGCAGCCCATCACATAACTGTCCTCACCCCCTTTATAGCACCCCCCTTCACCTATTTTATAGCACCCCGCTTCACACCGCAGTGCCCAGCCCCCCTTCACATTTCTGTCTTCACCCCCTTTGTAAAAACCCCAGCCCCTTCATATCACTTCCTTCACATTCCTGCCCTGCTTACCTTTTAAATCAGTCCTCCTCCTTCATATTACAGTGCCCTCTTCCCTGTCCTATCTTACACAGGGCACAGCAGCTGACATCGGAGGCACAGCACAATAGGAGTAGGAGCACAGTAGGAGGCACAGCAGCTGACATTGGAAGTGCAGCAAAGGGATGGACAGAGGGCGGGACCAGGCCCAGTTAACTGATTGGTTTCTAGAATGCAGGGCAATTCTAGCAACCAATCAGTTAACTGGCCCAGCCCCTGCCCTCTGTGCATCGCTGTGCTGCTCTTCCAATGTCAGCTCTGGAAAGACAATAGAGCTAGCGGGCGGTGGCGGCTAAGTGAAAAAAAGAAAATCATAAATGGCACAACTGCGGCGGGGCCGGACGGAACACTGACATGGTCCGGACTTGGCCCGCGGTCCGCCATTTAGTGATGCCTGGACTAGGGGATTGGAGAGCTGAGATATACTCACCTAATACTTTCCATGGGGGCACCCATGCGGGCTCGTTCCCGAGTCCCGCTGCTGCATCCATTGACACAGACAGCAGGACTCTGCCCCTCCCCCCGCTCCCATGTCACCCCGGGCAATTTTATTTTCCCATGCAGTGGGGCTGTGCTCGCACTGCATGGCATAACTGCTTGTTTTTGTCTAGGGCAGGGGTTTCAAACTGGCGGCCTTCCAGATGTTGCAAAACTACAAGTCCCACGAAGCATTGCAAAGCAGTTACAAGCATGACTCCCACAGACATGATGGGACTTGTAGTTTCGCAACAGCTGGAGGGCCACTAGTTTGAGATACCTGGTCTAGGGGATTGGAGAGCTGAGATATACTCACCTAACCCTCTGATCCTCTCAGCACAAAACTGGTCACCGTGGCTTCTGTTCCCCCATGGTCTAGCGGTCTTGTGCAGTGGACTGTTTCTGATGTCATCATGCCCATAGACTGACTCTGGATATGAATACATCAGAAACAAAGAAAAGAAAAAAACGTGCTGTCTTAAAGTGATAAATAATAGCTGCCAGCACAACAGAAATCTGTGAACATGTGAACAAATGGGAAAGTGGTAAAGTGCAGCGCTAAAAGTGAAGGTGAAAGTGAGATTCCCCTGACGGGATCAAACTAGTAACTTACCATTACTGATGTGCATAAACCATGATAAAATACATACAATATTACTCTAATATACAAACAACAATGATGATGATGTTTACATAAACCAACAGTCCATATATATATTAGAATGAAAGTCCATAAAGTGACTCCAATATACAGTGGGGACAGAAAGTATTCAGACCCCCTTTAATGTTTCACTCTTTGTTTCACTCTCATTGCAGCCATTTGCTAAAATTTATTTAAGTTCATTTTTTTTCCTCATTAATGTACACACAGCACACCATATTGACAGAAAAACACAGAATTGTTGACGTTTTTGCAGATTTATTAAAAAAGAAAAACTAAAATATCACATGGTCCTAAGTATTCAGACCCTTTGCTGTGACACTCATATATTTAACTCAGGTGCTGTCCATTTCTTCTGATCATCCTTGAGATGGTTCTACACCTTCATTTGAGTCCAGCTGTGTTTGATTATACTGATTTGTCTTGATTAGGAAAGCCACACACCTGTCTATATAAGACCTTACTGCTCACAGTGCATGTCAGAGCAAATGAGAATCATGAGGTCAAAAGAACTGCCTGAAGAGCTCAGAGACAGAATTGTGGCAAGGCACAGATCTGGCCAAGGTTACAAAAAAATTCTGCTGCACTTAAGGTTCCTAAGAGCACAGTGGCCTCCATAATCCTTAAATGGAAGACATTTGGGACGACCAGAACCCTTCCTATAGCTGGCCATCTGGCCAAACTGAGCTATCGGGGGAGAAGAGCCTTGGTGAGAGAGGTAAAGAATAACCCAAAGATCACTGTGGCTGAGCTCCAGAGATGCAGTCGGGAGATGGAAGAAAGTTGTAGAAAGTCAACCATTACTGCAGCCCTCCACCAGTCAGGGCTTTATGGCAGAGTGGTCCGACAGAAGCCTCTCCTCAGTGCAAGACACATGAAAGCCTGCATGGAGTTTGCTAAAAAAAAAACACCTGAAGGACTCCAAGATGGTAAGAAATAAGATTCTCTGGTCTGATGAGACCAAGATAGAACTTTTTGGCCTTAATTCTAAGCAGTATATGTGGAGAAAACCAGGCACTGCTCATCACCTGTCCAATACAGTCCCAACAGTGAAGCATGGTGGTGGCAGCATCATGCTGTGGGGGTGTTTTTCAGCTGCAGGGACAGGACGACTGGTTGCAATCAAGGGAAAGATGAATGCGGCCAAGTACAGGGATATCCTGGACGAAAACCTTCTCCAGAGTGCTCAGGATCCTAAGCACACAGCTAAAATAACGAAGGAGTGGCTTCACAACAACTCAGTGACTGTTCTTGAATGGCCCAGCCAGAGCCCTGACTTAAACCACATTGAGCACCTCTGGAGAGACCTAAAAATTGCTGTCCACCAATGTTTACCATCCAACCTGACAGAACTGGAGAGGATCTGCAAGGAGGAATGGCAGAGGATCCCCAAATCCAGGTGTAAAAAACGTGTTGCATCTTTCCCAAAAAGACTCATGGCTATATTAGATCAAAAGGGTGCTTCTACTAAATACTGAGCAAAGGGTCTGAATACTTAGGACCATGTAATATTTCAGTTTTTCTTTTTTAATAAATCTGCAAAAATGTCAACAATTCTGTGTTTTTCTGTCAATATGGGGTGCTGTGTGTACATTAATGAGGGAAAAAAATGAACTTAAATGATTTTAGCAAATGGCTGCAATATAACAAAGAGTGACAAATTTAAGGGGGTCTGAATACTTTACATCCCCACTGTATAAAGTGACTTGCAAGATAAATCTGTGAACTAGTTGTCTGTTGATAATCCACCACCAAAAGGAAAGAGGCTTACCAGACAAGGTGAACCCAACTAGGCATACCCCTGATGAGTCAACAGAGCTTGTGGTGTAACACACCCAGGGAAGAAAATCAGCATACACAGATTCCGATGTAGACCAATCAGGCAGGGGTCCGTCACAATGTATAACATCAATGGGTATCCACCAAGGGAACAGTGACCAAAGATCAAGAACGGATCCTCCCAGTATTATATATGGTAAAAGGAAAAAAATTGGGCCACATAGTGTGATTCCATTTACATAAAAGGCATTTTATTGAAATAAGTAAAATGGTCACTCACATTTGAGAAGGCATTAAAAGGCATGTAAGCAAAATCAAAAATTGCAGTGGCATCAGCAGAGCCCGTCCCGACCAGTTTCGTCTCAATAAGACATCATCTGGGGTCACTGACTGATTTTGCTTATCGAAGGATCGGGTAAAAAATAGGCTCTGTGTTCACACTTAGACAAAACGGGCAGTTAACCCATGCAGTGCGGGTACAGTCCCACTGCATAGAAAAAAAAACTTTGCCCAGAGTTGGGCTTTAAAGCAATGTCCACAAGGAAAACTTGTCAAAAAACTTTGCTTTATTGTTAGACCATTTGGCATTTCAGACATTATTATCCACTGAAACTTGCCTATTTTGAGGCTTTTCTCTGTGGTGGTTTTCTTCAAACTGTGACAGCTAATAATATAATAAACTTAGCTAGGGAATGTCATATCATTTAAAATCAACTTATGCTGAAAGCGACCCAAATACAGCAAAATATCCCGGGGAGTTTTCCTTGATGCTTTTCTGTTTACTGAGGTAAAATCCATAAAAATGTAACTGTATCTTGTAGCATTGATTTTTATCAGTTAACCATCTGCCAACATAGCACATAACTCTACTAATATCTGTATTTAGATTTGTGTTTACAGATATATGTCAATGTGATCATGTGCTAATCCCTTATATCCATCTCACTAAAATTTGACAGCAATGGTCAATGATGACTGAAAATAAGGGCCACATAACCATTGTGAAGTTCTGTGGAAAGGGGAAGTAACACAAGAATCCCATTGCCTCCCTGGTCTCCGGTGAGTCTAGGCAGGCAGCCCTGACAGTACCGTAAATTGCACCATATCCAGTGTTATGCTGAATAACTGTAATATACAGGCTCTCCACACAGTTCAAGGGGTTGTTGTGACAGGCTGCAAGCAAATTTTGGACTTGTGATTTTATATGACTATCAGTAATAGTAGTAATAGTAATCCTAGGACTGAAAAGGTTCTACACAGAAATCCTTGCAAAAACAGTAGAAACGTGCTGCTCTATGCAAAACTAGAAAAAGATTTAAAAACTGTTACTTTTCAGCACATGTGTATACGGTGCACTTGATTGGCCTGAAGTGTTGTCCCTTTGTTGCTCAGTCAGGGGACTGCTGTGCCAGCTGCAGGAGGCTGAGATCAAGCAATAATCAGGTACTAGTAGCATTTAAGAAAACATTGATGTATTGTAACTGTAGTGTCTCCCTCCACTTTATAAAGCACTGCGCAAACTGCTGGTGGTATAAAAATTAAAGTATTATAATAATAATAAAAATAATAATAACATGTCTTTAACCACTTGCCACCCGCCATATAGCAGAATGACGGCGGCAAAGTGGTTTCAATATCCTGACTGGGCATCATATGACCCCCGGGGGCACGCATCGCAGCGATCGTTGTTGTGGTGTGTCAGTCTGACACACTGCAACTCCGATCTAGGTAAAGAGTCTCTGATGGAGACTCTTTACCATGTGATCAGCCGTGTCCAATCATGGCTGATCACGATGTAAATAGGAAGAGCCGGTGATCAGCTTTTCCTCACTTGCATCTGACAGACGCGAGTAGAGGAGAGCCGATCGGCTGCTCTCCTGACAGGGGGAGTCTGTGCTGATTGTTTATCAACACAGCCCCCCTCGGATCCAGCCCAGGACCACCATCATGCCACCCAGGACCACCAGGATGGCCATCCACACTGGACCACCAGGTATACCCCCCCTAGACCCCCAGGGAAATACTAATCTGTGCCCAGGCAGCTGCCAATCAATGCCCAGGCAGCTGCCAATCAGTGCCCACTCACAATGCCTACCACTGCCAGTGCCACCAGGGATGCCTATCAGTGCCTCATATCAGTGCCGCGTATCAGTGCCCATCAGTGCCACGTATCAATGCCCATCAGTGCCGCCTATCAGTGCCAAGCAGTGCCGCCTATCAGTGCCCATGAGTGCCCAGCAGTGCCGCCTATCAGTGCCACCCATAAAACCCATCTTTGCAGCCTTTCTGTGCCCATCAGTGCCCACCTGTGCCACCCATGTGTGCCCATCAGTGCCGCCTATCAATGCCCATCAGTGCTGCATATCAGTGCCACCCATCAGTGCCGCCTACCAGTGCCGCATATCAGTACCCATTGTCAGTGCCCGTCAGTGCCCGCTCATTGGTGCCACCTCATCGGTGCCGCCTTATCAGTGCCTGTCAGTGCCACCTTATCAGTGCCCATCAGTAAAAGAGAAAACTTACTTATTTACAAAATTTTATAACAGAAACAAAAGCAAAACTTTTATTTTCTTCAAAATTTTCGGTCTTTTTTTATTTGTTTAGCAAAAAATAAATACCGCAGAGGTGATCAAATACCACCAAAAGAAAGCTCTATGTGTGGGAACAACATTATAAAAATTTAGTTTGGGTACAGTGTTGTATGACCGTGCAATTGTCATTCAAACTGCGACAGCACTGAAAGTTGAAAATTGGTCTGGGCAGGAAGGTGTATAAGTGCCCTGTATTGAAGTGGTTAATAAATACATATCTGCATTCATTATTTTACATCTCCCCAGAGTTCAGCCATAAAGCTTCTGACATATTGCTAAAGTAATAATATGCAAACAAAAGTATAGTAAGATGGTTTTAGTTAGAAAACTAGCAACTTTAGCATTGTCCTAGCCCAGTTGGGGAGCCACGTGATCAAAGGTGTGTCACATCAAAACAGTAATGATTTTTCTGTGTTATGTCCAACAATGACCTACAATGTTTAGCTTCTTAACATTCTTTCAGTAGTGCATATTATTCTTTCATATTTCAGACAACAAATAAAAATCTCCCCTTCCGTTTCAATCACTAGGACAAGATAAAGGGGGAAGAAGGGGCACAGGGGCAGGAAGGCACAGGCAGATATAAAAACCTAACCTTTCCCCCACTCCACTAAAAAAGGGTTTTTATTACTGTCCCCACTGGAGTTATTTTCTATTACTTTCTTTCCCTCCGGCTCCCTATCACCAGTACCAGAAATTAACGGTAATGTGGACACAGTACAGATGAATGAAAAATGGCGGTTACAGGAGGTGAACTAGAGGTACTGGTTCTTCACAGCCATATTTGTATTCAGGGATGCAACCAACAATTTGAAGTAGGGAGAGGTGAACCAGTTTTAGAGGCCTCCTATCCAATGCCTTCTGCCAGTATTCTTTTTCTTGGTTAACCACTTCAATACCAGGCACTTTCGCCCCTTCCTGCCCAGGACAATTTTCAGCTTTCAGCGCTGTCACACTTTGAATGACAATTGTGCGGTCATGCAACACTGTACCCAAACTACATTTTTATCATTTTCTTCCCACAAATAGAGCTTTCTTTTGATGGTATTTGATCACCTCTGGGGTTTTTATTTTTTGCTAAACAAACTAAAAAAGAACACAATTTTTGAAAAAAAAATGTTTTTCTTAGTTTCTGTCCAAAAAAATGTGTTTTCCCCTTCACTGACGGGCACTGATGAGTTGGCACTGATAACGTGGCACTTATGGGTACTGATGAGGAGGCACTGATATGTAGAACTGATGGGCACTGATAGGCGGCACTGATATGCAGCACTGATGGGCACCAATAGGCGGCACTGATATGCAGCACTGATGGGCACTGATAGGCGGCTGTGATGGGCACTGACAAGCAGCACTGATTGGCACTGATAGGCGGTACTCATTGGCACTGACAGGTGGCACTGATGGGCAGCACTGATGATGAGGTATGGATGAGGTACTGACAGGTGTTACTGCTGGGCACTGATTGGCACTGTAATGGGCACTGATTGGCACTGTGGTGGGCTCTGGTAGACTTTATTATTGGGGCACTGCTGGACACTGATTGGCAGCTGATTGGCACATCTGATGGGGCTGTGCTGATAATCAATGTGCTGATTATCAGCACAGACTCCCCCTCTGACAGGGACTCTAACTTCACTTTCGATGGGCAAAAAAATAGCAAATAAAGAAAAAATAATATAGCGTGTACAATTGTGACACAAGTCATATTGTAATAGAATGTTATTAAAAATTACCTTTCCTTTATAATCTGAAGTTCTGAAATTTTCTGAAAGTGCAATGCAATATGGCTACATGGAGTTGTTCTGTACACAGAATGTGTACTGAACACGCCCCAGAAACATAATTTCCTGCTTGTGGGATTGGCTCACCGATTTCCCAGAAGTCTCCTAAGATACAAGTCAGATTTCAGGCATCACCTGCAAGAAAAATGTAATTTTTGGTAAAGATACCCCCAATAGGAACACATCTAAAGGGATGCAGGCCCTGCAGATTTCCTCATCATTGCTCTGCAGCTGCACAGCTGATTGATAATTATGAAACCACTCCCATTAGACCCACTGTGCACAGAGGCACAGAGGAACAAACAGGGACTTCTTCAGAATTACAAAAGGTATGAATCTGCAACAAAGGTATTTATAATCCTTGCAATGTACATAGATCACCCAGAGGGGAAGGTTTTTTTCTCAACAAAAGTGGAGTTACACTTTAATGTTATTTTTTATTGTTTTTCTAAAAGAAAGAGTAGTAGTAGGTTTTCAGAATGTTACACTGTTTTACATCCTAAAAAGACATGGATACATTTTATAAAATAGCATTTTTTTTAATCAAAGAGGGAAAAGTCATGAAGATCCCAAGAGACAATGGTATTACAGTACAGCAATACCACAGATAGCAATTAGAGTGGTTACATAGTCATGAAAACAAAAATGACATAACCATAACCACGGCAATCCACAGATCGTAAAGGTGCAAAGACAAGAGATGAGGCATTAGGTGGGTCAACTACCACCTCCAAGAGACACCATCCTGCCTATCACCAAATCAAGTGGATATAGACTGGATGCATCAAGTCATGGGACCCAAATCTTTTTAAACTTTATTTGGGCAGCCTCTGTGCTAATAAATATACTGTATCAGTGACATTGTGGTCATAAAATAGCAATTTTAAAACTGCACACATTACAGTGTATTCTGTTCAAACATACAGTGTGCCTGCCATGTGTACAATTGGAATGCTGTCTTTAAAATAATAATTTGCATAATACTAGAATAGGTTTATTCTTACATAAAATACTATTTATATGTATATGTATATTTATGTACACATTGCTTATATTAGATTCTGCGCGGGACTTTATGCTGTGATTCTATTCAAAAGAAAATATGAGCGGGAAGACTGAGAAAAGGGAAAAAAGAGAACAAGCTACAAAACCAGGAAGGCAGGTGTTCGGGAAAGAACAATGCAGTTTCCCCAGCAGGCTGTCTAATCTCATAAGGCTGTTTTGAATTCATGAAGAAAATTCATTTACAGAGTATGTAAGCTCACGGTGTGATTCCTAACATTTTTTTCATGAACAGATTAGTGGTCACAATGTTTTTCTTTTTCTATACCTACTATAGTGTTTTAAACAATTAGTCCCGCAATTGAAATAAGACAGCATTAAAATGTACATGGTATTAAACGTATTTCCCATTTACATGTCATGCACCTGCTAAAGGGTCAAAAGAACAATAGTGACTTGGGATAATCACTGTAATTGAAAGTGATAACTACTAAGTGAGTATACAACATGCAAGGCATGTGCATATATTTCTTATGTGTAATTTGAATCAAGAACGTTTAAACATTTTTAAAAAGGCAGGAAGAAATGTGTATCATACAGTAAATCAATAATCATCAATCAGAAGTCATCTAGGAAAATATTATTGCTTGCTGTGGGGTCACCAGTCTTTGTATTCACTGCCTTTGTACTGCCTTATTAAACAAGCGTGTTACAATTATTTTTCTCCTGTTTAATTTCTTTAATGAGGACTAAAGAAAAAATGGACGATTGAGTAACTATAACAGATCTCCATGCAGGTGCAGATTCCTATGACTAATGCTGCTATTTACTGACATTACTGCCACCAATCTTTCTGCACATAGGTGTTGGGATTTGCATATTGTGTTTGAAAGAAGTTTTAAAAATGACATTGTATGTGGAGATTGAAACTGAAATAGAATCATAGTTTTATGTAGACTGGTGTTTTTTTGTGAAAGTATAACATGACAGATTATGGCGGGGTGGACTAAAACAAATTAAAAAAATCTTCCACTAGTTCAACAGAAAGCACAGTATTTTTAACCTTCTTAAAACAAAAAGTAACTACATGTCTCATCTCTATCTCAAATCTCAAAAATAAGCATTATTCTATATTATAGGACAGTGGGTGGGGCCATGCACAACATCCCATGTTTTTCGATATAGCCTGTCCTAGTTAGTTGCATTCCACTGGCTTTCTTGTATTGATGTCAATAAGAATTCTTTGTGCATGCAAGAGAAGTACAGTGCATACTTTAAAATGTGTTTACTAGGCACTTGATCTGTTCCTACCACCAAAATCCTATACAAATCCAAATAGTCATGACCCCTCATCAAATAAATCAAATTTAAACATTATTTAAACTATAAATTACAGTTTTAGGCCTGGTTCACACCTATGCAGGTTGCAGTTGATGCATATTCCAGGTACATTTTGCAATTTTCAATACACGTTTTAGATTCATTGAAGTCTATGGAACTAAAAACCCAACCTAACGGTCCTTGGCCCTTTCCGTAAAATGCACAGATGTGAACGTGACACATAGGAAACCATGTTAAATGGACTGTAGTGCATTTCTGCAAAACTGAAAATGCACTAAAAAAAGGCATAGGTGTGAACCAGGTCTTGTCCACTCATAACATTGCTTTTGCAGAGCATTCTGATTTTCTAAAGAGAAAGCAAAGCAGTAGCTTATTTCCTTGTGAGTATTTCTCTCTTATTAAAACTCAGTTGCAGAGAATGTGAGAAATTCATTGCTCTGAGCAATTCTTCTGTGTTTGTAATTTGAGCTTCAGCTCTGTAAGCAACAGACTTTTTTTTCACAGCAGTTAATGTCGGCCTGGTAAACATGTCAAAAAGGAACTACACCTGCTGACTGTAAATAATAAACTTGAAATATAGTAAAGCACTCCACTTACTTCTACATATAAATATACATTTTTCAACAGACACATTCATATAATAAACCATCAGCCAATGTAATATTGCACACATATTTTGCAAATAAAATATCCTTATGTTACAGAAAGGGTATAAAGTCCAGTAAATAACACCAAACACTACTGTGCGTAAAGCATCGACACCAAATAAATGAAATCTTCCAAGCTCCATCCAAACCGCACCAATGGATGTGCCTTCATCTCCAAAGCTGGACCTCACAATTAACTAAGAGGTCTAAAATTGCTTTATATAATCAGGCTCGGTAGATCTCTTCACCCAGTTGCGGACTGTGACTTAAACTTATACTGTATGTCTGAATTGATTTTTTTTTTATGCGAATGGATCTTTTTTAACATTTTAAAATAATCTTGCACTATGAAGGCTTTTCTGTGCTCTTATGTGTATGCCTGAGTCCCTTAAAAGGAGGAGGGTATTTACAGGAAGAAGACTGGTGGAACATGAAATCTTAAAGTGATAGCAGACCTTTGATATGATTACAACTACGGGAAGAGATCTACTGAGCCTGGTTATATAAAGTGATTTTAGACCTTTTAGTTAATTGTGAGGTCCAGCGTTGGAGTGGTATGAGCACTTTGGTGCACTTTGAGTAGAGTTAGAAAGATTTGCACAAGAGTGTTATTGTATTGTCATCTTTATGGTGTCCATGCTTCAGGCACAGTAGTGTTTGGTGTGATTCACTGGAATTTTATGGGGCTATTTAACTGGACTTTATACACTTTCTCTAATATAAAAATATTTTATTTGCCAGATATGTGTGCAGTATCACAGTGACTGATGGTTTATTATATGAATTTTTCTGTTGAACAGTTTTTATATTTATGTAGAAGTAAGTGGAGCGCTTCACTATTTTTCACTTTTATATTCATTGGTTTTTGTGGTGTGGCTACAGAAATTTTACAGGGAGTGCTCCCTTTAAATAAGTTTTTGTTTTTCTTGTTTTTTTTTTTATTTAAGTGTAAATCAGGAGTAGCACAGGGATATTTATTGATGTATTTGTTTTAATAAACTTGAAATGCCTAATATTAACCTGACTAAAGAGAAAGGTATTTTTAAATGTCATTTGTAGTCCAAAATAATATAAACAAAATGCTAAAAATTATGTACATAAGCTTTAAAGCTATATATTTTGAAGTTTCAGCCAGATCCTCAGTTTTATTTACATAAACTGAGTATGATGATTTTTTCTTCTTGTTTGAACTCATCAGAATTGAACAACATAGTGTCATTAAAAGACAAAAATCAAATGAAATGTCCAGTCCAACTCATATTTTCTTATTATTAAACACTTATTTAGGTTGCATTGCATCCTATAAAAAGCTAATAATTGACTCAGAATTACACTCTAATACGAAAAGAAAATGATATTTTACCCTGCAGCACATCTCTTACAGGGGACCCAATGCAGAAAGAGCTAATGACCTTCTCTAATCAACCATGGCACATTATTTGATGTCATTTCACAAATGACAACCATGTCAGTGAGATGAAAAACAAACCAGTATCATATATTTTAAAAGCCATTTTCTACTGATACTTGTAGCTGGAAAGAGAGAGGAAAAAATTAGCACTTAATCAGCTGTGATGAAAACAAGCCATTATAAGCCACATCATGACACTTAAAACATGATCAGTGTAAACGTTGGATTGTTCACTGGATGTGTAATGTATCAGGCTATTTCTATTGACTTCTAAGATGGACCAGTTAGTCTCCCTGTGCCCAGAGGACAGTGTAAATAAATAGATTGCAACATTATCTGTCTAGCTGCTCAGAAAGCGAAAAATAATCAGATATTGTTACTGTAGGTGTAATTTACTGAGATCATCTCTTCGGAACATGAAATCACCTTCCTCACACCAAGCAATAAAGACAATCTAAGAGGAAATGGGGCAAGATAATGTGGTGGTTTAAATAAAACTCAAATATATAAACATCCAATGGGCAAAATGTGTGGATATCTAAATTTGGCATTAATTGATATAAAGGTAGTACTGTTAGTAGTCAGTAAACTGAATGAAGAATATCATTTCATAGCCTGACTTTTTAAATATTCTTTTGATTTTAGAAATTGTGAATTTTAAGAATATGCAACTTGCATACAGGAGAGTTCTTTAGAGCAAAGAAACGTTCACTTTAAGGTGAATTTAAAGCCAAAAGTTTACAATATAGATAGTATAAAATAACCCAACAGAATTTTAACCCTTGCCTACTCTATTCTAAATGAAAAAAGGGTTGGCTTTAGATATACTTTAATAGCAAACTGCTTATATATTTGTTCCTCTGCAGCTCTGACCATCAGGAGCAAAGAGATGAAGCTCTGTGAATACACAGAAGAAGAAAAATCACATGCTTCCCCTACCTCACATGTGTCAAACACAAGGCCCGGGGGCCAAATTCGGCTGGCAGGCCATTTCATGTGGCCCTCGCACCCCCTTATCTCCGCCCCCCCTTCTTGTCTCAGCAGTTGAGAACAGAGAGAAGGACAAAATGCCTCCACTAGACCCTGTGCTTCTCTGTGCAGCAGCCGAGACACTTGTCTCTGCCCTCCCTGTCTCAGCAGTCGGCAGCTGAGAAAAGGACAGAACTCTTCCTACAGATCCTACGCCTCTCTGTGCAGCAAAAGAACCCCTCTCCGCCTCCCCTGGTCTCAGCATTCAGCAGACTCCGGCAGCTGACTCCAGATCTCTTCTGGTCCTCCTCCAGACCCTGCACTTTCTGCTTCCCAGCTCTGCACCTGCTTCTTCCTGGAAGCAGCACAAGGTAAGGGAGGTGTACTGTGATATAAGGGAGGGTGGGGACTCTTGACTTCTGATGGTGGGAGGGCTCTTGACATCTGATGTAAGGGGGGGGGGGTGCTCTGGACATCTAGTCCTATACATACAACTGACTCTTTGAGGGCAACCAAAATGCTGACGCGGCCCACAATGAAATTAGGTTTGACACACCTGCCCTACCTTGATGCACTGGGTATTTTTCTTCACTTGTTTACCAAGAGAGAGGTAGAAGAGCAAAGGTAAGGTATGTACTGCTGGTGGAGCTCCCTTTAAAGTAAACTGTTTTGCTTTGTCCTCCATGGGCAAACAACAAGTTCACTTTGAAAATGGTTCAAGGGGGTCCCAAATAAAAAATTTTAAGTGTTAAAACCATTGTTAATTTTTATTGCAGTCTGTGTCCCTACTGGGGAGAATTTCCTTCACTTCCAGGAGATGAAAGCAAAATCTCCCTAAAATAAGTATAAATCCCACAATTGAGGACTGTTACCAAACCATGTGTCCCCCGTGGAAATGTTCCACTCAGTTTCTGTTTTCTGTTAAAACAGTAACACTGCAGATTTCTCCTCATTAACACGTAACAATCTTACAGATGTTTTTACCATTCCACACAAACTCTATACAAAAGGCTAAAATGGCAAGGATTCTACTTTAAATAACCAAACGACCCATCAAATAGAAACCAAGTGGAAGAATAGTTTGGAAAATATTTACTAAGAGAACAGAGACTGAAAAGCCTTCACAGCTAATTCTGTATGGTGTGCAGAACCATTCAATCTCTCAGTGACATCGGTATGGATACCAGCTAGCAAGCCTAATTTAGATCACATGAGATTTCTGTGCTCAGAGAATCCTAACAAAGTAAGCTGTGCCATAATGTATATTTTACCCTTTTCTTATATTGTTAAAGTAACACCCTTATTGATATCATGCTGTAATTTCGTAGACCTTTATTTCTGAATGTAATTTCACCAAAAAATTGTACTACTTTAAACCAAATCTGTAAGTCATTACTTTTAGTGGAGGGAAGCTAGAGAGGGTGCTTTACTGGGGGTTGAGATTTTACCATAAATTTGCACTTTACTTTGACATGGTGATTTTCCATTTCAAACAAAATAGGGTGCCCTGAGACAAAACAGAACACAATTATTTATCTGGTTTTACCCTTAAAGGAAACCTATCTGAGGTTGAGCTTCCACCTCAAAATACTAATTGCCTGGCTTTCTTTGGTTTAAGTTGCTAATCAAGAACAAGTAAGTATGCACATCAAAGAGCCAGAGCTATAGCAGATCTTCATACGTTTTCCTGATCAGAGATGCAGAATGTTATGAAGCCAATGGATCAGCACAACATTCAGAGAACTAGTATTTTCAAAAGAGGTCAGCAATGGTAGCCTGCATATTCATTCACTGTATGTTTTCTTCATTTTTTTTTTGTTTGTTTACAGATTACCAGAAAATAGACCACTGGATTAGAGTTTAGGGCATTAGGTGATGAGGTACTGTATGTATTAGGGGACAGGTTTAATCACTTCAATACAGGGCACTTATACACCCTTCCTGCCCAGACCAATTTTCAGCTTTCAGCACTTTCGCACTTTGAATGCCAAATACTTAGTCATGCAACACTGAACCCAAACAAAATTTTTTATCAATTTTTTTCACACAAATAGAGCTTTCTTTTGGTGGTAATTAATCACCACTGGGTTTTTTTTTGCGACATAAGTGAAAAAACAGCAAAAATTTGGAAAAAAAACATTTTTTTTATTAGTTTCTATGATGAAATTTTGCAATTAAGTAATTTTTGTTCATAAATTTGGGCCACAATTTATACTGCTACATATCTTTGGTAAAAAATAACCCAAATAAGTGTATATTATTTGATCTGTGTGAAAGTTATAGAGTCTACAAGCTATGGTGCAAATCATTGGAAATTGATCACACCTGATGCACTGATGGCCTATCTCATCTCTTGAGGCCCTGAAATGTCAGGAAAGTACTAATACCCCCCTAAATAACCCCTTTTTGGAAAATAGACAGTCAAAGGTATTTAGTAAGAGGCATAGTGAGTTTCTTGAAGTTGTAATATTTTCCCACAATTCTTGGGAAAATTAAGAATTGTCATAATAACAAGTTATTTCTCGCACAAAGCATATTCATACTTCCAATTACACCCCAAAATACATTCTGCTACTCCTACTGAGTATGGCGATACCACAAGATATTTCTAACACACAGCATGTACATAGCAAAATTTACACCCCAAAATACATTCTGCTACTCGTCTTGAATATGGCAATACCACATGTGTGAGACTTTTACACAGTCTGGCCACATAGAGAGCTCCAACATGCAAGGAGGACCGTCAGGCGTTCTGGAACATAAATTAAACATAAAATTTCCTAACGACCTATCACACTTTCGAAGGCCCTGGAGCACCAGGACAATGGAATTACTCGCATAATTACCCCATTTTGTAAAGCAAACACCCCAGCGTATACTCAATGAGGCATAATGAGTCTTTTGAACAGTCCATTTTTTCCACAAGTCTTTGGAAAACGTGGAAAGAAAATGAAAACTTTTTTTACAGAAAGTGGTTAATTTTTAAAGATATTTCTAACCCATAGCATGTACATAGCAAAATTGACACCCCAAAATACATTCTGCTACTCGTCTTGAATATGGCAATACCACATGTGTGAGACTTTTGCACAGCCTGGCCACATAGAGAGGTCCAACATGCAGGGAGCACCGTCAGGCATTCTAGTAGCATAAATTACACATAAAGTTTCTTAACAACCTATTACAATTTGAAGGCCCTGGAGCACCAGGACAATGGCATTACCCTCAAAATGACCCCATTTTGGAAAGCAAACACACCAATGTATATTCTGTTAAGTTATTATGAGACTTTTGAATGGTTCATTTTTTTCCACAAGTCTTCAGAAAATGTGGAAAGAAAACGTATTTTTTTTTACACAAAGTTGTCAATCTACATGATATTCTTAACACACAGCATGTACATAGCAAAAAATACACCCCAAAAAACATTCTGCTACTCCTCCTGAGCATGGCAATACCACATGTGTGAGACGTTTACACAGCCTTGCCACATAGAGAGGTCCAACATTACATAGTTACATAGTTGGTGAGGTTGAAAAAAGACACAAGTCCATCAAGTACAACCTATGTGTGTGATTATATGTCAGTATTACATTGTATATCCCTGTATGTTGTGGCCGTTCAGGTGCTTATCTAATAGTTTCTTGAAACTATCAATGCCCCCCGCTGAGACCACCGCCTGTGGAAGGGAATTCCACATCCTTGCCGCTCTTACAGTAAAGAACCCTCTACGTAGTTTAAGGTTAAACCTCTTTTCTTCTAATTTTAATGAGTGGCCACGAGTCTTGTTAAACTCCCTTCTGCGAAAAAGTTTTATCCCTATTGTGGGGTCACCAGTATGGTATTTGTATATTGAAATCATATCCCCTCTCAAGCATCTCTTCTCCAGAGAGAATAAGTTCAGTGCTCGCAACCTTTCCTCATAACTAATATCCTCCAGACCCTTTATTAGCTTTGTTGCCCTACTTTGTACTCGCTTCATTTCCAGTACATCCTTCCTGAGGACTTGTGCCCAGAACTGGACAGCATATTCTAGGTGGGGCCGGACCAGAGTCTTGTAGAGTGGGAGAAGTATTGTTTTATCTCTGGAGTTGATCTCCTTTTTAATGCATTCCAATATTCTGTTTGCTTTGTTAGCATGCCATTGCTGAGCCTATCATCTACTAGGACCCCCAGGTCCTTTTCCATCCTAGATTCCCCCAGAGGTTCTCCCCACAGTGTATAGATTACATTCATATTTTTGCCACCCAAATGCATTCTTTTACATTTTTCTACATTGAACCTCATTTGCCATGTAGTTGCCCACCCCATTAATTTGTTCAGATCTTTTTGCAAGGTTTCCACATCCTGCGGAGAAGTTATTGCCCTGCTTAGCTTAGTATCGTCCGCATATACAGAGATTGAACTGTTTACCCCATCCTCTAGGTCGAAGTAGTACCTTCAGGTGTTCTAGGAGCATAAATTACACACATAATTTAATTCCTTCCTATCACACTTTTGAAGGTCGTGGAACACCAGGACAGTGGAATTACCCACAAAATGACCCCATTTTGAAAAGAAAACACCCCAAGGTATATTCTATGAGACATGGGCTACAGATAGGTCCTCGGGCACTCTGATGGGCTGCATATAATTACTCTGGTAATCTGATGGGCTGGAGACAGGTGCTCGGGTAATCTGATGGGCTGCAGATAGGTACTCGGGTACTCTGATGGGCTGGTGACAGATACTCGAGTACTCTGATGGGCTGGTGACAGGTACTCTGATGGGTTGTGACAGGTACTCGGGCATTCTGATGGGCTGGTGACAGGTACTCGAGGAACTCTGATAGGCTGGTGACAGGTACTCGGGTACTCTGATGGGCTGGTGATGGGTACTCGGGTACTCTGATGGGCTGGTGACATGTACTCGGGTACTCTGATGGGCTGGTGACAGGTACTCGGGTACTCTGATGGGCTGGTGACAAGTACTCGGGTACTCTGATGGGCTGGTGACAGGTACTTGTGTACTCTGATGGGCTGGTGACAGGTACTGGAGTACTCAGTTGGGCTGGTGACAGCTACTTTGATGGGTGGTGACAGGTCCTTTTTATTAGGGGGAGCAATCAGTGTGTGTTAGTGTGCACTGTAAGCGGTAACTAGCTGTTACCGCAATCTCCTCCTTACACACGATCAGTGTGTGAAGAGGAGAACCAGGTAACAGAATAAAGTGAAGGTTCTGAAGTGGCCATCTTAGTCTCCTGACCTCAATATCCATGAGCCACTCTGGGGAGATCTCAAACGTGCAGTTCATGCAAGACAGCCCAAAAATTTACAGGAACTGGAGACTTTTTGCCAAGAGGAATGGGCAGCTTTAGCATCTGAGAAGATAAAGAGCCTCTTCCACAAATACCACAAAAGACTCCAAGCTGTCACTGAAGTTAAAGGGAACAATACACGGTATTAAGAACTGGGGTACGTAAACTTTTGATCAGGGTCATTTGGGTAGTTTCTGTTGCCATTATGATTTAAAAAGAGTAAACACAGTTGATTGATAATAAATGGCTTCAGCCAAACACTAACCATGAGTGAAAGAAATGTTTTTGTGTTATCATTTATATTCTCTGAAAAATGGCCAAGAAATCATAAATTCTACCTGGGTATGTAAACTTATGAGCACAACTGTATACATATGTTTTGGAGCGGTCTGAGTGTGGCTCGGTTTTGGGTAGAGGTGGTTAAACTTATTAACTTTTGCCTCTAACTTACCCTCCCAGGCTCTCCCGAACTGGTGCTGTTGTGTATTCAAGATGATGAGTTAAGGCCTAGATACACTAAAATATTGGTCTCTTGTTTGTTTTTTTATGTCAAAAAGAAATTATACTTAGGTGGAATGCCCATTCCATGCCATCCGTGGGTTTCTGGGGGAAATCTTTTAATGCAGCCCTACCTTTGCATAAGCTGATCTACATTGGAAGGAATTGTCCTAGAAAGTTTGACAGGGTGTGGCAGCCATGGCCAGCTTAGGTGGGGTGTACTGTCTGCTTCAGTACATAGGTGGTATGGCTGCGATACCCCCCTCTTCTTTTTGTAAGTTTACATGAATAACAGGTGGGGAATTTTCTGTCTCTACAGTGTTTATAGGTGCTCTATGTACCTTTGTTTTTTGGGTTTTTTTTGTCATGTGTGCGTTGCTTTACCACTATTTCCAAGTGTGATGCTGTTACTTTGATTAACTTCATGTCACTGTTATTGTACCATGGCTTTGCTTACAATAAAGGAACATTCTGTTTGTAAAACAAAAAAAATGTATTAGTGGGGAGTTTAGGAGTATGTTTAAAGTTACAAAAAGTGTAGGGTTAGTGACACATCAAAAACCTTTTCTTCTACGTGTTTTTTGGCACTGAAAACCCCAAACTGAGAATAACTGCATCTAGGCCCATATAAAACCAAAAACCAAAATACCAACCTTAAACATTCTGGGAAGTAAGAATACTGTCAAAAAGTAGACATGTGCATTCGTTTTCATCCGAATGCATTTTCGTCCGAATTTCAGGTATTTTCGTTATCATTTTAACAAACGATAACGAAAGTGCAGAATCCGAAAAACGAAAGATCCAACATAAACAAATGCTTTATTTTCGTTTTTGTTGCTACAACAGTTCGATATAGATAGGAGATTCGACATGATGATGACAATAACAATCTGTGTCCATCGAACCTGTGGTCGAATGTGCCTAACCTTAACTCTATTAGTCCAAGATTATTCTACATAGAGAGAAAAGATTCAACGTAGGGAGAAAAGATTCGACGTAGGGGAGAAAAGATTCGACATAGAGAGAAAAGATTTGACGTAGGGGAGAAAAGATTCGACGTAGGGGAGAAAAGATAAATAAAAATAATGATGATGATGAAAGTTATTGTCTGATTGTAACCAAAGAGGAGGAGCAGTAAAATAGCTAGAACTAAGTACACACTAGGGATGAGCCGAACACCCCCCGGTTCGGTTCGCACCAGAACCTGCGAACGGACCGAAAATTCGCACGAACATTAGAACCCCATTGACGTCTATGGGACTCGAACGTTCGAAATCAAAAGTGCTCATTTTAAAGGCTAATTTGCATGGTATTGTCCTAAAAAGGGTTTGGGGACCCGGGTCCTACCCCAGGGGACATGTATCAATGCAAAAAAAACTTTTAAAAACTGCCGTTTTTTCGGGAGAAGTGATTTTAATGATGCTTAAAGTAAAAAAAAAAAAGTGAAATATTCCTTTAAATATCGTACCTGGGAGGTGACTATAGTATGCCTGTAAAGTGGCGCGTGTTTCCCGTGCTTAGAACAGTCCCTGCACCAAATGTCATTTTTAAAGGAAAAAATCTCATTTAAAACTGCTTGCGGGTTTAATATCATGTCGGGTCCTGGCAATATGGATGAAAATCAGTGAGACAAACGGCATGGTTACCCCCCAGTCCATTACCAGGCCCTTTGGGTCTTGTATGGATATTAAGGGGAACCCCGCACCCAAATTAAAATAAGGAAAGGTGTGGGGCCACCAGGCCCTATATACTCTGAACAGCAGTATACAGGCGGTGCAAACAAGACAGGGACTGTAGGTTTGTTGTTAAGTAGAATCTGTTTGTAATTTTGAACATTTTTAACGTGTTTAGCTCCAGCCAAAAAATCTTTTTTAAGCTTTTTGGAAAACATAGGGAAGGGTTATCACCCCTGTGACATTTGTTTTGCTGTCTTTCCTCCTCTTCAGAAGATTTCACCTCACTTTTGTCCCAATGACAAATGTTTTTTGAAAATTTGGGTTTTTTTGTGGAACAAGGATTGGAAAGCATCAGTGGAAAGGAGAAATGTTTTTCCCATATTAACTCTTACAGGAGAGAATTTCCCTTCCTAGGGGTAGATTTCATCTCACTTCCTGTTGTCTCCTTCCGTTTGCAAGTAGGAGTCGTTTGTAAGTTAGATGTTTGAAAGTAGGGGCCTGCCCTATATACTCAGCAGAAATTTGGGCCTTAGGTGTTGTTGTGGCCACAACACTGTAAGCCCTCACAGGGCCCTGCTGTGAAATATTAGATCAAGAATTGTAATTACATGCCCCTGTTGAAACAGGGGCAGAAAAACTGGGCCTTTGGTGGTGGTGGTGGTGGTGCTGGTGCCACAACACTGTAAGTCCTCACTCGATCTTGGTGGGTGCAGAAATGGGCCCTGCTGTGAAATATTAGATCAAGAATTGTAATTACATGCCCCTGTTGAACAGCAGCTGAAAAATTAGGCCTTAGGCACTGGTGCTGGTGCCACAACACTGCAACCCCTCACAGACACTCTAGTTGGAACGCAGGAACGAGCCCTGCTGCAAAGTATTGCATCAAAAATTGTAATTACACGCCCCTGTTAAACAGGGGGAGAAAAATTGGGCCTTAGGCACTGGTGCTGGTGCCACAACACTGCAACCCCTCACAGACACTCTAGTTGGAACGCAGGAACGAGCCCTGCTGCAAAGTATTGCATCAAAAATTGTAATTACACACCCCTGTTAAACAGGGGCAGAAAAATTGGGCCTTAGGCACTGGTGCTGGTGCCACAACACTGCAACCCCTCACAGACACTCTAGTTGGAACGCAGGAATGAGCCCTGCTGCAAAGTATTGCATCAAAAATTGTAATTACACGCCCCTGTTAAACAGGGGCTGAAAAATTGTGCCTTAGGCACTGGTGGTGGCGCCCAGAACCAAAAATGTTCTTACAAGCTATCAGCGTGATCATTGAGGAGGAAGAGGATAATTACTCAGGGATAGTCACTCAGCATCAGCATAGGCAGTCTTTGAAGGGATCTGAGATTTCAAAAAAAATTATTCGGTTACATCAGCATCGGGTGCTTGGTAGCTGGTGGTGATCCAAGACTGATTCATTTTTATGAAGGTCAGTCGACCGAGTCGGTGGACAGACGCACCCTGTGATCGGTTACCACGCCTCCAGCAGCACTGAATGTGCATTCCGAAAGAACGCTGGATGCAGGACAGGCCAGTAGCTCAATTGCATACTGTGCAAGCTCTGGCCAGTGATCCATCCTCAAGACCCTGTAACCCAGAGGATTTTCGGTGGGAAAGGTGTCCAAATCTGATCTTGCCCCTAGGTATTCCTGCACCATGTAAAACAGACGCTGGCGATGGTTGCTGGAACCGATCATACCTTGGGGCTGCGGACCAAAAAATTGTCTGAACGCATCGGTCAGACGGCCACCTTCTCCACCGCTCCTTCTTTGACTGACCGAAGCCTCAGCAACACGTTGTCCAGAAACAGGAGTTTGTAACCTCCCAGTCTCTGGGAACGCGTTGCACAGACCTTTCTGCAAGGCCTCCCGAAGATGTTTCATCCTCTGCTCCCTCTGCGATGGCAAGATAAGGTCCGCAACCTTACCCTTGTAACGTGGATCAAGGAGGATTGCCAGCCAGTATTGGTCCTTCTCCTTGATCCCACCAATACGAGGATCCTTACGCAGGCTTTGCAGGATCAGGGAGGCCATGCAGCGTATGTTTGCTGAGGCATTCGGTCCGGAGTCCTCTGGGTCACTAAGGACGGCATGGTCCGCAGCCAACTCCTCCCAGCCACGTACAAGTCCATGTGTTTCTTGGGACTGATCCCTTAAAGACTGCTGCTGATGCTGAGTGCCAGGCTCCACCTCCATACTGAAACAATCTTCCTCCTCCTCATCCTCCTCCTCCTCCTCTTCCTGTGTGATCGGCGGGCACGCAGGAACACTGTCTGGATAAAGGGGGCCTTGAGAGCTAAGGAAGTCCTCCTCTTCCTGCCTCTGTTCTGCCTCAAGTGCCCTGTCCATTATTCCACGCAGCGTGTGCTCCAACAGGTGGACAAGGGGGACAGTGTCACTGATGCATGCACTGTCACTGCTCACCATCCTCGTGGCCTCCTCAAATGGTGACAGGACAGTGCATGCATCCCTGATCATGGCCCACTGGCGTGGGGAAAAAAAAACAAGCTCCCCTGACCCTGTCCTGGTGCCATAGTCGCACAGGTACTCATTGATGGCCCTCTGCTGCGTGTGCAGCCGCTGCTAGCATGGCCAATGTTGAGTTCAACCTGGTGGGCATGTCACAGATTAGGCGGTTCTTGGGCAGGTTAAACTCCTTTTGGAGGTCCGTCAGCCGAGCACTGGCATTATATGACCGGCGTAAATGCACACAGACTTTCCTGGCCTGCCTCAGGACATCCTGTAAGCCCGGGTACCTGCCCAAGAACCGCTGCACCACCATGTTAAGGACGTAAGCCAAACAGGGCACATGGGTCATTTGTCCCTGTCGGAGGGCAGAGAGGAGGTTGGTGCCATTGTCGCAAACCACCATTCCTGCCTTAAGTTGGCGTGGCGTCAACCACCTCTGAACCTGCCCCTGCAGAGCTGACAGAACCTCTGCCCCAGTGTGGCTCCTGTCCCCCAAGCACACCAGCTCAAGCACCGCATAGCATCTTTTGGCCTGCGTACTTGCGTAGCCCCTTGAACGACTATGGAGCACCGCTGGTTCCGAGGACAAAGCACAGGAAGAGGCCATGGAGGAAGAAGAAGAGGAGGGGGTGGAGGAGAGAGGTGTGTCACAATCATTAGCATTTTGGAGGCGTGGTGGCGGAACAACCTCCAACACTACTGCACCTTGTCCTGCATCCTTCCCAGCTGCCAGCAGAGTCACCCAATGCGCCGTGAAACTTAGGTAACGTCCCTGTCCATGCCTGCTGGACCATGAGTCAGCGATAATATGCACCTTACCGCTGACAGCCCTGTCCAGCGAGGCATGGACATTGCCTTCCACATGCCGGTAGAGAGCCGGAATCGCCTTCCGTGAGAAAAAGTGGCGTTTGGGTACCTGCCACTGAGGAACCGCACATTCCACAAACTCACGGAAGGGGACAGAGTCTACCAACTGAAAAGGCAGCAGTTGAAGTGCTAGCAATTTTGCCAAGCTAGCATTCAACCGCTGGGCATGTGGATGGCTGGGAGCAAACTTCTTTCGGCGGTGCAGCAGCTGGGGCAGGGAAATTTGCCTGGTACAATCTGACGTCGGTGTACCAAAAGCAGATTGCCCACAAGTACTTGGCTGTGACACACCTAATTCTACACCTTCATTCCTCTCAGTGCAGGTCTCAGAGAGGACTGAAGGTCTAGTGGGGTTGGAAATCACAGCTGATGAGGAGCAAGGAGAGGTCCTCTTTGTTCTTTGGTGTGGGTCTTTTAGATACGCTTGCCAACGAACTGCATGGCAGGTCAACATATGTCTGGTCAAGCATGTGGTACCCAAGCGGGAGATGTTTTGGCCATCGCTTGATACGCTTGAGACATATGTTGCAAATAGCAGCGGTGCAATCTGATGCACTCGTCTCAAAAAAGGCCCACACCAAAGAACTTTTTGAATAACGCCCAGAGACTGCAGCGCCCTGCACATGTGGAGCTTTGGGGTGTGATGCAGTCAATGTGCTGCCCTTAGGCTGGCCCCTGGAGGGCATCCTGCCTCGTTGGTGATGTGCCGCCTCCTCCTCCTCCTCCTCCTCTCTCCTATCAGGCACCCACGTTGAGTCAGTGACCTCATCATCCCCTCCCTCCTCATCACTGGAGCAAACCTGGCAGTATGCTGCAGCAGGGGGAGCATGACTGCCAGATTGCTGTCCTTCTTGGGCACCCCCTCTGTCCGTGCTCATGTTACTGCCTTCATTGAGCTCAGTATCATCATCAGAGCCTTCCAAACGCTGGGCATCCTCCTGGAGCATGTACCCAACACTGTGGTCAAACAGTTCGAGGGACTCCTCAGGAGGACATGGTGGGGCTAGGGAAGGAGTCACTGATGACATTGAGCCGAGGGAAGAGGCCGCTGCTTTGCCAGACAAAGTACCCTGGGCATGGGTGAGAGAGGATGAGGACGGCTTGGTCATCCACTCGACCAAGTCTTCCGCATGTTGCGGCTCAACACGGCCAGCTGCCGAAAAAAAGGCCAAGCGTGTCCCACGGCCACGTGCTGATGAGGATGCACCGTCTCCACGACCAGCACTAGACACAGAGCCTGCTTGCCCTCTCTTATTGGCTTGTGACTGTCTGCCTCTCCTACTTGGCCTTCCAGACATACTAATGGCCTGTAGCTGCACTAAGCTGGGATATATATATATATATATATGTACTGATACTGCAGCTAGCAAAATCAACCGCCTGCCTGTAGTATGAGAACACCACCAACCTTCTACAGGTAGCTTTAGCTGAACACTGTGAGCAGGACGCACCCCACTAACTTGTAGGTTTAGCAGAACACTGTGAGCAGGACGCACTGCACTAACTGTAAATAGTCTAGCTGCCTGACTGTGGTACTAATAGGATCAAAAGAACACCAGTAATTTTCTTCAGGTAGCTGTAAATACTGTTACAAGACAAGCCTGCCTGTCAGTAGGAAGATAACAGGAACGGATCTAGCTGAACACTGTGAGCAGGACGCACTGCACTAACTTAAAAATAGTCTAGCTGCCTGACTGTGGTACTAATAGGATCAAAAGAACACCAGTTATTTTCTTCAGGTAGCTGTAAATACTGTTACAAGACAAGCCTGCCTGTCAGTAGGAAGATAACAGGAACGGATCTAGCTGAACACTGTGAGCAGGACGCACTGCACTAACTTTAAATAGTCTAGCTGCCTGACTGTGGTACTAATAGGATCAAAAGAACACCAGTAATTTTCTTCAGGTAGCTGTAAATACTGTTACAAGACAAGCCTGCCTGTCAGTAGGAAGATAACAGGGACGGATCTAGCTGAACACTATGAGCAGGACGCACTGCACTAACTTTAAATAGTCTAGCTGCCTGACTGTGGTACTAATAGGATCAAAAGAACACCAGTAATTTTCTTCAGGTAGCTGTAAATACTGTTACAAGACAAGCCTGCCTGTCAGTAGGAAGATAACAGGAACGGATCTAGCTGAACACTGTGAGCAGGACGCACTGCACTAACTTTAAATAGTCTAGCTGCCTGACTGTGGTACTAATAGGATCAAAAGAACACCAGTAATTTTCTTCAGGTAGCTGTAAATACTGTTACAAGACAAGCCTGCCTGTCAGTAGGAAGATAACAGGAACGGATCTAGCTGAACACTGTGAGCAGGACGCACTGCACTAATTTTAAATAGTCTAGCTGCCTGACTGTGGTACTAATAGGATCAAAAGAACACCAGTAATTTTCTTCAGGTAGCTGTAAATACTGTTACAAGACAAGCCTGCCTGTCAGTAGGAAGATAACAGGAACGGATCTAGCTGAACACTGTGAGGAGGACGCACTGCACTAACTTTAAATAGTCTAGCTGCCTGACTGTGGTACTAATAGGATAAAAAGAACACCAGTAATTTTCTTCAGGTAGCTGTAAATACTGTTACAAGACAAGCCTGCCTGTCAGTAGGAAGATAACAGGAACGGATCTAGCTGAACACTGTGAGCAGGACGCACTGCACTAACTTTAAATAGTCTAGCTGCCTGACTGTGGTACTAATAGGATCAAAAGAACACCAGTAATTTTCTTCAGGTAGCTGTAAATACTGTTACAAGACAAGCCTGCCTGTCAGTAGGAAGATAACAGGAACGGATCTAGCTGAACACTATGAGCAGGACGCACTGCACTAACTTTAAATAGTCTAGCTGCCTGACTGTGGTACTAATAGGATCAAAAGAACACCAGTAATTTTCTTCAGGTAGCTGTAAATACTGTTACAAGACAAGCCTGCCTGTCAGTAGGAAGATAACAGGAACGGATTTAGCTGAACACTGTGAGCAGGACTCACTGCACTAACTTTAAATAGTCTAGCTGCCTGACTGTGGTACTAATAGGATCAAAAGAACACCAGTAATTATCTTCAGGTAGCTGTAAATACTGTTACAAGACATGCCTGCCTGTCAGTAGGAAGATAACAGGAACGGATCTAGCTAAACTGAATACAGTGTATATATATATATGCAACACCTGGGATGCATATATATACACAATACACTGTAAGTGCAGCTAACTGACTGACTGTCCTGCCTAATCTAGCTAACTCAAATGAAATGACACTGTCTCTCTCTCTCTCTATCTCTCAGCACACTGGAACACACTGCACAGGGCCGCCGTGCAGGCGGCCTTATATAGTGTGGGGCGTGTACTAAATCCCCTGAGCCATAATTGGCCAAAGCCTCCTTGGCTTTGGCCAATTACGGCTCTCTGTTCAGGCGGCGCTGTGATTGGCCAAGCATGCGGGTCATAGTGCATGCTTGGCCAATCATCAGCCAGCAATGCACTGCGATGCCGCAGTGAATTATGGGCCGTGACGCGCCACACGAATTTGGCGCGAACGGCCCATATCTTTCGCAATTCGGCGAACGACCGAACAGCCGATGTTCGAGTCGAACATGGGTTCGACTCGAACACGAAGTTCATCCCTAGTACACACGTACTTTGGCTTATGGTGTCTGTTGAAAGTTCTAAGTAGATTCGACAGAGCAGGTAAACTATACGGCGTTGTACAGTTTAGCTGCTCCGTCGAATCTTCTTTGAACATTCGACAGACACCATAAGCCTTCAATGACAAATTCGACCTTAATTTGGATTTTCAGACAAATGCAATTTTTAACGAAAAACTAAATAAATAAAAACGAATTTCGGGAGTAACTAAATACATTTATTTTTCGGAAAACGAAAACAAAATTCCGAAACGAAATATTTCAGTGTGCACATGTCTATCAAAAAGTAGGTAGTGTCCTACTAGAGAAAAAAAAAGGAAACAAACCTGATGATAGCATATACCTTTAAATGTACTTTTCTAATCATAAAAAATAAAACAAAAGACTGAATTGGATGTCAAGCTACTAGGATTACACCATATCTTAAGCAAGCTGATGAAGCACAAACTCTTCCATTAGTGACATACAGATTGCACATTAATTTCTCCAATAGCTTCTATGAATAAGCTGTGTTGATTAAAGTCATTAATAGCGCCATCTGATGCCTTGTGATGTATGAAAAAAAATTTATTCCACAGATAATCAGTCTTTTCATGCCAGGATTGTTTAGACATGTCCCAACCTTCACATTGACAACAAGGCAATTTTGAGAATGTACTGGAGATAAATGGTGTTAATGCCACTAAGCAAACATGGCATTTTTGTTGTACTCTGGTCATAGATGAGTCACTAAGTACCGTGATTAATCACGAATCAATGTTACCAAGCTCATTTAGAAACTATCTCCCTCTTCAAAAACAGTTAGAGGCTTGAAATTTCTAAGCTAATGCGTTTATTCAACAAGCCTCATCCCTATTATTAGTTCTAACCATTCGAGAATGCAGGAAATGTGCAAGCAATTAAAACAGAGTGATGTCTCTCCTTGTAAACACTTTGGCACTTCTTTATCTTGCCGATGCACTGTACAAATATATAAATGAAATAATGCATTACAGATAAATTATGGCTAATGCAGCAGAGTTGGAAAAAATAGATTTATTTCAATAGGATGATGGGTAACAGAATATGCTCTTTATCTTTGTAAATGGATGGGTATTTGCTGTGATATTTTCTGATTAGGAACATTATCAATGTTAATATTTTATTTATAAAGTGAAGCTGTGTTTTTTCTTAGGACCTACTATTTAAAGAAATGTTGCTGATTATTTTATTAGCCATCAGAAAATTAGCATGTAGTGAAGATATAGATACTCTAACAAAGATGTGCCCGTTCATTGAGACAGAGAACTTAGGAAAAGACATTGTGTACATGCATGTAAAAGAAAAAAGTATAAGGATGAAGGGTATTGGTTTACTTAATATACATGTGCATCACAATATGATGTTATTATTATTAATATCATCAAAAAGTTAATTTATTTCAGTAATTCAATTCAAAAGGCGAAACTAATATATTATATAGATTCATTACACACAGAGTGATATAGGTCAAGCATTTCTTTCTTTTAGATAGTTTAAGAGAAGGGTGTGGCGCTGTTCCTTTAAGTGCCCTGTGATATCCTGTGAATGTGCTGTACTCACTTCACTTTCAAAAAAGTGAAGTGGAAAAATCAAAAATCATTCCGTATGCAACTGGTTAAATCCTAGGTACCATGGTGATAATCATGTGTAAAATATTTGCAACAGTGCAATGTTCCTTTAAGTGCCCTGTGATATCCTGTAAATGTGCTGTACTCACTTCACTTTCAAAAAAGTGAGGTGGAAAAATCAAAAATCATTCAGTATGCAACTGGTTAAATCCTAGGTACCATGGTGCTATTCATGTGTAAAATATTTGCAACAGTGCAATGCCAGGAAGGGGGGGAGGAGGGAAGGGAGGGGGAGAGGAGGGAAGGGAGGGGGAGAGGGGAGTGGGAGCAATGGGAAGGGAGGGGGTAGTGGAATGCAAAGGTTGATTTAAATATTCAACTATAAGTGCAAATTCATTCAATTAAAGTGCACACGTGCAATCAGATGCAAAATTGTAAAAGTCCTTTTTTCACATAACAAATTATTTCGTGTAATATTCGTGCTCTTGGTTCTCTTGGTGATGGTGTTTAAATCCCGTGCTGTAAATGTGCAGACACTCACCAGCTAGCTTCACCCCTGCTGGGGTATCAGGCAGTCACAGTCTGTGCCACTGTGTGGCAATTGCTGGGAGTCTTAGGATCGTGATATGTCATATAAAAGGAGAAGGGGTGCCCATAGTGTAAGATCATTTTTTGAAAAGTTTATTTAAACAAGCAGAGCGGTACTCACAATTTAAAACCGTGTAGTAAGCAAAAAAGACAGAGTTTTCGGTTAACCATCAGCTGTTCAATGTTGTTTGGGAAGCACAGATTAGGCCACGCCCTACGCGTTTCATCATTGGACGTCTACGGGAGCATGGCCAATGACGAAAAGGAACCCGAGAATATGTGGGGTATTGTCAAAAGGAAGATGAGAGGCACGCCCTATGCGTTTCATCATTGGACGTCTACGGGAGCGTGGCCAATGATGAAAAGGAACCCGAGAATATGTGGGGTATTGTCAAAAGGAAGATGAGAGGCACCAGACCCATAACACCTCAGCATTGACACAGGCGATCGCCTCCATGCTACGTCGCATTGATGCAGTAATTCATGTAAAAGGCACCCCGACCAAGTATTGAGTGCACTGTTCTCACTTCACTTTTTTGAAAGTGAAGTGAGTACAGCACATTCACAGGATATCACAGGACACTTAAAGGAACAGCGCCACACCCTTCTCTTAAACTATCTAATCTAGCTGTCTCCATTTTATATGGTGACTGCGTGTTGGGGGCAGCAGTTCCAAATCTGTTTTAAAAAAACCTACACTCATATCCATTTCCACTGCGCGGGTTTATTACTTTATTCTCCATTTCTTTCTTTTAGCTTTGATGAAAATGGCTTACAGCTACTGAAAACCCAAAATTCAGTATCTCAGAAAATTAGATGAGACCAATTAAAAAAAAAAGGTTTTTTTAATACAGAAATGTTGGTTTACTGAAAAGTATGTCCATGTACAGTATAGTATGCACTCAATACTTGGTCGGGGTGCCTTTTACATGAATTACTGCATCAATGCGACGTGGCATGGAGGCGATCGCCTGTGTCAATGCTGAGGTGTTATGGGTCTGGTGCCTCTCATCTTCCTTTTGACAATACCCCACATATTCTTGGGTTTAGGTCAGGCGAGTTTGCTGGCCAATCAAGCATAGTGATACCATAATCATTAAACCCGATACTGGTACTTTTGGCAGTGTGGGCATGTGCCAAGTCCTGCTGGAAAATGAAATCAGCATCTCCATAAAGCTGGTCAGCAGAGGGAAGCATGAAGTGCTCTAGAATTTCCTGGTAGAGGATTGTGCTGACTTTGGACTTGATATAACACAGTGGATCAACACCAGCAGATAACATGGCTCCCCAAATCATCACTGACTGTGGAAACTTAACACTGGACCTCATGCAAGTTTAATTCTGTGCCTCTCCATTCTTCCTCCAGACTCAGGGACCTTGATTTCCAAAATTTACTTTCACCCGAAAAGAGGACTTTGGACCACTGAGCAACAGTCCAGTCCTTTTCTCCTCAGCCCATGTAAGACGCTTCTGACGTGGTCTCTGGTTCAGCAGTGGCTTGACACAAGGAATGTGACAGTTGTAGCCCATGTCCTGGATATGTCTGTGTGTGGTGGCTCTTGAAGCACTGACACAATTCGTAATCCACTCCTTGTGAATCTCCCCCGAATTCTTGAATGACCTTTGCTTCACAATTCTCTCAAGGCTGTGGTTATCCCTGTTGCCTGTGCACCTTTTTCTAGCACACTTTTTCCTTTCACTCAACTTTCCATTAACATGCTTGGATTTAGAACTCTGTGAACAGCCAACTTCTTTAGCAATGACCTTTTGTAACTTACCCTTCTTGTGGAGGGTGTCAATGAGTGTCTTCTGGACAACTGTTAAGCAAGCAGTCTTTACCATGATTGTGTAACCTACTGGACCAGACTGAGAGACCACGAGTCTACAATATTGAACTTTTTCACAATATTTTAATTTTCTGAGATACTGAGTTTGGGGTTTTCCCTAGCTGTAAGCCATAATCGTCAAAATTAAAATAAATAAATGGTTAAAATATATCACTCTGTGTGTAATTAATCTATATAATATACAGTATGAGTCTCACTTTTTGAATTAAATTACTGAAATAAATTAACTTTTTGATGATATTCTAATTTTTGTAGATGCACCTGTATTACTTCACAAACATTGCTTTCAGCACCTATAGCGCTGGATTTTAATATATGTGGCATTTCAGCAGTTAATATTAGATATTAGGGCTATGCCCATGCTTTTGCTTTCACACTGGGCATAAAAAAAAACAAAACAAAAAATAAACAAACATCAATAGCAGATCCAGGTCATGGCCTGGAGTTAGCACAGGGCTGAGGGGTCTCTCCCCACACTCATAAGACAAAACTGGACATCTAAGTCGTCAATCACTAAGCACCTGCGCTGTCATGTGGAAAGAAGTGAAATGAGTCCCATACTCTGAAGCACCAGATATTTTTCTCAAAGAGAAATGTAAAAATTGCATTCCTATCAGTAAAAGCTAAAAATAAATTTTTAATCACATTTAATTTGCCAATGTAAGGAGTGTCTAGCGTCCTGCTCCTCATTCCATCATCCAGGTTTTGGTTATGGCATTCTCCCTGTCTTTGTCCACTTGCAAGCTGATTGATGTGGTCAGTCTCTGGGTGGAAACTAAAATCTGTTATAAGCCAGCTAAACCCTTACTTGCATGCTTGTGATAGAGAGTAGGGTTGTCCCGATACCACTTTTTTAGGACCGAGTACAAGTACCGATACTTTTCTTTTTTTCAAGTACTCGCCGATACCGATTACCGATACTTTTTTTTTATGTCACGTGACAGTTTTTTTTTTTTTTTTTTTAACAATGCTTTCTTTTTTTTCGGGGGGGGGGGGGCGGGGAGGGGTGAACGGTGTCTGTGTGTTTTTTTTATTTATTTACAATTTTTATTTTTTACAATAATAATTTTTTTATTCATTTTTGCAATATGTTTTTTTTTTTTTTTAAATCAGCCCTGTTCGGGGGCTTTGGTGAGATATCAGGGGTCTTAACATACCCCTGATATCTCCCCCTTGAGACAGAGAAAGAGACCGAGGATAGAGATTCCCCAGTCCCTTTCTCTGCAGCCTCAGCTGCACTGAGAATGAATGGAGAGAAGTCAGCGGCTCCTCTCCATTCATAAACTGACACATTGCAATCACAGGAGATTACAATGTTTCAGTTATGTGAATGGACAGAGTCAGCTGACTCTATCCATACACAAAGGAAGGAGGAGGGGGACGGCGGACCGGAGGGGACAGCGGAGAGGCAGAGGAACGGAGGAACGGAACGGAGGGGGACAGAGAAGGAGAGGGGGACGGAGGAACGGAGGAACGGAACGGAGGGGGACAGATAAGGAGAGGGGGACAGAGGAACGGAACGGAGGGGACAGCGGAGAGGCAGAGGAACGGAGGAACGGAACGGAGGGGACAGAGGAACAGAGGGGGCATGGAGGAGGATGCAGTGACAGTCAGCGGTGATCGCGTGGGGAAGTTACAAGCACCGATCACCGCTGTATGTCACTGAAAGCCGCGGGGGGGAATCTTGTAACTCCCCCACACGCCGATCACCGCTGACTGTCAAAGTATCGGCGGAAGCATCGGGAGCATTTGCCCGAGTACAAGTACTTGGGCAAATGCTCGGTATCGGTGCCGATACCGATACTAGTATCGGTATCGGGACAACCCTAATAGAGAGTGATACATGTTATTCCTGATCAGGCCCCATGTCTGTTTGCCCTGCTTTACTAGATTGGATTTCCCTGTGTATGATCTTGGACCAGATTTTGGACTATACCCTGAACTCAGCCTGCCTTTTACCTGTTTTGTTATAGAACCACGTTACCAGTCTGCTTACCGCAAGTACCTGTTTGCTTTGCTTAGTTTGCGCCTGCACTGGCTTGGTGGCCAGGCATTATAGCATTGTTTATAAGTCCTGGGGCTAGCCAAGTACCGGTAGGCCCGCTTGCCTCATGGGAAAGGGGGCTGCTATAGGTGAAGAACACAGTAGCCAGCTACTGTATAGTGTCTGACCACCTGCGTTGGGGTAGACGTGACAGCCAATAACATTTTACACATTTAACAACTATGCAGAAAAAGACATAAAAAAAGAAAGAAAAAACTCAATACTGTCCATTAAAATAATACCGGATATTAAAACTAATAAAATACCCTTTACAAGCCAAAGATTAATAGAGAATCACCCAATCAAATTAGAGCTCAACTAGGCAATATTCTACTAGGAGAACCAGAACATACACTCTTCCACAAAGTGGCGCAACCAAAGAGACATGCCACCAAATATGGCATAAACTGTGTTAGGTACCTGATAGTTGAGCCCGACTGGTAGAAGGAGACCTCTCTTAAGCGCTGGTTCAGGAGCCACTGGAGTGGGAACAGTGGTCTCCTGAGCACAGTGGGTAGGAGTGCCTGATGCGACTTCTTGCGACGGCCAATGCAGGAGCTGAGAAGACTTCCTCCGGGGTGACTGTAATGCGGATGCAGGCATGCAGAAGCGGATCCATTAGCAGGCAGGTGGAGGATATTGCAGCAGCAGAACCTGGAGCTGGAAGAACAGGTGATGAGCAGCGTCACAGGACACAAGCACAGCAGAGTCAGACAGTCCGAGTTGGCAGGAGATCAGGCAGGTATATGGCAGAAGGGATGATCACAGAATAGTCAGGCAGGCAGGTGGTCGGCAACAGGTAACAGGATATCAGCAAGGTCAGGCAGGCCGGGTCGGGTTTGGAGATAGCAGAATAGTCAGACGGAGCCGGGTCAATGATAATAACAACAACAGGCAGGATACAGGAACTCAGGTGCAGAGCTGCAGACGAACAGCACCTGATGGGAGTAACTGACACCTTTTTAAAGGGACTTTGGTGCCAAACAGCGCTAGCGCGAACGGGCGCGCGCACGGGCGCACGCGCGCGGGAGCGCGCCAGCGCCCCCCAGTGGGGAATTCAGCTGAACTGCTCTAGAAAATCCTCTCGTGCACCTACGTGCACGCAAGTTAGCCTGATGACCCCTGACATGTCCCTGACATTGCCCCCTCCCAACGGGCAGCCTCCGGATGCCCAGATAACTCCTCTTCTCAGGATGAGCAGCAAAATAAGCATGGATTAAACGTTTAGCGTGAATATTGCTATTAGGTTCCCATGAATTATTCTCCGGACCGTACCCTTTCCATTTGATCAAAAACTGTACCTGCCCCAATCTCTTTCTGCAATCGAGGATGGCCTCTACCTCATATTCCTCGTTTCCATCCACCAAGACCGGTTCAGGGACCCTGGTGCCCCTATTAGGGAAGGGATCGGTTACAGCAGGCTTCAATAATGACACATGGAATACAGGATGGATTTTAAGTGAGTCAGGTAAACACAGTTCATAAGACACTTCGCTAATCTTCTTTTTCACCGGAAAAGGCCCAATAAACTTAGGAGCAAGTTTTTTGGAAGGACAAGCTAGTTTAATATTACTGGTAGACAGCCATACCTTATCACCAATCTGCAGATTTAGATCTCCTCTTCTCTTTTGATCGAAGATCCTCTTACTGTCTGCTTGTGCCTTGGATACCGCTTCCTGTAGCATCCGGTTGTTGTGACTGAGGAACTGTACTGTGTCCTGGACCGCTGGAACTGGGGATTCTGGAAGAAAGTCTGGTAAGAAAGATACATGAAAACCGTAATTGGCAAAAAACGGGGACTGACCCGTGGCAGAATGGCTAGCATTATTATACGCAAACTCCGCTAAAGGCAGTAAGGACACCCAATCGTCTTGCACAAAAGAGGTAAAGCACCTAATGTATTGCTCTAGTGTTTGATTTGTCCGTTCAGTTTGCCCATTAGTTTGGGGGTGATATGCTGAAGACAGGGCTAGTTCAATTTTCAGTATTTTACATAGAGCTTTCCAGAAGCGTGAGGTAAACTGCACCCCCCTATCGGACACTATATTTGCAGGAACTCCGTGCAGCCTGACGATCTCTTTTATGAACACACGGGCCGTCTCAACAGCAGAAGGTGTCCCCTTTAGGGGCAAGAAGTGGGCCATCTTGGACAGACAATCGACGACCACAAAGATCACCGAACATCCTTCTGAGCATGGCAATTCAACAATAAAGTCCATTGCTATCATCCTCCAGGGCCTATCTGGAATGGGTAACGGCCTCAATAGTCCCCAAGCTCGGTTCCTGGAGGTTTTATTTTGGATGCAGACAGAACAAGAGCTGACGTACTTCCTGCAAAATTCTTTCATGTTGGGCCACCAGAACGTGCGTTGCACGAGTTCAAGGGTCTTACGAACCCCAAAATGTCCTGCAAGTGGGTGATCATGCAACAAAGTCAGCACTTTGACTCGGATATCTTCTGGCACGAATATTTGACTTCCTTTCCATAGTAACCCATCTCGAGATGCTAAAGGGAGTCCCTGAAGACTTGAGGGTTCTGGTGACGCTTCTCTGATCAAGGACAGAATGTCCGTCTGAAGGAGTAAGAAACTGTTCGCTGGCAGAATGGTGTCGGGTACAGAAGGTTCTTTGGGATGATCAAACATGCACGATAGCGCATCTGGTTTTACATTTTTGGTTCCTGGCCGGTAAGTAATATGAAAACAGAAACGTGTGAAAAATAGGGCCCACCGGGCTTGTCGAGGTTTCAGTCTCTTAGCAGATCTTAAATATTAGAGGTTTTTGTGATCAGTATATATTAAAACCGGATGGACTGCACCCTCTAACAGATACCTCCACTCTTCTAGTGCTGCCTTGATGGCCAGTAATTCCCGATCACCCACATCATAATTTCGCTCAGCCGGCGAGAGTTTCCTGGAGAAAAATCCCACAGGATGCATCAGATCCTTGTTACCCTGTCGCTGAGAGATGACTGCGCCCACGGCCACTTCGGAAGCATCCACCTCCAGAATAAAAGGTAGGGATGGGTCAGGATGGCTGAGAATTGGAGCTGAAGTAAAACGTCTTTTCAATTCTTCAAAGGCCTCCTGAGCCTCTGAGCTCCAGTGAAAGCGACAGTTCTGCTTAGTTAGCTGTGTAATGGGTGAAATAATGGCAGAAAATCCTTTAATAAATTTTCTATAGAAATTTGCGAATCCGATGAAACGCTGCACGCCCTTCTTGTCCAGAGGAGCTGGCCAATCTAGCACAGCGGACACTTTTTGAGGATCCATTTTAATGCCGGTAGGAGAGATCACTAGCCCCAAAAACTGGATGTTACTTTGTTCGAATTCGCATTTTTCTGCTTTGGCATACAGTCCGTGTAAACGAAGACGGCCCAGGACTTTGCGAACATGTTCCCGATGTTGATTAAGGGAATTGGAAAAAATTAAAATGTCATCCAAATAAACTATCACAAAGATGTCCAGGAAATCTCTGAATACATCATTGACCAGATGCTGAAATGTGGCAGGGGCATTGCATAGGCCGAAGGGCATGACCAAGTACTCATAGTGTCCGAAACGGGTCCGGAAAGCCGTCTTCCATTCATCCCCGGCCCGAATGCGGACCAGGTTGTAGGCCCCTCTTAGATCCAACTTGGTGAAAATAATGGCAGACCTCAACTTCTGAAATAATTCAGGTATCAGGGGCAACGGGTAGCGGTTTTTAACTGTGACCTTATTCAAGTCCCGATAGTCCACACATGGACGAAGAGTCTGATCCTTTTTGGAAACGAAAAATATTCCAGCCCCAGCTGGGGAGGTGGAAGGTCGAATAAAGCCCTTTTCGAGGTTTTCATTAACATAAAATTTAAGTGCCTCCTGTTCCTTTTCAGATAGTGGAAAGATGCGCCCGAAGGGAATCTCGGCCACAGGGAGCAGCTCAATTAGGCAATCATAGGGGCGATGGGGTGGCAGGGAGTCTGCTCCCTTCTTGCTGAATACATCTGCAAATTCGTGGTAAGCTTCTGGTATGGTTTGGAGTTGATCTGGATCCAGATCCATGCAGAGTAAGGTGGCAGCCGGTTTGGAGGTTTCGGGTAAACAATGTCTCTGACAATAGGGTGACAAAAACTTGATTTCACCAGTAGTCCAATTAACGTGGGGGTTATGGGCCTGAAGCCAGGGCATGCCCAAAATGATCGGAAACAGAGGAGAGGAGATGACGTCCAGAATCAGGATCTCCTTATGGTGAGATGAACAGGTGGCAGACAATGGAAGGGTTTCTTGAGAGACTTGTCCTGATTTTATGTGGGACCCATCGGCCAGAAAAACTGAAAGTCTGTGTGTTTTGTCTTTTAGGGGAAGATTTTGTTGAGCAGCAAAGGCAGAGTCAATAAAGCAGCTGCAAGCCCCAGAATCAATGATGTCGTTGATCCGGATGGTTCTTCCCTGGAGCTGTAACGAGAGAGGGAGAGCAAGTTGAGTGGCATTGGCGGTTAATGCGGAAAGACTGGTCGGAGTAGAGGAAACACACTTACGGATCTTGACTGGACAGTTGTTCACATAGTGGCCTGTTCCACCACAGTAAAGGCAGAGGTTCAGTTGGCGTCTGCGTGCCCGCTCTTCTGGGGATAGAGTAGAACGCAGTAGTCCCAGCTGCATTGGTTCAGGAACATCAAGTGTAGAAGTGGCCGGGTTAGAGTGGGTAGAAGGTAGGTATCGGGAGGTAGGCATCGGAACTTTTGCAGTCATCCACATGGGGCGCGTTTGCTGGGAGGATCGTTCAGATCGACGTTCACGAAGGCGTCGGTCGATCTGAATTGTTAAGGCGATGAGTTCTTCAAGGGTATCTGGCATTCCTACCCGTGCAAGCTCATCCTTGAGGCTTTCTGATAACCCCATGCGAAATTGATGGCGTAATGCTGCATTGTTCCATTGTGTGTCCGCGCTCCAGCGTCGAAAGTCCGTGACATAGTCCTCGGCCGGTCTGCGGCCTTGCTGGAGCGCGAACAAAGCTGACTCAGCGGTGGCAGTCCGCTGAGGATCCTCATACAACTGAGCCATGGTTTCAAAGAAAGAGGACAGGGACTGGACCTGCACCGGGTAAGTTTCAAGCAGGCGATGAGCCCAGGTCTGCGGCTCTCCTTGCAGGAGGGATATCACAAATCCTACTTTAGTAGCCTCCAAAGAAAAAGTCTGTGGCTGTAAAGCAAAGTATAACTGACAGGCGCTGCGGAAAGCCAGGAATTTCGTGCGGTCTCCGGAGAACCTTTCAGGGATGGGGACCCTCGGTTCGGGTGGAAGCATAACCACAGAAGGCGATACGGCAGCTTGTGCTGGTGCTGCTGCTGAAGCAGGGGATGCGCCTCCTGGGCTACTAAGGTTCAGGACTTGACCTTCCAGTCTGGTATAACTATCTTGCAAAGTCTTTACGGCTTGTGTGAGTGCCGCTAAGTGTGTACAGATCTCCTTGATAGGAGAGGCCTCTCCTGCGGGCTCAGTCATGGCTGTTCGTACTGTTAGGTACCTGATAGTTGAGCCCGACTGGTAGAAGGAGACCTCTCTTGAGCGCTGGTTCAGGAGCCACTGGAGTGGGAACAGTGGTCTCCTGAGCACAGTGGGTAGGAGTGCCTGATGCGACTTCTTGCGACGGCCAATGCAGGAGCTGAGAAGACTTCCTCCGGGGTGACTGTAATGCGGATGCAGGCAAGCAGAAGCGGATCCGTTAGCAGGCAGGTGGAGGATATTGCAGCAGCAGAACCTGGAGCTGGAAGAACAGGTGATGAGCAGCGTCACAGGACACAAGCACAGCAGAGTCAGACAGTCCGAGTTGGCAGGAGATCAGGCAGGTATATGGCAGAAGGGATGATCACAGAATAGTCAGGCAGGCAGGTGGTCGGCAACAGGTAACAGGATATCAGCAAGGTCAGGCAGGCCGGGTCAGGTTTGGAGATAGCAGAATAGTCAGACGGATCCGGGTCAATGATAATAACAACAGGCAGGATACAGGAACTCAGGTGCAGAGCTGCAGACGAACAGCACCTGATGGGAGTAACTGACACCTTTTTAAAGGGACTTTGGCGCCAAACAGCACTAGCGCGAACGGGCGCGCGCGCGCACCCGCGAACGCGCGAACGGGCGCGCGCGGGAGCGTGCCAGCGCCCCCCAGTGGGGAATTCAGCTGAACTGCTCTAGAAAATCCTCTCGTGCACCTACGTGCACGCAAGTTAGCCTGATGACCCCTGACATGTCCCTGACAAACTGAATCAGATAAGTTTTACAGTAATTTTACAGCTTTTTTATGTATTACAAACCCAAACCCAAAAATACATTCCTAACAAGTCAGGTTGTGTATTCATTTTACCAATTTCTCACAATGCGTTAGTCATCAACATTGATGTCTATTTTCTAGTCAATATAACTGTAATGTGACAAATGTGAAAACTCAAAACAATGCACCCCTCTTGAGTTCTCACCACTGCGCTCAATGCCAGGCCAAGGGGTGCTATCCCCCTGCAAAATATGTGAAAAAAAGTCCTAATAAAATTAATCCAAAGCTGCCACTTTAAAAGTAAATTTAAACAGATCTCCCTATTGTTTCCAAGAGCCCAAAAGCTGCTCCTGCAAATCAATATAAGCGGCGCTCAATGACAGTGATTAAACTATCTCATATTCAAAAAGCTCTATATGTTAAAGTGATCTAGTGCTTCAACAAAAAAGTATAATGTATCATAAGTGAAACAATCATGAAATCTAATCAATATACAAAAACGTGACAGTGCCTATAAAGGTATACCATACACAGAGCAATTTCAATCGCAAATTGTATCAAAAGTAAGATTAGGTTTTTTAGTCCATAAAAAGTCCATAGACAGAACACCGTGAAGGAAATGTGCAGTATCTGGAAACAGTCCACCAATTCACTCAGTGTCAGTGATTCCTCTCCCCTTGAATTCAACACTCACCAGCTCAATATGCCTCACACTCTCGTGTTTTGGCAGTAAGGCATGGGTATATAGTTGGTCAAATGAAGGTGAAAGCTCCGAATTCCTTATTTATCCCAGTGTCACCTCAATGCATAAGAAAACTCAAAATAGTGTGATACCGTAAAAGCATGTAAAATTTATTCAACTTAAAATCTTCAATTTTTACACTCACAAAAAAGCCTCTTGAATCAAGCCAAAAATGACACTGTAAATCACATCAAACTCAATCCTCCTTTGTGAAACGCCCAGCACCACTGTGGAAATGGGGGTCACGGCGGACCCCAAAGAAAAGCGTTGGATAGGATCTCACCCCGCTCGCTGACGCTCTGCTGATGTGGATCTCCTGTTCGCACACAAGCCCAAGAAGCAGCTCCTCTTTCGCCTTCAAACGCTCCCGCCGGTGCACGGATATACACAGCAATGTCCCGTCCGTCACTGACCGCTAATGATTGATGCCGTACAGCCACGCCCCGACATGTTTCGTCATACCTGACTTCCTCATGGGATTGGCTGTACGGTACGGCACCTCCTACTTTTATACCCCTCACGTCTCTCGACGTAGCAAATTGCAATTCTGTCTCCAAGTTCCCAGGTGTCCCCGCGACCCCCAAAGCAGTGACGCTGGGCCGATCACATACACCAGAGAATACTCTCATTGCACAATATCCTAAGGAATGCCGGAGCATATTAACCAAATGTATTGCATAGACTGAATTGCAACCAAAAAACAAGAGGACAAGAAAGGAAACTTTCAATCATAAATGCTATTCATGGGATATTATTTGACTGTGTATATGTCATATTACTAACCCATATGGGGACGTTCATCTAGAAATGTTATACTAGTGAACTCAACACTCTCTAATGTATAATCGATATATAATCAATCCGTGCAACCCATACACTGCCCGATCGGATCTGTGACTTGGGCCATTTCACACATCCCCTCCACTACCCCTAACTAATAGTGAAAACTAAAATGAAGTATGGTCTTGGACCCTTCAATCAACCTGCAAACAATAAATGTATACATTGCATGCAGTGAGTGAAGAGTGTTGTGCACTTAGTGAATCTTTATATACCTCTAGAGAGCCTCTGTGCTGCTAATCAGTGTCAGAGCCCTCTAGTGGTGAAAGTGAAAAATGACTCTTTATTTCTTCCAACAATTGAATTAAATTAAACCACACAATTACCACCCCCTGTGACAGATGTGACCCACTGTCCCTACTGATGTGCTAAATCAGTGTAAACTTTAATGAGCGTGCAATATGCCTGAGACATATAAATGCTAAAGTGTCCATTGACCAATACCTCAAAACAGGAAATAAAAAATATGAGAGAAGCGTGTCTAAAAAAACTATCTGAAAAAAATCCGAAAAAATCTAAAGAGAAACCTGTGACTACACTGTTCAAAAATCATTAATGAAGCAGTTCAAGTCTACTTCAATATTGAGGCCCATAGGGGCAAGGCTCTTCAGACGAAATATCCATAGGGTCTCCCTTTGTGAGAGGTCCCTGACCCTATTGGACCCTCTCCAAGATGGATATACACAATCTAATCCACAGAATTGTGCTAAGGAGGGGTCTTGGTGGTGTTTCTCTCTGAAATGTAACGATACACTATGGTATTTAAAGCCATTTTTGATGTTCGTGAGATGTTCCGATATTCGCACTCGGAGTAGTCGTTTCGTCCGTCCAACATACAAAAATAACCCACATGGGCACCATAGAAGGTAAACGACATGTGAGGAATTGCACGAGATAAATTCCTTAATCTCAAAGATTTTCTGGTCTGTGCTGGTGACAGAAGTCATCCCCCTGTTGGAGACCCTTACAGTTTTGCAACACACACACTTCCTGCATGGGTAAAATCCCTGTAGATCAACCCTTAGAGTTTGTTGCCCCGGTGGGTCCAAGATCTTTCTTACCACTCTATCCCCAAAGTTTGGAGCTCGTCTATAGACAAATTTGGGTGATGAGGGCAAGATTTGGCCCAAGTGTCTGTCCCGGCCTAAAATGTGCCAATGCTTTCTAAATATCGCCTCAATATCCCTTTACTGGGAATGGAAGCCTGTGATGAACCTAATTTGATTTTGGGTGCTTCCTCTTGGTGGATGTCCACTCCCAAAACATTGGTCTCTAGGTGTAAGTGCTACTTCCTGTATGGTGTTGTCCAATATCTGTTCTTGGTAACCTTTCTGCATAAATTTGTCCTTTAGTATTTTAACTTGGGTGTGGTAGTCCTCCACCTCGGTACAATTTCTTCGTACCCTGAGTATTTGCCCCTTCGGTATATTACGGATCCAAGTGGGATGGTGCCCACTTGTGATGGTCAGATAGCTGTTGCGATCCGTGGGCTTAAAATAAGTTTTTGTCTTTAAACCATTGGCATTTCTTTCTATGGTTACATCTAGAAAATTGATAGAGGTGTCACTGATTTGGTATTCTAATTTGATGCCATTGGAATTATTATTCAGGTATCCCAAAAATTCAATCACTGACTCCTTGGATCCCTCCCAAATGAACATCAAATCATCTATAAAACGACGATAAAACTTCAACTGGGGTCTTTGTGTGCTAAATATTCGTTTATCTTCCCACTCAGCCATAAACAGGTTGGCGAGGCTGGGAGCATATTTTGCTCCCATAGCCACGCCAACCTGCTGTGAAAAGAAAAAACCGTGGTACCAAAAATAGTTATGGGACATGCAAAAGTCCAGAGCATGTCCCAAAAAGCGCTTTTGCATGTGAGGGATTTCATCCCTCTTGCTGAGTGCCCAATTAAGTGCCAGCAGTGCATCCTCATGTTGTATGATGGTATATAATGAGGACACATCAGCCGTTACCAAATATGTCTCTCCTTCAGGGTTGATGGCCACTTCCCTCAAGAGTTGTAACAGGTCTGATGTGTCCTTCAAATAGGCTTTAGTGGTTAGGACGCTGGGTTGCAAAAATTTGTCTAAGTACTCTCCCATACGTGCCGTAACAGAACCAATCCCGTTCACAATAGGACGGGCCGGTGGTGTTTGTACGTTCTTGTGGATTTTCGGCAGTGTATAAATAATTGGGATCCTGCACACTGAGGGCACTAGATAGCGTTTCTCTTTACTATTCAAAGCATTGGTCTGGTAACCCCATTCCACCAACGCATTCAATTGTGTTCTATACGTCTCCGTTGGGTCAACTCCCAGTTTCTTGTATGTGATTCTATCCCCCAAGAGCTCCATGAGCTGATGGTGATAGAATTCTTTATTCAATAGGACCACCCCACCCCCCTTGTCCGCAGGGCGGATGATGACATTTTTCTTATCTTCCAATGATTTCAATCCATCTTTGATATGCCTTGGATTTACCATTTTCTTAACAGGGAGCTCATCAATGTCTTTCAACACCAAATGTTTGAATACCTCTATGAAATGGTTGTTCGATAATTGTGGATTAAAGATTGATTTGTTCTTCAGGCCACTATCAATTCTCTGTCCTCCTACATTCGCCCTAATCCCTGATTCTACAGGGTGGCTGAGAAAATATTTTTTTAAATTAAGTGTTCTGATGAATTTGTGTGTGTCAATGTAAATTTCAAACTTGTTCATTACTCTCCTGGGGGCACATTTGAGACCAGTTTGTAATATATTTAATTCTTTCTCATTTAACTTGGCTTCACTCAGGTTGTATATACCCGTATCTACATGTCCCTTGGTCTTTTTCTTGGGTTGTCTGCGTCTGCCTGCCCGACATCCCCTTCTCCTCTTTGGTAAGGAGTAAATTCTCGGTTTGGGTAGTGTGGGGGCCCAGTTGGATTGCCTCCCCTGCGTTCCCCTGGATGCATGTTCCTCCTTGGTGTTCCACCTCCCCTCCCCCCCCTCCCCCGTTGTCCTAAAAAAGGCTCCTGTTGATACTGTGTTCTATATTCTTCATCCATTAATGGTTGGTATCTATTGTATAGTGGTACATGATAATTGGGTTCAGGAGGAGGGTAGTGATGCCATTGTTGGGGGTAATCAGTGGTCCGTCCCCCCCCTCCCCTTCTCTGTTGGTATGAGTGGGGTGAGGAGTAACCATACTGTTGTGGGTATCCCCCATTAATTGGTCTGGTTGGACCTACTGGCTGATGTTGTTCATTATGACCATAATCCCTGTTACCTGGGATATTTCCATTCCGGTTATAATTGGGGCCTGTTGTACCTCTATTATTTGTGCCCCTAGGGGGTGCCTCTTTGACTTGATGTGATTGTACAGTAATCCTGACGGGCTCTCCCTCTTTATTGGCGTTATCAGTGTCAGTATTTCCAGCATTTAGGTTCTGCCAAGCATATACCTTATTGGTTTTAAAGTCATTGGTGTCCCTATTATATTTTTTAACCTTTTTCTTTTGGGTTTCTCGATCTATCTTTTCTAATTTCTTTTGCATGTTGGTGTTAAACTCTTTCATCTGATTGGAATCCTTGATTGGTTCCAGCTTACTTTGCAAGGCAGTGATTTTCTCTTTAATTTTACTAAGCTTGATCTTGACCTGTAAATACTGAAACTCTCAAATGCTAACTAAACATAACTTTTTACCTTTCTTGATTTTTTCTTACTATGAATGTGTGTTCATTCTTATTATTCAAAATTATTCTACACGAGGGAGCAGGCGCGCAGCCGAAGATGGAGGACGTGTGACACTTCGGCTCTGCCCCCCGCCGGTCTAATCCTCCCTGCCCGGACAGATAGCGATCCCGCCGGCTGCTCCTAACTGCCCGGTCCAACCCCCGCTGCCACAGGAAGTTGGCCTATGACCAGAGACAGGTGTATATCGATCCCGCAGAAAATACCAGAGGGAGTTGCAAACGGCACCCGGATGGCCAAGATGGCATCGACACCACAACACCCACGAGGCTTGTAGCTAGCTATGCTGCCTACAGAGACTGGACCACACAGCCAAGCAGGTGAGCTACCTGACACTGCATCCCAGGCTGCATCCTTGTCCCCTGATAGAGATATGTTCTCCTCCCAATGCGATATAGACAGGGCGCTTGGTGATCTCGTCTTTAACCAGGGGAGTATTGACAATAGCCCTCCCCCCTACCTAATGCCCAGGCTGCACCACCACCAGTGGATTACTCGGGGGACCCTATTCTCTTGGTGAGATTTTCAACACTCCTAGATCAAGACCTAGAAAAGGCTAGTAAACGCATATCCTCTGACCTTAAACAGGAATTCCAGGAATTGGGCTCCCGTATCGGGACCCTGGAAACTGTGCTCGATGAAACTATCAGCAGAACCAATCAAAACACTGATTGTATCGAGGTCATAGAAAAGCGCTTGGACGAAGCTCTAGATAAGATTGACGACCTGGAAAATCGATCCCGCCGCTATACCTTCAGGGTATGCGGAATTCCCGAAATCCTTTACAGACACTGATGTTATAATTAAGGAACTTATTTCACACCTTATTCCTGATACCCTCTCATAGGCTGGAACTGGATAGAGCCCATAGAGCCCTGACAGCTCCCCGAGCGGATGGACTGCCACGGAATATTATAGTAAAATCGCATTACTATGCAGTCAAGGAACGTGTGATGGCCAGATCAAGGGAAATTGCTGATTTGCAATTGCGCGATCATCCCATTCAGATCTTTGCAGATATCTCGCCTGCTACAGTTCAAAAGCGCAGGGCACTGAAACACTTATTACAACCTTTCATTGCCAAAAACTTTACCTACCGCAACAAGAAGCACTTTTTTTCTACATTCCAGGAGGGAGAAGCGTTGCTGACTAAATTGGGCTTCATCTCAACTGAACCGGAGGGTTCCCCCTGCACCCCACAGCTCAAATCCCCTGCCAGCAGGTCCTCCCAAAGCCCTTTGTCTCCAGTGTGGCGCTCCACCAGAAGCAAGTCCAAGCTCAAGGCCAAACCTCCTTGAAGACGACGGCAACTGATTTGTCCACTTGGGACACTGCAAGTTTTACTCCTTGTCACTGTTCCCCCTTTTGATCCTAGGGTGGGATCACAGTTGGAGCATTTATGATGTTTCCTGACTTTTTGTTATTCTTAGTGGGAATGGAAGACCTGATAACCCCGAAAAGGACCTCTTCACATTTAGTCCTGATTACATGGGATTTTCTTCTCTCGTAGTTTTGCTTATATCAGTTCTGATTTTTTAAGGGTCGGCGAGTGGTCGGTGGCGGTGGTCATTTGCCCCGTTTGCTTTTGCTTCCCTCCCTCGCTGTGGGGATTAAAATCAAACTTAGTACTGGGCTTGCCCCAGTGCTGATACTTGAAGACGACAAAGAGGGTTTACCCTCTTACCTGTTATACTTGTTCATTGTACATTGTAATAAGTAACCTGTTCGAATTTTTGTTCCCTTTTTTAAGGACAGAATTTATCTTGCCTGTGTTCTGCACTCTTTCTTCTTCAACACTTCCTACACCTCTCTCTCTGAACTTCTCACTCTTTGAAGCCTTTCGGTCCTAGTCTCTGTCCCCCTGAGAGGGTTGCGTAGTTTGCGGATTTGGCCTGAAGCTACCTGGGGAACTGGTAAGTGAGTTTTCCCGTTTCCTTGGGCTATTATGGTGAATTCTAACCCCAGGCCCTCCATTAAGTTTGTCACTCATAATGTTCAGGGGCTGAACTCTCAAGTTAAACAACGGATGGCACTTCTGTACTACAAATCCCTACATGTAGATGTTCTCTTCCTCCAGGAAATGCACTTCTTGCCCACTTATAATCCAAAATTTCTACAACACCAATACCCTCACTTTTATTTGGCAAATGGTCCGGGTAAGACTGGGGGATTAGCTATTTGTTTCTCCAAGCGGGTCTCCTTTTTATTGGACAAGCAGATTAGTGACCCAGATGGCCGTTATTTGATATTGGTGGGACATCTGGAGGGCTCCCTGGTCACCTTAATTTCCTACTATGCCCCCAACACGGGTCAATTACCCTTCTTCCAATCCCTGTTGCATACCGTGACCCCTGATCTGGGGGGTGTTGCCCTTTTTGGAGGGGACTCCAATGTAGCTTTGGACTCTATCTTTGATAAAACTAGAAAACTCTCCACCACTCCTAGACGATATCCGAAAACAGGATCTAAGTTGGCTAAAATGCTATTTCACCTTAACTTGATCGACATTTGGCGGGAGCTTAACCCATCCAGGAAGGATTATACTTTCTTTTCTCATGTCCACAATACCTACTCTAGAATAGACTATTTATTTACGACTCCTACTATGTTGCCCCTCTTCCGAGCTAGCAAAATCATAGATGTGGCTTGGTTGGACCACTCCCTGCTCTGGACTTCGTGTGATGCTTTGCAAAGTCAAAGGGGGTCTACACCATGGAGGCTGAACGATTCACTATTAAGTAATCTCTCGGTCTGCTTTGACATTGAACAACACCTCAACAAGTTCTTTCCCTTGAACAATCCTGAGGATATCTCTCCTGTAACTAATTGGGTGGCCTACAAGGTTACAGTTAGAGGATACTTAATTCAAATGGCGTCTCGCCTTAAAAAAAATGCGGAAGCTCTTACGAGCGAAAAGGAGAGGGAGTTGTCCGACCTGCTCGCCCAACATAAACAAAACCTGGACCTGGACCTCAGTGATAGGATTGACTTTGTCCGTCTGGAACTGAACCTTCTGTCTGACCACTGGGGCGGAGAGGAGTCTTAAATTAATAATGACCTCAAACTTCTCACGAAAATGTATGAAAACTGGTTCAATACATTTCTGGCACAATATATACATATAGATCAGGTGGGATTTGTCCCTGGCTGACAGGCAGCAGGCCAGATTAGACAGGCTATAGACCTGGTTTCCTTATTGCAATCTAACTGGGATGGGGTAGGCACTAGGCGAGGTATGCTACTGTCATTGGATTCCTTTTTCACATATTGAGGAGATGGAATTGTGGACTGAGCTTTCTTTTCCTCCTAAGGGTATTATATTCAAATCCCTCGGCTAATATCCTCCCGTGTGGCTGTAAATCCGACACCATCAAAATTGAAAGTGAGACCGGACAGGGATGTCCTCTCTCACCCCTCCTTTTTGTTATAGCTATGGAAACGTTAGCAATAGCTATTCGTTCTAACCCTAACATCTACGGCATTTCAAGTGGAGGCAGAACCCATCAATGTGCGTTATTTGCAGACGATCTTTTGTTATTTATCACAGACGCCATCACGACCCTACCTAATCTATTTGCAACCCTATCCAAATTTGAGTCCATCTCAGGTCTGAGGGTAAATCACTCTAAATCAGAAGCATTAGCTATAAATCTAATGGTTTCTTTAAAGGATGCAGTGCAGCAGTCCTTTCCCTTTAAATGGTGTTCGCAGACACTCCCGTACCTTGGGGTCAAACTTACCTCTGATATCTCTATGCTGTATCAGGCCAACTATGCCCCCCTTTTTACCTTAATAGAACAAGACCTAAAACACTGGCAGGCCCATGATCTTTCCTGGATGGGTAGGTTAGCGGCCATTAAGATGACAGTGCCTTTCTCGAGTTTTATACTACTTCAGGTCCCTACCAATCCCAGTACCATCCACATTTTTTAGGAAGCTCCAATCACTGATTTACAAATTTATATGGGGTAATGGTGGCTGCAGAGTGGCTCGAGCAATGCTGTACACAGTGGGGCGGGGTGGTCTGGGCGTCCCACATTTTCTGTGCTACTACAGAGCCGCCCAGTTGGTCCAGCTGTACCAAATTTTCTCAAACACATATCAACCTGACTGGGTTCGGCTGGAGGCACAAGCTAGTGACTCACTTCCTATGGACCTTCTGATGTGGCTCTCCCCAAAGGAGCGTAGGGCCATCATGAGTCCTTCCTTATTTCACTCTCTACATCTCTGAGACACGTTATGCAAGTTATATCCAATGCAATCTCCTCATTCTCCATTCTCTTATTAATAACCCTCAATTCCCCCCAGGACGGGATTCTCAATAATTTGCATGGTGGATTAACAAGGGCCTCTACAGGATAGCACACTTTATTGATCATAAAAGGATCATAAAGCCTCCCTATTTCAGGGAAACATTAGAGATGCACCCTAGAGAAACTTTTCGCTTGTGCCAAATTACCCATTTTCTGCAGTCTCTCAATAAGGACCAAATGGATATAGTGACTAGAACGCTATTTGAAAATAGATGTATACGCAGTCTTGAATCACATGGATGAATTTCAGAGCTATATCCCCTTTTCAGTAGCCAAAGTAGTTACCAATCAGCATGGGAATAAGACCTGGGTGAGCAGATAGAGGAAGAGGTGTGGGCGCACAGGTCAACCTTGGTACATAAAGGAATACTCAATACCTCTTTAGTAGAAGAGAACTATAAGGTGCTATCCAGATGGTATCTCGTTCCGGCGAGGTTAGCCAAAATCTATCCTGGAGCCTCACCTCAATGTTTCTGTGGTTGTGACCAGGTGGGAGATATGTTCTATGTTTGGTGGTCTTGTCCGAAGGCCCGAAGATTTTGGCTCAGAGTATGCAACTTAATTTATTCAGTGATGGGACAGAACATACTCAAAAATTCCAAAACTGCTTTGTTCGCTGACCTCTCAGGTGAAATCCCTAGGCACCTCCAAACTGTCATAATTTTTCTATTAACAGAAGCTAATCATGATAGCACGAGCACGGAAATCACCCCTGATCAATATCACGCTGATTAAACACAAAATATCCTGGATTATGATCAATGAAAAACTAACGAGTATTCTTATGGGGCGTACACACGGTCGGACTTTTCAGCTACAAAAGTCCAACGGACGCTGACGGACTAAAGCTGGCTGGTAATCCGATCGTGTGTGGGCTTCTCCGGACTTTCAACGGACTTTTTCAGCCTCAAATCCGACGGACTTTAGATTTGAAACATGCTTCAAATCTTTCCGACGGACTCGAGTCCGGTCGAAAAATCCGCTCGTCTGTATGCTAGTCCGACGGACAAAAACCCACGCTAGGGCAGCTATTGGCTACTGGCTATGAACTTCCTTATTTTAGTCCGGTGTACGTCATCATGTAAGAATTCGACGGACTTTTGTGTGATCGTGTGTAGGCAAGTCTGTTCGTTAGAAAGTCCGCCGCAAGTCCGTCGAAAGTCCGCCAAAAGTCCGTCGAAAGTCTGTCGGACAGGCTGTCGGACTTTTGTAGCTGAAAAGTCCGACCGTGTGTACGCCCCATTAGAGACAGGCAAACCAAATTTGAAAAGATATGGAACCCAGGGATTAAATACCTCTTGGCCCTTAGGGGCTGGGGTGCCCTGGGGTCAGGGACCCGGATCGAGAGATCTGCTGTTTGCTCTTTTTCTCCCTCCTATTTTTCTCTCTTCTCTCTTTTCCTCTTCTCTCTTTTCCCCTTTATTAATCACCAATGTTCTTTATATAGATCCATACAGAGAGTTCGCAGAGCCTCCCTCCATTCTACTCATTTAGGGGAACAAGGCATGGAACCAGGGGCGGACTGACCATTGAGCCACTCGGGCACTGCCCGAGGGCCCTGGGCCACTAGGGGGCCCCATCAGGGTTGCCAGCCTCAGTAAAAGCAGGGACAGTATGTATAAATCTGTGTTTTTTTACAACTGTCTGTGTATACTGTGTGTACATGTATGTGTATACTGTGTGATTGTATACTGTGTGTGTATATACTGTGTGGCCCCATAATCTCTGATTGCCTAGGGGCCCCATAATCTCTGATTGCCTAGGGGCCCCATAATCTCCTATTGCCCGGGGGCCCCATAATCTCCTATTGCCCGGGGGCCCCATGAGTTGTCAGTCCGCCCCTGCATGGAACCTTGAGGTACTGAAAGTAATCTTTGTAGCCAAAATTCCTACGTTTCTTTGATTGTTGCTGTGATACCTTTGGATTGTTACTGTGACATTCTTTCATAGATAAGTTTCCATTTGATGTCTGTAATAGGGTGACTAAACTCATTGAGCAAACGGTAGCTTAATTTAGAGGACTCTGCCTTTTAGGTTTCTCTATTTGGATCCTGTCTAGAACGCTCGGGCTCTTGATTGTGTCGGAGGGAGTACCCTCCCTTGATATTTGTCTAAACACATTGGTATGTCTGTACTTTGTTAAACTTTTTAATAAAAATCTACGTGAAAAAAAAAAACCTGGAAAATAAAAAGGTATTCTACACTTATGTTTCCATGCATAGTAATAACATAACCAAATTTATAGTAAAATCTCTATAGTAAAATGTACCATTCTCCATGTACAGTACTGTATACACATTAGGAAAGTAATCTAAGCATTACTAAGGAGTGTGAAGCTAGTCCAGGAGTTGCCAGCCACCCATTCCAGATTTTCTCAAAACTATTGAGACAGTCTCTATGTTAGAACACCATTTTTTCTCTGAGCAAGTTATTAAGCTGAATTATTCGATTGTTGGGGAATTACAGTAGGAGATATCCATTTTTGAGCAATTGAAACTATGGGGACATATGTTTCTACAGTGATGGTTTCCTCATGTTACATGCTGTTTGGATCTCTCAAGAGTGGCACCTCAAAAATAAGGTTAATATATTTACAATCCCCCTCCAGTACTGGTGGAGTTTGGGGCATCTCCATAACATTTGTATCAAAATCTGCTGATCCTTTATTACTTTGTGGCTCTCTGTACACTTCCTTTGAAACTATTTTTTCAGAGTGTGATACATTCTATGAAGTATAAACAAATACATAAGCCTATGCGAAGAGGAGAGAGAGACAAATTTACGCGCATATATGTAACAGAAAAAAGTAGAAGGATGAAGGGAGCTGGTATGTATTAAAGCGGTGTCAGAAACCATGAACCAGACCAAGACAGAAGTACAGTAAAATCACACTTCTTTATTAATAAAAATAAAAAGGTAAATAGAATAAGCGTAGTCAAAGCATAGCCAGAGTCCAGTAAACGGATCGGGTAGTCAGCCAAGCCAGAGTTCAGTAACCAGATCGGGTAATCAGCCAAGCCAGAGTTCAGTAACCAGATAGGGTAATCAGCCAGGTCAGAAGTCAGAGATCCAAGTAGAGGAACAGTAAGCAGGATAACGAGCCAGAAGGGATGTCAGCAAAGCCAGCCTTTAAACAGGAATGCAGGAGATGGTTTCATGTGATGTGACCAAGGTGAAGGCAGGAATGAAGTGAGCTGAAGATCTTTAAGTAGGCAGGACTGACGAGCAGATCCACAACAGCTGGTTAACTGTGGAGAGAGATGAGAGCTGGCAATTAGCCGACAGCTGAGCGGCCAGGTCAGAGAAGGAAGGGCTGAGCCAGCCCTGACAAATGGAGCTCCACCCAAAAGAAGAAGCTCTGCTTATTTGCCTCCTCCCCCCTCTCTGCTGCCACATTAGGCACCTTCTAGGGGTATCTGTTTTTGACAGGTACCCGCTGACTTTGCCGCGGCAAACTCATCCGGAAGTTCGGCCCTCCTCCTCCTTCCCCCGCCGCCGGGTCATTTACAAAGTGTAGCAGGAAGCCGGCTGTGAAGCCACAAGGCTTCACTGACGGTTTCCCTTAGCGGAGATGGTGGCGGCAGCATCTGAGAGCTGATTGAAAAATTGGCTCAGGTGAAGATGGCGCTGGATTCGTGGCCAGGTAAGTGTCCTAATATTAAAAGTCAGCTACGGTATTTGTAGCTGCTGACTTTTAATTTTTTCTAAAGGAGCCCTGAGCTCCACTTTAGCTCACCAACTGATCAGATTTAAGCCATGTGGGTTTATTCTTAGTTAAACCATGAAAAAAAAAAATATTGTAAATATTGTGTAAAAATTCATTATTGTCTGGAGTTATGCAATAAAAGGTGTGTTTGTGTTTGGGGGGGGATTCATAGGTGTTCATTGATCGGGGGAAGAATGTCCACAGGTATTCACCAATGAGAGGAATCAAAGAGGGAAAGCCTGCCCTGACAGAGTTCCTGGTGGCAGAGAGACTGCTATGTAGAAGCTTGCCCTGGTAGTGGGAGATTCTGAGCAGAGCTACCTAGAGAGCAGGGGCGGTATGTCCATTAGGGGAGCAGGGGCGCAGCCCCCCTATCCATTCATCCAGTCCCTTGCAGGACACCGGATGCATGAATTCCAATAGGGGTGTGTGTGGTTTTTTTAAGCACCTGATTTGAGCCAGAGACTCTAATAGGCTTCAAAATAGGTTGGGCTCGGAGCGCAGAGAATGAAAACTGAGCCCATCCAGGTGTGTTACAATAGCAAATGAATATTCGCTAAGATTGGCTGAAAGGACAGGTGATCCTATTGGACGCCTAGGAGGAGGAGACAGATGGCTAAAGCGAGGAGGAGGAGAGGAAACAGGAGCCACTGCCCAATGCCTGCCATCTTCCACCTAGATGGGGTAAGTCCCGACCCGACGGGAGACAGAGAGCGGGCATGGGGGGAGGAGGGTTTAGGTGCCACTGGCCACTGGGGGGGTGGGGGAGTGGTTATTTGCCACCCCCTCAAAAAAAAAAACACCAGCCACCACTGCTAGAGAGGCTCATCTTGCATCAACAAACAGGGCTGACATAGGGCTGCCACAAACAGCTTGACAAAAGCAAGCAATGCTCCTGATTTTGAGCATTGTCTATGATTATATCATACTTTTTCTTCTCTTTAAGAGTAGTGATAATTTCCCAGTGCTCAAATCACCCTTTCAGTAGGTGGCAATGCTATACTCAGAAGCACCACATCAGCGTTAATTTTGACGTCAAATTTCGATTTAATTTTAGTCAGTCTTTTTTTTATGTAATCTTTATTTATGACAACAAAAATGACAAATTATGAGGATACACATAATGAACTTTGTCCTCAACATACTGTGAGGTCATGGACATCTTTCCAATGCTATGATGACCTTTCCCAGAAGTGGGATAGACTACCTAGCTGGTATAGAGGCTACCTAGGCTTGTGGTGGTGTGGTTAGGCAAGTATGTATTGCCTCACGGAATGAGTGACCAATCTAGGTTTCCAAGTCTAATAAAAAGCCCACTCCTGCATGTCCTCAGTGGAGAGGGGGGACTCTCCGGCTAGTGTCTGGCCCACGGACAAGCAAGAGAAAGGCATCGCACCATTATGGGACCCGTCTCCATTACAGTAAGGAGAAGGAGCTTTAACCATTATAAAAGTGGTCCTACTAGTGGTGAAGTGCCTAATTTCCACTAGGTAGCATGGTCTAGATAATTGTGTGAATCCAAAACATATTATAGAAACCAAAAAAGTAAAGAAGACAGGGAAAATATGAGAAAGAGGGAAAGGAAGAGAAGGAGGAGCCCTCTCCTCCTGGCACGCACCCATGTTCCTGCTGAGAAATTACATAATTGCTCACAACCAGCGATACGCTTTTCAAAGAAGATTAAGGTGTGTGATGGGAGGGCCCGTGGTACCCAGAATCCCTTGGAAAGGTTGGGAAACCCTTGTTTCAGCTCCCCATGCACCTCTTATGTCTAAGTCACCCTGTGCCATCCTGGATACGTCAATGGCTAACGCGTTTCGGGGGTGAGCCCCTTTCCTCAGAGCCTAAGTGGGTGGTAACTGAGCATCTAGACACTTGAGCGCAGGAGAGAGTTTTTTCTTTTTTGTTTTCCTCCCTAAATTCAGTCAGCCGTTCCAGAGTGGTATCTAGAAAGGCAAGCTGGTTAGAGTTAGGGGCATATACGTTTGTAAAGGTGTATAGTGTCTTGGCTATTTTCCCTTTCAGGAAGACAAACCTGCCCAAGGGGTCTTAAAAATGTTCTATAGGTTCAAAGAGCCCCTACCCTTTTCAGTTCCAACCATAGTTTGCTTTGTTTGTGTGGAGAGCAAAGACCCCTAACATTGTAAGATATTACCTTAACAGACGCCATGAAGGCCCAGGGATACCGTCAGACCGGAGGAGCACCACTGATCATGGCATGAGCAATGCGGTGAGTAGCGTGCCTTGGAGTATACCGAGTGGAGAAAAGGAAGGGAGCGGAGAAGAAAAGAAAAAAAAACCACAACACATTAACATATAAATCAACGCAATTGAACAGGATAGGATATACAACCTATCATAGCAGGTGGAGTCTAACTGGCCTGCTATATAATTAGTCAGTGAGCCCGGCACAGGGCACCCCTCAGTTACAAGAAGGGCCCTGGGCCATGGCCCACTATCCCATATAGGGTTTACACCAAGTGTGGGTAGGCCTACTGGGAGGACAGAAGCCAGCATGGGGAAAATGAAGAACCCACTCCCCTCCCATCACCTCTACAGAGTATTAATAATCAAACAGGGGACACCAATTGTTCATGTCCCGAGTCCAACATCTGGGGCAGGGAGAATATGCCGGGAACCTAAGGGAAACAACAGCGGCACTGTCCCATTAGTGAAACCCGAGTTTGGGACCGAGGCTTCCCTGCCTGGACCTTCAAGGCTAGGAGTGGTTAGGCCCAGATAGAGAGGGCATTGGAATCACCCTGAGCCATAAGGTAAAGTTCCATCAGTCCCTGGTGGTAGAAGGGCTGGGAGAGGCACTGGTAGTACGGTGTCTGTTGCCCCTAGAGCGACCTTTGCCTCTTGCAGTTTGCCATGGCTGGGGGAAGGAGAAAGCAGGTAAATCCGGGTCTCTTCTCCAGTCCGGAAAGTCCACATCTCCGAGCTTCAAAGCAGAGAGGAAGTGTGGTAAATCATCTTTACTGCGTAGTGTAACTTGTCACCCCTCTTTCAGAACTTGCAGGCTAAAAGGGAAACCCCAGCGGTAGATAAGGCCTGCATCTTGAATGGCCATTAGCATGGGACGCAGAGCTCTGCATTGCATAAGGGTGCACCTGGAGAAATCTTGGTACAAAAACAGCTTTGCCCCATCAAAATCAAAGTATGGTTTGTTCCGCATTTTTTGCATTATGCGATCTTTCAGAGTGTACTTATGGAGCTTACAGATAATGTCCCGTGGGGACTCAGGATCCTGTGAAGGCGGCTTCAGAGCTCTGTGTGCCTGATCAATTTCTACCGGGGCAGTGTCTGGAAGTCTCAATATTTCCCTAAATACTCCGATCAGGGATGGGATGATATCTCTGGGTGCAGTGGCCTTTGGCATGCTGCGGATGCGTATATTGGCACGTCTGCTGCGATTTTCAAAATCATCCAGCTGGGATATCAGGTATCACATTTTATGGTCTTGTGCAGTGCATTTTTCCTGCAGCTTAGCGATGTGGGGAAGGGTGTCATCAAAACGCTGTTCTAGAGTCTCCATCCTGCCCCCCAGGTGCATGGTATCTGCTTTCAGCTGTGCAATGTCCTGTGTGAAAGCCTTTTCTATCTTGGCTGTGAAACACTCCAGGTCCTCTCTAGTGGGGAGAGACCAGAGGTCGCCATCCCCCAGCAAGTCTGTAGGGTAAGGGTCATGCTCTAGTGAAGACACTGAGCCTGGGGATGCAGGGGGAGCAGAGTCACTCACCGACCGCATCGATGGGATCGGGGATGCCGCCATCTCAGGGACTGGAGCCACGTGTTGCCGAGCGGCCTTCTTCTCCGGCGCCATCTTGGGTCCTCCCTTCCTGGACCAACGGGTCTCCAGGAAGTACATGCCTCGCCCGATCTGTCCTCAGTGGCTGGGAGAGTGCCCGCGAACGTTGTGACATGATTGGAGCCAGTTACAGCCAGATTTGTCCCCATGTAGCTGATAGAAGCTGCGGTGAGAGCGGAGCTGAGGGAGATCACGTCCTCACTTCTCCATAGTTTGGCCACGCCCCCTAGTCATAGTCTTTTGACTAAAATACCATTTTAGTTTTGGTCGTATTTTAGTCATCTGAATTGTTTGAGTCATATTTTAGTAGATTAAAATCTCCAGTACATTTTAGTTGACTAAAATCATTTAAAGCGATATTAAAGCCTTGTTTTTTGTTTTGTTTTTTTAAATAACAAACATGTTATACTTACCTGCTCATTGCAATGGTTTTGCACCAAGCAGTCCGGATCCTCCTCTTCTTGGGTCCCATGCCGGCGCTCCCGGCCCCTCCCTCCTGTTGAGTGCTCCCACAGCAAGCAGCTAGCTCTGGGGCAAACAAGCAGGGGCGCTCGCGAGCTGTGGCTCTATGTGTCTATTCACACATGGAGCCGTGGCTCAGTTCCGCCCCCTCCATCTACTAATTGGCTCACTGGCTGTGATTGACAGCAGCAGGAGCAAATGGCTCCCACTGCTGCCAAAAATCAATCAGGAGTGCGAGTCCCCAGAGAAGCAAGGCTCTCGTGGACATCGCTGGCTTGAGAGGGGGATCAGGTAAGTATTGGGGGGCTGAAGGGGCTGCTGCACACAGAAGGTTTGTTTACCTTCATGCATAGAATGCATGAAGGTAAAAACCTTGTGCCTTTACATGGGTTTAGTTAAATGAAAATGCATTATTTAAGCATCTCTAGAATTTCCAAACTCATTATATACTAATGGAGTAAAAATCGAATAACATGTAGTGGGGGTGGGGAAGTAAATGGCAGTGAGGGAGTGCACAGGGCAGAGAACTGGTCTGGGGAGGCTGTTATTTTACATAGTGCTAAGCACTGCTACCATGCTGGGAGGGGAAACACTCACCACGGGGTTTGCAGGTCATTGTTCCAGAACTCCCAGGCAGCAGGCAGACAGAGGCAACCTGCGACTCTCTGCCAATACAGCTTATCAAGGGGCTGAGGCTTTAAAAGATAGGCGGAGCGCTGATGAAAGTTCAGGTAGGTAAACGTCCCTCCCTCACAGTTTTTTTTCCATTTTCATTCGTTGATGAAAATTGTAATTGATTTTCATCATAGTTTTTGTCAAATTACCTAATTTGAATTTTAACCTGTTGCTGTCCAGCCGCGTTGTTATACGAAGGCAGGTTGGCACGGCTGTACGTCGGCTGCTTTAAGAGCTGTGGGAGGTACGAGCGCCAGCGGCGCGATCCCGGAGCCGATGCACGTGGCCAGTGGCCGCGATGTCCACCGGCCCCCTGCGATCTCTCCACAGAGAGCCAGAACGGGGATCTGACAAAGTAAACAGACAGATCCCCATTCTGATAGGGGAGGAGAGAGAGATCTACTGTTCCTAGTGATCAGGAACAGCAATCTCTCTCCTCCTCCAGTCAGTCCCATCCCCCCACAGTTAGAAACACCTCCCAGGGAACACACTTAACCCCTTGATCGCCCCCTAGAGTTAACCCCTTCCCTGACAGTGACATTTACACAGTAATCAGTGCATTTATATACCATGTTTCTGCGAAAATAAGCCTGGGTCTTATATTAATTTTGGCAATAAAAGACACAGTAGGGCTTATTTTGGGGGTAGGTCTTACCATGTAATGTGCTGTCTTCTCCCCCCCCCCCCCTCTCTCTCCCTGCCTGACAGGCATCCCCAGTGTGAACTGAGTTAAAATGCTTGTAATGTACAATGTGTGTGTTTCTATAATTGTGCCAAATACCTTCGTTATATCGCCGCTCTGCGCTTCTGTGACCCGCCGGAGCTCTCTTCCCCTGCAATTATATTACAGAAACACACACATTGTACATTATATACTACTGTAATAGACTGAATTATAGGATTTTACAAGCATTTTTAACTAGGGCTTATTTTCGGGGTAGGGCTTATATTGCAGCCCTCCTGGAAAATACCGCTAGGTCTTATTTTCAGGTAGGTCTTATTTTCGGGGAAACACGGTAGCACTGATCACTGTATGAATGTCAATGGTCCAAAAAAAGTTTCAAAAGTGTCCGATCTGTCCGCCGCAATGTCGCAGTCCCACTAAAAATTGATGATCACCGCCATTACTAGTAAAAAAAATAATAATAATAACAATGCCATAAATATATCCCCTATTTTGTAGACACTATAACTTTTGCGGAATGTAGAGTTGCACCAATACCACTTTTTTAAGAGAAGTACCAATAATACTTTTTTCAAGTACTTGCAATACCGATTACAGATACTTTTTTTTATGTCATGTGACAGCGGCACATGTTTTACAATTTAATTTTTTTACAATGCTTTCTTTTTTGGGGAGGGGGGGGTGTCAGTGTTTTTTTTGTTTTGTTTTTTAGAATTTAACTTTGAAATATTTATTACAATTTTTTTTTAGCCCTGTTGGGAGGGGGGGCTTTGGTAAAATAACAGGGGTCTAAACAGACCCCTGACATCTCCCCTTTGAGTCAGGAAAGAGACTGAGGACAGAGATTCCCCAGTCCCTTTCTCTGCAGCCTCAGCTGCACTGAAAATGAATGGACAGAAGATAAGAGGCTCCTCTCCATTCATAAACTGAAGCATTGTAAACACAGATTACGATGTTTCAGTTATGATGAATGGACAGAGTCAGTGATCACTGATTCTGTTCATTTAGAAAAGGAAGGAGCCGGTAAATGACAGATTTACCGGCTCCTTCCTCCGCTCTCCATCCTGACAGATCCGGGGCAGGGGGAGAGCGGTGGAGGAGCCGGAGAGGACACAGGGGGACCAGGGGGAGGACAGGGGGGGACTGAAGGAGGACATGGGGGGACCGAAGGAGGAGCCGGAGAGACGGGAAGGACGCCGGGGGACCTGGAGGACAGGGGGGACCGAAGGAGGACATGGGGGGACTGGAGGAGGAGCTGGAGAGCCGGGAAGGATGCAGGGGGACCCGGAGGACCCAGCAGGGGACCCGGAGGATAAAATGGATCGGGACACGGAGAGCCAAGGAGGACACAGGGGGACAGCCAGGGGTGATCGGTGCGGCAGTGGGGGGGTTACATGCACCGATCTCCCTGACAGCCGCAGGAGGGAAAGGAGGAGAAGCGGCTGTCAGAAAAGCTATAAAGGGAGATCAGTGCTTGTAACTCCCCCCCACCACCGCACCGATCTCCCTGAGGCTGCCTAAGTATCAGGGCAAGCATCAGAGCATTTGCACCAGTACAAGTACTGGTGCAAATGCTTGGTATCGGCACTATCGGTACTAGTATCGGTATCGGTGCAACCCTAGCACAAATCAATCAATATACACTTATTGCAATTTTTTTTACCAAAAATATGTAGAATACATATTGACCTAAACTGATGAAGAAATTTTTAATTTTTTTGGGGATATTTATTTTAGCAAAAAGTAAAAAAATATTTTATTTTTTCCAAAATTGTCAGTCTTTTTTGTTTTTAGTGCAAAAAATAAAAACCGCAGAGGTGATCACATACCACCAACAGAAAAAGGGAAAATTGAATACTTACCTTTCTGTAATTTTCCCTTCCTGGTTCCTATCAATGGCAGCATACACATTGTTGGTTGCTCCTCCTCAACCAACCCACAGGACCAATTTTAACTCTATAAAAGAAAGAGTCAGCCCCAGCCCCCCTTATATGCCATTCTTGTAATTAGACTCAAACATTTAAGGATTATAGAAAGGGAAGGCGTATGCTGCCATAGATAGGCACCAGGAAAGGAAAATTATGGAAAGGTAAGTATTCAATTTTCCGTTTACCTGGTTCCTTCATGGCAGCATACACATGGTAAATAACTCGCTCACAGGAAGGGTTGCTGCAAAAAACATTTTAATTTCGATTATAGAGCAGACAACTGCAAAGTCACGTGAAGTAAGTGCGGCTGGATCTAGACAATAGTGGGTCATGAATGTGGTGAAAGATGACCAACTTGCCGCATGACAGATAGTTTCTGGAGAGACTCGCGCTAAAGCCGCCCAGGAAGATGCCATTCCCGGTGTTGAGTGAGCATTGATTGATTTTGGAAACGGAAGACCACTAGCCCGATATGTTCTCTGAATGAGACGTACAATCCAACTTGCCAAAGTTGTCTTTGATGCTGCCATTCCTCTTCTTGCGCCTTTAGGGATCACAAAGAGACATTGATCTTTACGAAAAGATTGTGTCAGCTCAATGTAATGTCGGAGAGTCCTTGCCATGTCCAGCTCGTGCAGCTTTGATGTTGCTTGATCTTCCCCAAAAGCTGGGAGCACCCATTCTTGGTTAATATGGTATACAGAGGGAACTTTAGGAACAAATTGGTGAATCGGTTGGAGGACCACCCTGTCTGAAAAAAATGTAATGTAGGGGTCTTCAGCTCCTAAGGCTTGGATCTCTGAGACCCTTCGACCAGAGGTGATGGCGATTGGAAATGCTGCTTTGAAAGTAATGTCTTCTAGAGAGCATTCTTCCGTAGGCACGAATGGAGGAGTATCAAAGGCAGATTGCATTTTGGATATAGTCTTAATCTAAGGACTGCCCTCAAAATACATTCTATTGGTCTAGAGGTCTAGAGCCCATCTGGTGTCTGTTAGAGCTGATAAGGCTAAGACCTAAACCTTCAGGGAGCTAAGTCCCAGGCCTAAATCTAACCCCTTTTGTAGAAACAAAAGAACTTTGTGAACCCCTGGCTTTAACGTATTAAAATCGTTAGTTTCCGCAAATTCTGAACATTTTTGCCAAATCTTGTAGTAGGTGCTATTGGTGGAAGCTTTTCTGGCTTGAAGCAATGTCTGTATTACTCTGTGGGAGCAAACCTCTTTTCCACCCTCTCCCGCTCAATTTCAAGACCCTCAAATCCAGGATTTCTGGATGTGGATGGAAGAGGTTCCCCTGGGACAGAAGGTTGTGTATGACCGGAAGTGTTAACGGATTGCAAAGAGTCAGCTTGGTCAATAGAGTAAACCAGGGTCTTCTCGGCCAGTAAGGGATTACTGCTAAGATGGATACTTTTCTTCTGTTAGGCATTGAAGAAATCTCAGTATCAGAGGGATCGGAGGGAATGCCTATCCTACTTGGAAGATCCATGGTTGGACAAGGGCATCCACCCTTACTGAATCCCAGACTGGAAACCTTGTGAAGAAGCGGGGTGTTTTGGCATTAAGAGGAGACGCAAAAAGGTCTCTTTAAGGGCTGCCCCATTGGTGGCAGATCCATTGGAAAACCTTCTGGTTCAAGGACCATTTACTGTTGTTGATGAACTTTCTTGATAGGCGATTTGCCAGGTGATTTTTGAGAGCTGGGATATAAGATGCTCTGAGGTTGGTGAGATTCCTTTCAGCCCAGACTATTATCGGGTACCTCGTTGGACAACGACCATGCTGTTCACCCCCCTTGGTTCTGGACATAGGCTACTGCCGATTTGTTGTCCATCTGTAGCAAGATGGACTTGCCTCTCAGAGAGGGTGCCAGATGAGATATCACCATCCAGGCTGCTTTTAACTCCAAAATGTTGGACACTATGCCTTCCATGTCGAACTGCCATTTCCCCTGGATCAACTGATTTTTGAAGTGGGCGCCCCAACCCAGACAACTTGCATCTGATGTAAGAGTGATCCAAAAGATGTGGCCAAGATGGCAATGATTTAACAGATTGTGGGGTCTTGTCCACCACCATAGACAGTATTTCATCAAACTCGTAATCAGAATCTTCTGAGATAAGGGTCCCCTCTTCCACTGGGAAAGAAACCCTAGCTGAAAAATGCGGAGATGCCACCAGGCCCACTTCACCATGCATGAGGAAAAGGATCCCAGGAGACTAAGACACTTCGCTGCTGACATGGTTCTGCTTGCCATAGCTCTCGCTACTTTGGCTATGATTAGAGGGATCTTTTCTGGTGGGAGTGACACCGCTCTCTTCAAGGTATTGAACAATGCCCCAAGGTATATCATTTTTTGTGCTGGGAAAAACTGACTCTTCGGGTAGTTTATTAGCCAACCGTATTTTGTTAGTGTGACCATGACTTCCTTTAGGTGTGTTTGGAGCGTTTCTTTGTGTTGAGACAGGATCAGTATATCGTCCAGAATATAGTGTAGGATATGTATCCCCTTCTCCCAAAGAGGAGCTAGAATTGCCACCAACACCTTCGTAAAGGTTCTGGGGGCTGTCGATATGCCAAAAGGCAGACATTGAAACTGTAGATGAAGTTCCCCTACTTTGAATTGTAGAAGGGGCTGGAAATCGTGATGAATTGGAATATGTAGGTAAGTGTCTGTGAGGACTATAGAGACCATCCAATCCTCCGCACTGCTAGGATTACCGTATTGAGAGATTCCATTTTGAAATCTTCTAGACTGATGAATTTGTTTAATCGCTTTAGGTCCAGAACCAGCCTCCAACCTCCTGTTTTTTTGGGTACTAAAAAGATTGGGGAGTAAAACCCAAAAAACTTTTCTGACTCCGGAACTGATATTACTGCTTCTTGATGTCTGTACATACTGGATAAGAATTTCCTGTTTTTCTCTGGAGCTCGGGATCTTGGCAGCGGGTGGTGCGTGAACCTCCAGAAGTACCCGTGGAGTATTGTGGAAGTGACCCACTAATCTGTGCAAGTTTTCACCCAAACTTGAGCGAAAGTCCTGAGACGAGCCCCCACTGGACCGGTTTGGGTGGGCAGGAAGTCAAAAAGACTATTGGTTTTCGGTTGTAGTAAATGTAGTCTTCAGTTTTCCCAACTTTAAGAAGGTAGCCTGGGAACTTCTCTATATTCTCTCCCTGGCCTATATGACCTGGTGTCCTTGTTCCTCTGTTGAAAGGAAGGGCGAGCTGCAAACTTTTTCATCCTGTTCCCATCCTGAGTTATTAGGCCACTCTTTCCCCCTGTTACTCTGATAATGGCCATAACAAGCTTTTCGCCAAGAAGAGCTTTTCCGTCATAGGGTATACGGCACCATGTTTGTTTGGAGGAGCGTCCGCTGACCATGGTTTTACCCAATGTGCTCTTCTGGCGGTCGCTGAGTAGCATGGCTCCTGTGGAACATCTCAATGTATCGATGGCAGCTTCAGCCATAATATCTGAAGCCAATTTTAATCATTTTAATCAAGGGCTTTAATAATCTCATCTGACTCGATACCCTGCTTAAAAGCTAACTCAATATTATCAGTCCAAGCCTTTGTCGCTCTGGAAACCGAAGTCAGAGCCACAGCTGGTTTACAAGCCCCTCCAGCTGCTTGATAAGCTTTTTTGAGGTCTGCGTCAATTTTGCGATTGAGCACGTCTTTAAAGGAAACTGCATCTTCTAAGGGCAGTGTTGTATTTCTTCCTAACCTTATGATAGAAGCATCTACTGATGGTAAGGCTCCACCCCACTTCCCTTACCTTGGGCTGGCTCCATAAAAAAAAAGCATGAGTCTGTTCCTACAAGAGGGAACCAAGATGGCTGCCGACAGCTTTATGAAGCCACCGCGCATGCGCCTATGGCGTCACATCTCACACCACGTTGCTCCGCCTCTGAAGGGGATAAACTAGTCCCGGGAGGCGCGTGCGAAGTGCCGCAGATAATACACAGCGAGGGGAGGCATGCGGCCACGCATTGCAGTATAGTTACTGCCATTCCAGGAAGCTCTCTTGTGCCAATGAGATAAAGGAGCAGTAAGGAACTGACGAGAGCCCAAAACAGGCGGGGGCTGTCCTTATATAGGAGCAGTTTTCTCAGCAGAGACAAGGAGGGAATACCTGAGCTCCTGAGCCTAAAAAGATCCACAGAAAATGGGTTCTCAAACATTTGGCGCCTTTAGCAGCCTAAATTATGGAACTCCATATACAGGGGAGCATGAAACTGCAATGGTTGTACCAACATACTGGTATAGTAAGGGCTGTATCCAGATGATCCATGATCCTGCAGGTTTGAGGACAGAAAAAAGAATGGTGTGTGAGGGGGCTGACTCTTTCTTTTATAGAGTTAAAATTGGTCTTGTGGGTTGATTGGGGGCGGAGCAACCAACCATGTGTATGCTGCCATGAAGGCACCAGGAAAGCTCTATTTGTGGGAAAAAAGGACATACATTTTGCATGACCGTGCAATTGTCAGTTAACCGCTTGCCGCCCGCCATCCGTCATATGACGGCCAGGCGGCGCGGCTCTCGTTCTGGGAGGGGTCATATGATGCCCTGCCCTTTGAACAGGGAATGTGCACGATCGTGTGTGCACATCCCTGCACCCTCGGGGGTGGCGTGTCACGGACGCACCGCTCGCCACCAGGGGGGTGAATAGCCATTGGGCATGGCTGTTTACCACGTGATCGGCCGTGATGAAGTCACGGCCGATGACAGATGGTACTGCCCCCATTGTCCACGGCGCATGCGCACGTTTGGGAGCGCGCCGCACGTGCACATCGGTGGCGGCGTGTTCCCGGGAACACTGCTAGTCACCGACGATGGTAAACTGCCATTGGCCAGCGGCTGTGATCGGCTGTGATCCCATCACCCATCAGTGACCATCATCCATTACCCATCACCCATCAGTGATCATCAGCCATTACCCATCAGTGACCGTCAGCCGTCACCCATCAGTGACCGTCATCCATCAGCCATCACCCATCAGTGAACATCAGCCACCACCCGTCACACATCAGTGACGTCAGCCATTACCCGTCACCCATCAGTGACGTCAGCCAATACCCGTCACCCATCAGTGACGTCAGCCATTACCCGTCACCCATCAGTGACTATCAGCCATTACCCATCACCCATCAGTGACCGTCATCCGTCACCCATCAGTGACCGTCACCCATCACCCATCAGTGACCATCAGCCATCACCCGTCACACATCAGTGACGTCAGCCATTACCCGTCACCCATTAGGGACGTCAGCCATTACCCGTCGCCCATCAGTGACCATCAGCGGTGCACCCATCACCCATCAGTGACCGTCAGCGGTGCACCCATCACCCATCAGTGACCATGGCCTGTCACCCGTCTGTGACCATCACCCGTCTGTGACCATCACCCGTCAGTGACCATCACCCGTCACCGTCCGTGGCCTGTCACCCATCAGTGACCATCGCCTGTCACACCGTTATCACCTATCAGTGAACGTCACCTGCCACCTGTCACACAGCCATCAGAGTCATGTCCAAAAGAGTTTACGCGACGCACTGACTCATCGCACATTTGTAACATTGTTATAAATGTGCGATGAGTCAGTGCATCGCCCGTTCCCTTGACGATGTCTTCGTGAGACGAAACGTATGTCGGATGGTTGATGCGCTGACGTCATCGCAGTATATACCGTACCTCGTCCTGAACGGGTGCCCATTAGCCGGCCAGCTGCAGTGATTTTATATGCCTTTATCTCTGGTTCACATGTAAGTGCAATCTTTATTTACATTAAATCTTGGTCTCAACCATTTTACACTATGGAGAGCCGTTGTTTTATTTTATTTCTGGGTCCTGCCTATTGAATGTCGGGTTGGATTGGGTTGCCTTGTTTGGGTCCTGGTCCCTCATTAAAAGCCGTGGTGTGAGTCCTGGTCCTTCATTCGAAAGCCGTGGTGTGACGTTTCCTGTATTGACCATCAGGTTGCTGTACAAGCTTACTAAAGCTTGCCATCTGGTAAGCGTTTAATACACGCAGTGGTGGATTCCTTCGCATGCTGGTGTTTTGTGATTGAATATTTTTATCCGTACATCTTTGGCTTGGACTCTTTTCTCCCTTCTATCTGGACTGATTATCCATTTACTTACGTTTTTTCACTATTTGGATGTTATTTTTTGAATCCTTCAGGGCTTTTTTGTTTACATATATATTACTTTATATGTTTGTTCACTGATTTTTAGCGCTGCTCACGTTTTATATTATTTACTGTTTTGTGCATATCCCACATATTTTGAGCTGCTGCTTTGTAATTTTTTTTTGTTACCAGGTAGCGCGGTATATATATTTTTTATTTACTGTTTATGGGCCTCACCCTAAACATGGGGCTTACAAAAAAAAATGAAGGACATGCCTATTGGTCCACCAACCCCATCCACAACATGCCCATTTATTGTGCCGTAAGGGCCAGGTCCCGATACAAAATGATAATGCACTTTCTTCATTTTAGCGACAACACCCAGTGCCCTCCCTGCAATCATCCAAATTACGACAAATTATATAAACTTCGCCCACTGATAAATTTCTTTTCCCAACAATTTGCAGAACTCTATGTCCTCAATCAGAATATATGTGTGGATGAGTCCCCGGTACCCTTTTCAGGACGGCTAGGAATAAAGCAATATATTCCTAGCAAAAGGGCCAGATACGGAGTAAAATTATACAAGCTCTGTGAGAGAGCCATGGGATATTTGTATGCGTTCTGCATATATGAAGGAAAAGATTCCCAGCTCCAGCCCCCTGAGTGCCCGGACTACATGGGCACAACTGGAAAGATTGTATGGGACTTGGCATACCCAATTCTGAACAAAGGATATCACATATACCTTGACAATTTTTACACTGGCCTGCCCCTTTTCAAACACCTATATATTGCAAAAACCCTGGCCTGCGCAACCTCCAGAAAAAATAGGAAGGGCTTCCCACAATCTCTAGCAAACAAAAAGCTACAAAGGGGGGAAAGAGCAGCATTGAAATGCAACAAAGTGCTGGCCTTGAGGTGGAAGGATAAAAGGGACGTGCACATGGTGTTCACCATCCATGACGACACTACAATTGAGGTTCAAAGAAGACGAGGTCCCATTGAAAAGCCAGTATGTGTCCAAGATTATAATCTCTACATGGGGGGGGGGTGGATTTCAATGATTAAATGATTCAGCCCTATTTGTCGATAAGGAGGTCCCAATTCTGGTACAAGAATGTAGCAATTTATCTCATCCATTTAGCCGTTTATAATTCCTACGTAGTCTACTCCAAATCCACAGAAAGCCCTGCCCCCTTCCTACAATTCATAGAAGAAGTTGTTACATCCCTCATCTATCACCAAAGACCCCCCCAGAAGACCTTCACTCTGAGGCTGTTTGCCGACTTCATGAGCGCTACTTCCCCTTTAACATTCCACCATCTGAAGCAGGCCGAAAACGGCAAAAAAAATGTTGCGTGTGCACCAAAAGAGGATTTTGAAAAGATACCAGCTACCATGGTCCCCAGTGTCCTGTTTTATGGACTACGCTTCTGCCCACTGCTTGGACTGCTTGCACGTGAACTGACCCTGGCCTGTTTTATGGACTATGTTTTGCCTACCGCTTGGACTGATCTGTTGCCCTGCTACTGTAGTACACAGGGGTCTCACATATGTGAGGGGCTCCAGAATTGTTTTTCCGGATGGAGAAAAGATTTTTTTTTCTTTTCTCCAGGTTTCGGAAATTCCGGATTAGGGTCTGGAGTCCGGAGGCTTCATAGAGATTTGGGTGGGTCGAAGCCTCGACCCCTGTGACCCTGTGCACAGGTCTTACCTGATTGCGGCCCTCAGCCTGCTGCTGACTTACTGCCATCATGCTTATGCCTGCCGCATGAACGGACCACACCGCTACCTGGACTATGCAAATAATTAGCTGTAGCAAGAGGCAGTATGTTTATGAAGGGCTGGAGAGCGCTACAACGAGTGTCTGCAGGTAACAGTGTACCAGGACCAATATTATGGCTGTGCTGGCTGTCTCTGCCTGGACAATTTCTTTGGACTGTGCTGACAATATCCTTGTGCTGACTATAGGCAATATTCCTGCCTGCTCCCTGGATAATTACTATTGCTGTCGCTAAGCATATCCCTGTCTGCTGCCTGGACCAGTGCTCTCCTCTGTGGATACTACTAAAAGCACAGGTAATGCTTTTTTTAACCCTTTCCGCAATAGAATTTATTTTGGATTGTAATTCTTGGTATGTACATGCCATGTGTTAGAAATATGAAGGGCCTTCAAAAATTATAGGTTGCCAGGAAATTATATATGTCAGTTATGCTCCTAGAATGCCTGATGCTGCTACTTGGATGTTGGGCCTCTGTATGTGGCCAGGCTGTGTAAAAAGCTCACACATGTGGTATCACCATACTCAGGAGGAGTAGCAGAATGTATTGTGGGCTGTCATCTTTGCTATGTACGTGCTATGTACATGCTATGTGTTGGAAATATCTGATAAATGGTCAACTTTGTGTAAAAAAAAATGTGTTTTAATTTTTTTCCACATTTTCCAAAAACTTCTGGAAAAAAATGAACCGTTCAAAAGACTCATTATGCCTCATAGATTATACGTTGGGGTGTTTTCTTTTCAAAATGGGGTAATTTTGGGGACAATTCCATTGTCCTGGTGCTCCAGGGCCTTCGAAAGTGTAATAGGTGTTTGATAAATGGGATGTGTCATTTATGCTCGTAGAATGCCTGAAGATGCTACTTTAATGTTGGGCCTCTGTATGTGGCCAGGCTGTGTAAAAGTCTCAAACATGTGGTATCGCCATAATCAGGAGGAGTAGCAGAATGTATTTTGGGGTGTTGTCTTTGCTATGCACATGCTATGTGTTGGAAATATCTGATAAATGAACAACTTTTGTGTAAAAAAAATGCGTTTTCATTTTTTTTCCACATTTTCCAAAAACTTCTGGAAAAAAATGAACCCTTCAAAAGACTCATTATGCCTCATAGATTATATATTGGGGTGTTTGCTTTCCAAATGGGGTCATTTTGGGAGCAATTCCATTGTCCTGGTGCTCCAGGGCCTTCAAAAGTGTAATAGGTGGTTGAGAAATGAGATGTGTCATTTATGCTCGTAGAACGCCTGAAGGTGCTACTTCAATGTTGGGCCTTTGTATGTGGCCAGGCTGTGTAAAAGTCTCACACATGTGGTATCACCATACTCAAGCAGAGTAGCAGAATGTATTTTGGGGTGTATTTGTTGTATGCATATGCTCTGTGAGAGAAATAACCTGTTAACATGACAATTTTGTTAAAAAAAAAAAAATTGTTCATTTTGCAAAGAATTGTGGGAAAAAAATTACAACTTAAAAAACTCACCTTGCTACTTACTTAATACCTTGGAATGTCTACTTTCTAAAAAGGGGTCATTTGGGGGGTATTTGTACTTTCCTGACCTGTTAGTGTCTCAAAAAATTAGATTTGCCTTCAGTACATCAGGTGTGATCAGATGTGATCAATTTTCAGTGATTGGCACCATAGTTTGTAGACTCTATAACTTTCACAAAGACCAAATGATTTACACTTATTTAGGTTATTTTTACCGAAGATATGTAGCAGTATAAATTTTGGCCAACATTTCTGAAGAAAAATTACTAATTTGCAAAAATTTTATGACAGAAACAAAGAAAATGCATTTTTTTCACAAAATTTACGGACTTTTTTATTTATAGCACAAAAAATAAAAAACCCACTAGTGATTAAATACCACCAAAAGAAAGCTCTATTTGTGTGAAAAAAAGAACGCAAATTTCATATGGGTACAGTGTTGCATGACTGAGTAATTATCATTCAAAGTGTGAGCGCTGAAAGCTGAAAATTGGTCTGGGCAGGAAGGGGGTGTAAGTGCACTGTATTGAGGTGGTTAAAGAGACGCTGTCACGTACCTTGTGGATGAGCCTGACTTGCAGGTGATGGCCCCTCTTGCGGCTCCAACTCGAGGGCCCTGCTAGGGTGAACAGGAAGCACAGGAGTCAGGAGTGGCATGAGTGCCTGGCAGTGTCAACAGCAGGAGATGGGTCTGGAACTCAGGAAGCACTGTGCAGTAGAACTTCAGACTGAGCTGGAAGATAGACTGGAACCTGGAAGGAGCTGGATCAGCAGACTGGTGCAGAAGACTGGGACTGGACAGTAGACTGGAACCAAACAGCAGACTGGAACTGGACAGCAGACTGGACCCGCATAGCAGACTGAAACTGGACAGCAGACTGGAACTGGACAGCAGACTGGAACTGGACAGCAGACTGGAGCCAGATAGCAGACTGGAACTGAAGTCAGGATACTGAGACTGGAGAGTCAGACAAGCCGGATTGGTAACCAGGCAGACTGTGGATATGCCAGGGGGTCAGGCAGAAGAGTAGTCAGACAAGCCAGGGTCGGATGCAGGCAGAAGACAGGGATGGTCGGAGACAAGCCGGGATCAGATGCAGGCAGACAACAAGGATAATCAGGAACAAGCCAGGTCTTTAGCACAGAAACAGGTTCGCAAGGATCAAACACACGTAACGCTGTAGAGCAGACAGCAAGATCCCAGTGTGACAGCTTGGTTGAAATAGCCCGCCCAGTGCGAATGGGCGCGCGCGCCCGCGCATTAGAGCATGCGATCGCGCAACTGCACGCTCAGGATACCTGTTACTGGCAGCATATTCCTGACAGATGCAGTGCAGTATCACAAAAAATGGCTTGTTCAGGATGTGGGTAAATCCTTCTGGGGCTGAAGTGGTTAATTTTGTTTCATTATCATCACTGGAAACATGTAGCTGACGAAAATTATAAACAAAATATTTTTGTCAACGAAATTAAAGAGGAAGTAAACCCTGGTGGGTTTTACTTCCTCTTTTGCTCGCTGCTGCAGCCTGCAAATGAAAAGCATAATGGGCTAGTATGCATCGCATACTAACCCATTATGTGCCACTTACCTGCAAAAGAATCCAGCGATGTCCCCTGTGTGGACAGCGTCCATCTTCTGGCCCTCTTCCTTCTGGGCCGCGGACTCCGGCTGTGTGATTCGCCGTCACTCACATGCGCCATTGGAATTTCCCGGCGGACTACAAGTGAAATATCTCCTAAACGGCGCACGCTTAGGAGATATTTCCACTACCTATAGGTAAGCCTTATTCTAGGGTTACCTATAGGTAGAAGTCCAAAAAGTGGGTTTACAACTACTTTAACACCAGTGAAATTAAAATGTGCACCAGTGACATCCAATAGGTATCATCCTGACAGGCTTAAAGTGGTATTAAAGGCAAAATCAAAAATTCCATAAATAAAGCAGCGTGTCACTAGCATTAAAGTGATTGTAAAGTTTATTTATTTTTTTGCTTTATTAAAATAACACACATTTTATACTTGCCTGCTCTGTGCAATGGTTTTGCACAGAGCAGCCAAAATCCTCTTCTTCTCAGGTACCCCGGCAGTGCTCCTGGCTCCTTCCTCCTGCTGAGTGCCCCCACAGCAAGCCACATAATAAAGGGGCAATCCTGTGTGATCAATCTCGAGCCCTGCTCTGTGTGTCCTAAAGCCCCACCCCCTGCTCCCTTGGCTGGACCAAGATCGGGCTCAGGTATGTATTTAGAGGGGGCTGCTACATGAATGACGTTTTTTACCTTACTGCATAACTGAATGCAGTAAGGTAAAAAAAGTTCAGCCTTTACAACCACTTTAACAAAGTAGTCTTTGTTTTTTGTGTTCCCCCTGAACTTAATTTTTTTTATCTTTAGATCCTGCTGTTATTTTCTAACTTTCCTCAACAGACTAAGCTGTGCAGCAGAAGTATCCGTTAGCGAGGGGGACATACCATTTAGCAATTGAGTACTGGCTATCAACTTCCTTATTTTAGTCCGGTCATATGTCATCACGTTCGAATCAGTCGGACTTTAGTGTGCTCGTGTGTAGCCAAGTCCGTTCATTCGAAAGTCTGTCAGAAGTCCGTCAAAAGTCCGTCGGAAAGACCGTTGGACCTTTGATGCCGAAAAGTTCGCCCGTGTGTACACGGCATTAGGCTTTGATTTGTTAGTCCCATATGTGAAGTCCATTTAAATCTATTAGTTCATCTAACACCACTCTCTCCAGACAATGCTGCTGTCCAAGGGTATCTCAGTCAGTCCTCCATAGGTACAGGAAGTCCTCCATAAGACAGGAAGTTTGTTACTGCATAAATCACGAGGTGAAAATAAAGATTAAAAAAGCTAAGTGAGAAAAGCAATGCAGCCATTACATGTATGCATTAGTAAGCTGCAATATATTAAAAAAAATTGTTTTTGGATTTAGATACACTTTAATTGCTTCAATACCGGACACCTTTACCCCCTTCCTGCCCAGGCCAGTTTTCAGAGCTATCGCACTTTGAATGACAATTGGGGGTCATGCAACACTGTACCCATATAAAATTTTTATCATTTTTTCACACATACAGCTTTCTTTTGGTGGTATTTAATCACTGCTGGGTTTTTTCATTTTTTTGCAAAATAAACTAAAAACAACCCAAAATTTTCTTCGTCGGTTATAAAATTTTGCAAATAAATAAATAATCTTTCTTCATAAATTTAGACCAACATGTGTACTGCTACATTTTTTTTGTGGAAATAACCCAAATAATTTCTTGAGACCCAAACATGCCAGAACAGTACAAATATCCCCAAAATTACCCCTTTTTGGAAAGTAGACAGTCCAAGGTATTTAGTAAGAGGCATGGTGAGTATTTTTATAGTTGTAATTTTTTTCATGATTTTTTGGAAAATAAAGAAATTAAAAAAGAAAAAAAAAAACAAAGTTTTTTGCATACTGTCACTAGTGCAGTACAGCTGCATCATATGACTGGTGTTTTTTTTTTTTTTTTTACATACGGTGACCAGAGCAGGACAATGTTACCAAAGTAACACTGTACTACTCTGGGGAGGTGATCAGGATTTTTTTTCTTTACACTATAAGTGCATGTTACAGTTATAAGCAATCATTTTTTTTCTGAATGAAAACTACTCATTCAGTGTTTACTATTGTGATAAGCTCTGATTGGCCACAGCTAATCACATGGTACAGATGGGCTGTAATTGGCCCTGTCCGTACTATGTGATGACTGTGACCAATCACAGAGTTCATCACAATAGTACACAATGAAAGGCATATAACAAAGCCTTTCATTGTGTACAACTGTCATGTGATCTGCTGTGATTGGCCACAGTGGTCACATGCTACCGTCAGCGGGCCAGTACAGTGATCAGACATTGCCCGTGTCCGGTGGACATGGCAGGTGACAGGTCACGTTGGAGCGCGGCCCGTGGAGCGCAAGCCTGGGAGGACGGCATGCGATGTCCCCCCAGGACAACAGTGCAAGGGGTTAAAGTGGTATTAAACCCAAAACGAAAAATGTAATATATTGCAGCTTACAAATCTCATTAGATGGGGGGGCTGCATTAGTTTTCTTTTTTTAGGCTTTTTCCCCTGGTGATCTGGCCAGTAACACATCTCCTGTATTTTACAGACACCTCTCTGGATGAATGAGCTCAGGATGCAGATTTGGAAAGCAGCATTGTCAGTCTGGGGGGAGGGGAGTGTTAGAAATACTAGCAGATTTAAATACAGTAACAAACTGAATCCAAACTCTAGCGCACACTTTATAATCAGTTACAACAAACTGTTTTTTTTACAAAGGTTTTACATTATTAAATAAAAGCTGAGCATTTTAAGCACCCCTGTGCGTGTTAAATGGTTTGTATCATATCCTGTAAACGAGTACATCTGTAAGACAGCTTGTTCTTTTGAAGAAAAAAAACGACTTACTGGCTGGATCACCAGATTAAAATAGAAGAAAGCAAGCCTAAAAAAGGAAAATAATGCGGCCATCAAATCTAACTGGTAAGCTGCAATATAATAAACATTTGTTTTTGGGTTTAGTACTGCTTTAAGTCATGTAAAAATAGGCAGATATCGCTAGACTCATTGGGGGGAAATTCTGCATGTTTACGACCAGAGGTAAATAGAAAACACCGCGCTAACCAGTAAAATGAATGAAAGCTGCTGCATACAGTTTGACAAAAACAACAAAATAGGCATATGGAAAAATGCAGCGCATGTACAAATGAATATAGGTCTTTAAAATGGTGAAACAGTCAAGAAATAACTAATTGACCACAGGTGCCTTGAAACACAAACGTCCATAGATGGATGTAAATGTCCAACCGCACAGGAGGTATAAGTACTCCAAGGGGTGGTGATGGTCTGATGGTTGTCAGAAAACACCTGGCATCATACAGCGACTTCCCAACCGAGAAACCGGGTCCCAATGGGTCATTCAGAGAAAGTGCAAAAAAAGCCTCTTACCAGATCCTGTGGATTCCCATGTCAGCGACAGGGAATCGCATGCGCAGTTTGTCACAAATGACGTGGAATGGGAGCTCAGGAATCGCCAATCTCTTGGATTGTGGTCTGTATGGATCTCGGCCGGCAACCGGATGGGTCCTCACAACGAACCGTCCTCACACCGAACCGTCCCAGCATGCATCGGAAGTTTCACAAACGGTCCCCCGAAAGGAGCAGTTGGAGGGACTGGATCTCACGCGGTAAATGTGGAAACAAAAAGAATGTGCCTCCACATGGTGCAGATAAAAAAGGGTGTTTTTATTGACAAAAACGACCATACACAAATAAAAGCGTGATCACGGTGGATAAAAACAAATGGGCAACAAAGAGAGTGGTGTATGTACCCGACGCGTTTCGACCTAGGGGTCTTCAACAGGGGCATAGGTCGAAACGCGTCGGGTACATACACCACTCTCTTTGTTGCCCATTTGTTTTTATCCACCGTGATCACGCTTTTATTTGTGTATGGTCGTTTTTGTCAATAAAAACACCCTTTTTTATCTGCACCATGTGGAGGCACATTCTTTTTGTTTCCACATTTACCGCATGAGATCCAGTCCCTCCAACTGCTCTTTCGGGGGACCGTTTGTGAAACTTCTGATGCATGCTGGGACGGTTCGGTGTGAGGACGGTTCGTTGTGAGGACCCATCCGGTTGCCGGCCGAGATCCATACAGACCACAATCCAAGAGATTGGCGATTCCTGAGCTCCCATTCCACGTCATTTGTGACAAACTGCGCATGCGATTCCCTGTCGCTGACATGGGAATCCACAGGATCTGGTAAGAGGCTTTTTTTGCACTTTCTCTGAATGACCCATTGGGACCCGGTTTCTCGGTTGGGAAGTCGCTGTATGATGCCAGGTGTTTTCTGACAACCATCAGACCATCACCACCCCTTGGAGTACTTATACCTCCTGTGCGGTTGGACATTTACATCCATCTATGGACGTTTGTGTTTCAAGGCACCTGTGGTCAATTAGTTATTTCTTGACTGTTTCACCATTTTAAAGACCTATATTCATTTGTACATGCGCTGCATTTTTCCATATGCATGTTTACGACCAGCATGGGTCACAAGATAAAGCCTGCAGATGCCTAGGAATCTAAAGGTGGCCAAAGATGTATCCAATTTGGACCAGTTCCCTGCTGACCCAGATAAATTTTGGTCCATGTGTCTACGTTTGGGTAGACTCCGCCCTTGTTCCTACCCCATATGACCCCACTCCATGTTCTGTAACTAAACAATCAATGAAGGAGTTAACTTGACTACACCTCTAGTAACAGGATCCAAGGGGCCAAGTAATGTCTACCTCCTGGATATAAATTAACCATCACTCCACTTATCCGTTATGGGATAAGGAGTGTGTTCTTCTAGATAACTAGCAACATATATCAAAAATAGGACTAAAGGTCCGCAAGAATTTATCAGCAAGGAACAGCTGGTTTTACAAAAATACAAATAGTATATATAGCAGAGACCAGCTCTGGAAGTACTAAAAATAATCATAGACCCAGTAGAAATGATAGCTCAAAATAAGGATCAATGTGATAGTCCACTGGTCAAAGAGTATTCAACAATTGATAGTTTGCATGTGTGGAAAGGACCTATCACTCTCCCAGGATGTATGCATAGTTCACTTTGCCATTGGCCATATGAGGCTGTAATGGAATATATGTTAGAACCAAGTTCTGGGACAGTCATAAACCCCTGGGAAACAAAAAAGGGTCCCTCGCAGCCTAAGGCCCAGATCCTGGTAAACTTCCTGGCTGAGGAAAAAGCCCTTAGAGCCCATTCACACAGGGACGACTTGTCAGGCGACCTAGTCGCCTGACAAGTCGCCTCCCATTCTGTACAATGGAACCGCTCTAATCGGAGCGACGTAAGTCACTCCGACTTAGAAAAAGGTTCCTGTACGACTTTGGGGGCGACTTGGGGCGACTTGCATAGACTTCTATACAGAAGTCGTTTTGCAAGTCGCCGCGGAAGTCGTTTGCAGGTCGCCTCGCTGAGGCGACCTGCAAGTCGTGTTGCCCCTGTGTGAATGGGCTCTTAGAGAGGCTTCCTTCATGACTGAGCTAATACTCAAACCTGCTGCAAGGAGATCTAGCTCTGGACTCTTGTCAAGAGGTGAAATCCATGTGAAGGAACATGGATGTAGGAACCACTTGTTGTCCGATTGGGCCACAGAATATGAATTACCCTTGGAAGTTTTGAAACCTCGAAAATAAAGACTAGCTGAAACACTAGAGAGATTTCTCTCTACACAGGACATGATCATCTCTACCTCTCTCGGTAGACTGAACCCAGGGCCGTCTAAATGAGTGGGCACCCTTGGGTATTGCCCAGGGGCCCAAGGTGTGCATGGGACCCCATCAGGGCTGGACAAATTAGTATTAGCAGCGGGGCTCAGCAAGCACTGGCAGTCTGGCAGGGGGCGCAATTTTCTGTTCTGCCTGCCAGCTGGGCTGTCACCCTTCCTGAGCCTCCTAGAGTGAGTCACTATATCTGTGATCGATCAATGCTGAATGTCGGTGGCTCTGCCTCCAGGCTCCACACACTGCCCAGCTGGGACTTCATGGCTGGGAGCGGGTCTGATGCACAGTGAACGGTGTTGTCTGCGGCTGTGCCGATCCTGTAACTCAGTATCTCACTCACCCAAATCCTGTGAGTGAGATATTGAGAGACAGGATTCAAAGTGAACAGCCACAGGGGTGCTGAGTGAGAAGAGTCCTTGTAAAGTAGCCAATCCCTGACATGCCTGTGCGTACAGCTGCAGTGGAAAAAAATTAAATTGGAGGACACTAGAGGCTGCAAAATTGGTGAGTCCACAGTCCAAACAAGCTGACCCACACACACTATACCCTACTGCCCCTTGTATTGTGCCACACTGACCCACCTAAACTGTGCCCTACTGCCCCCTGTACTGTGCCCTCCTGACCCCAATACCGTGACCCACCCACACTGTGCCCTACTTCATCCTACTGACCCACCAGCAGTGTGCCCTACTGACCTCCCCATTTTGACCTGCTTGGAATAAATAACTAATAAATAGAACTAATAAATATACAGTATGCTTAATTCTATCAACTACTCATTCATACTTTAATTCTTGAGAGTAGGTGCATAAATTGGGACAGGCTGGTAGGGGCCCCAGTGCATTACTTTGCACAGGGGCCCATGATTCTATTAAGACTGCCCCGACTGAACCTGCAGGTTCTGACTTGCCTCCTAATATAGTACATCACTGTCCTGTTTGTTCCAGAAATCTGAAATGTACAAAATACCTTCCTGAATAGGTGAGTTCCACTGGCCATAGTTCTAAATCACATAAGATTTATTACTGTGCTGCCCAAGGCTTCTTCTGTTTCTCTGTGAGATATGAATAGCTTGGTGCATGACCACTGTTACAGAAAAAAAATTCTAGACTGGGAGCCTCTTCCACGAAGCCTTCTTTAATGTAGGAATGAAAGAGACCATAGTCCCGATCATCACCAGGTATTGAGACGTTGACAGATGAAGAGAGGAAAGCCAGAATAATTCAGCGCCTTACCACTTGTATGCTCTAGTGGCAGAACTAATGTATTCCGAACCATGCTAAATAAGGCTCCCAGATACACTATGACTTGTGTAGGTGTCAGATTACCCCCCCCCCCTTTTTTTATTACTAGCCAGCCAACCTCCTGTATGGTTCTGAGAACCCCTTTTGTGTTTTGAAAAGGAATAGCTATAGAACCTACCCAACATACCTGTAAGCTGCATGATGTATTTGTGAGGGGAGGGCCACAAGAACCCAGAATCCCTTGGAAAGGTTGGAAAACCCTTGTTTCAGCTCCCCATGCACCTCCTACGTCTAAGTCAGCCTGTGCCATCCTGGCACAGGGTGACTGAGAAAATATATCTTGGATTACTTAAAATGGGACAGTAATATTTATCCACAATATCTCCTAGGATATATGTAAAGACTATTCTTGGTTTGTTTGATTCTGAACATGTTAGTTGAGAGAGCTGATCACATTGGCCTCTGTATTATGTAGGAGACGGGCCGACTCCTGCTGGAGCTCCTACTATTGTGAGAAGGTGTCCTGTGTTTATGCTTATGATAATGTATAATCTACTGTGTGAAGCTCAGTGACAAGTCTTACCTGTAGTAAAATCCTGATTAATCATAACAATGCTCAGGAGGGCACAGAGTCACATCGGCTGGTTTAAGGGATTATTTAATTAGCTCATGTTAATTAGGTTTCTGGTTACAGTTGTAACTAACTTCTACTGTATATAAGACTTGTATTTTGGTTCTAATAAAACAGTCCATGTTAAGCAACTAAACAAGTATTGCTTTGTTTTGTGCTTGTGAGCGGTTGGAATATCTGATATCTATATTCAGACTGGGAGGAAGTGGTATATGACGAAAGCACTCAAGCGGAGTGTGGGACATTTTGTTACATTGGTGGCAAGCAGTGGGACGCTTCCTACAGTCTGGGACATCCAAACTTATAATAAATTTAAAATATTACAGCGCTGTCTAAAAATATATATATATTTCCAGGTAAGACAAGGTTGGACTTGATGGACTTGTGTCTTTTTTCAACCTCACCTACTATGTATGTAACTATGTATGATCACCCGTCTGTTCCAGGAGATATAAATACTGGGATCTTGACAATTTTTCTCATCTCATGTAGCGCAGTTTCTTCGTTTTACATCCAAACTTCCACCTGGATCCAAGGTTCGGATAGAAAGAGAGGAGAGGTAGAGATACCAGCCACCATGGAAGAAGAATTCAGAAGGAGGTTGCGAGAGATGCAGATACAGCACAGAGGACCATTATCAGAGCAGGTCCTGCTGGGATGGTTTGATCCTATCCGCTGCAAACTCTGGAAGGAAGCGCTAGCCCGTGAGCAGTGACACCAGGGAAAAGTTCTCCCCTCCATCCAGGAAACGTACTGGTCACAGTATGGATTGCGGGTGCTGTTTTTGGGAGAAAAAACGCACAAGGAGCAAACAGCTGAATTAAGCAGGCTGGTCTGGGCAGAGATGCGGCTGGATGAGAGCTACAGAGCTCTGGTGGCATGCATCCCAAGCATGCCCTTGGATAGCGGATGACAGCCCAACAGAAGGCTTTGGCTACGGCGGCCTGGGACTGTTGTATGCAGTGCCGGGACAAAGTCATCTGGTGCCCAGGGCGAAGATGGAAAACTGCGCCCCCCCCTGCTGTGAAAGCTACTGCGCCTACAAACGATGTAAATACTGGAAAAAATGTTTTATACTGGTATTGATGGGAATCAGCGACTTATGCATGATTCACACTGGGGCCACTAAGTCGCCTGACACGCCCCAGAAAGCAAAACGAGTGTGAATGAGCCCTAAGTCCTAAAGGTGAAGCAGAGAGACAGAACACACAGACCCTGCATTCTTTGTTCCCAGGTAGAGATCTAATGTAAGAAACGGGATTACTGCTGGTTAAAGGAATGCAAGTCTGTGTTCTGTCCCTCTGATGATGAAGATCTTTCACAGGCCGGTGTCAGGATGAACATGAAAAGATCGTAAGAGCATGTCTTCCTCAGATCCTGTTCCCCTCTCTCTCTGCTGCCTACACTAAACAACCAACCTACCATGCTGCCGCCCCTCTTTCTATCACTGACTATCCATACTGCTGCTTTCTATTCCTGAAGCAAAGGAAAAAAAACTCACTGACTCAGAGGAGCAGAGGGGTCATTTTAGCCACTTCCTCCTCCTCTGGAACTGCTGCTTAAAGTTGTCCAAATCTGGCGGAAGTGGAAAGGGGAGGGGCTGGAGTAGCATGATAGGCTAAGAATTGGCATGTGACTGCACAGATCCCTCCCGATGCTGACCAAGCACTGGTATGACATAATCCTGCATCTCCTTGCTGTGCTGTGAGTTTTGCCAGCATAACTTTGAGCATACAAGCAGGGGCGGGCGCGCTGCTCACTTCAGAAGCCGGGTCTGCTGCAGTCATTATGACAAGCAGGAGACCTGGTCTGCGCTTCAATTGGCAGCAGATGGGTAGCCTAGCTGTGCGAGTGCCACTCACAATAACATTGGAGTCAGTGAGGAGAGGGAGGGGGGAAGAAATCCACTGCAGGAGCTGACAGGCGTTCTCTCACTTGTGAGATTACTCCACCTGAAAGAGAAGTGAGGGGCAGGGCGGGACTGGTCTCAGGCTTGTGCCGGGTGCAGGAGCGCACTTGGCACATGCTGTTATCTATGTAGCATGGCCGGTACACCAGCACTTCTACTGCGCCCCCCCTTCCTCCAGTAAATGGTCCTGCCCAGGGCATCCCCCCCTTGTACCGGCCCTGGTTGTATGTGAAGCTGACAGGGGACCCTCACTTAGTCCATCATGCTGTTGGGCATCTGGGCCGACTGCCCAGCACCCCTGGGGTATACAGGTGGAGACTGAAGTCCCATCCACCTTTACAGGAAATCCCTCCTCTGTTAGTTGAGGGTAGAGGCCAGCAGCACTCTGCCCTGTTGCTAGCCCTTCTGCTGAAAACCCCACACCATCTGCTCCGGCTAACTGTTGGGGAGGGAGGCTGACTGCCCTGGCTCCCTGGAACTCTGTAGTTGCTGCCGGTACTGGGCAGAGGTTGGTAGCTCTCTGCCCGGTTGCCAGCACTTCTGCTGGGTTTATGCTAGGGGAGACAGCAGGCCCATCCACCGACACCAGATCAAGCTGCAGTTGTGAGGTGCCGATTGCATTCTCCTTGGGTCCTGATCTGCTGCTCGGGAGTGACCGCCGCCTCCTCAACCTGGGCCTCCAGAACCTCCACAGGTGTGGGGCAGAGGTCTTGGACCCTCTGTCCGGTTGGCATGACTTCAGCTGGGTTGGTGTCATCATTCTGGGGCGCTGTCTGCTGTTGGAACTCCCTTTCACTGGTATTGTCTCCCAGGTGCACGAACCCTTGTTGGGGAGGGGAAATGGCTGCTTCTCCTCCCTGCATCTCTGAAATCCACTGGGAAAGATGAACCATCACCTTCTCACCTCGGGCCTCCGAAACTGCCATGGGTGTGGAGCAGGGGTCTGCAGTACTCTGTCCTGCTGCCAGTACTTGAGCAGGTGATGCATAATCTATAACCTCCTCTGATGAACAGTCCAATAAGTCCATACATTCTGTAATCTGTGGCTGGAGAGATGAGCCGACTGCCCCAGCTCCCTGGAACTCCACAGTTGCTGCCGGTGCTAGGCAGAGTTTGATAGCACTCAGCCCTGTTGCCAGCACTTCTGCTGGGGACTCCACATCATCCGCTTCGGCTAACTGTTGGGGCAGGAGGCTGGATTCCTCCACTCCCAAACTGTGTAGCTGCCATTGGCGAGGTGAGATGGCTGCTTCCTTTTCCGTTCCCTCATCTGGCTACTGGGACAACATGTCTATGGTACTGTCTCCCAGGTGCACGGATCTTTGCTGGGGAGGAAAGACCGCTTTCTCCACCCTGACCGACTGTTGAAGAAGGACAACAAACACCTCCTCTCCCTTCTTCCCATGTATCTGCTGCTCGGTAGTGATCGCCACCTTCTCATCCTGAGCCTCCGGAACTGCCACAGGTGTGTCCGGTGACCAGCGCTTCAGCTGGGGAAGTTCCTTGCAACTCCACAGATACTGCTGTTGGTGCTGGGCAGAGCACAGTGAAGTTTGGCCCTGATACCAGCTCTTCTACTGGAGGCTCATCAAGTCTATCAAATCACCTGTCTCTGCAACTGGTGTCTGGGGATAGAGGTTTACCATCTCCTGTCCGTGGAACCCAGAAGATGCTATCGGTGCTGGGCAGAGGTTAGCAGAGCTCTGCCCTGTTGTCAGCACTTCAGCTTTGGGGATGGCAATCTCCAGATTTTCCACTGCCGATTCTCTGGCATGCTGGTATTTCCTGATAGTCCCAGGCAAAGAGAGCCCAGCCCCTGGCACTGAGCAGAGTCTAGCAGCCGTCTGTAGGCAATCTCCAGCTCCCATTCCTGAACAGCCAGAAACTCTATATCTTCCAGTGCCTGGTGCACTTCCGAGACGTTCAGTAGCCCTTCTCTGAAATCCATGATTTTGTCCAACCGCCATTCCAAATCACTCCCAAAGTTAGGGTCCCCTGTCAGTTTCACATACAACAGTCCCAGGCCGCCGTAGCCAAAGCCTTCCGTTGGGCTGCCATCCGCTATCTAAGGGCATGCTTGGGATACATGCCACTGGAGGGCTCTGTAGCTCTCATCCAGCCGCATCTCTGCCCAGACCAGCCTGCTTAATTCAGCTGTCGGCTCCTTGTGCGGTTTTTCACCCAAAAACAGCACCCGGAATCCATACTGTGACCAGTACCTTTCCTGGATGGAGGGGAGAACTTTTCCTTGGTATCGCTGCTCACGTCCTAGCGCTTCCTTCCAGAGTTTGCAGCGGATAGGATCAAACCATCCCAGCAGGACCTGCTCTGATACTGGTCCTCTGTGCTGTATCTGCATCTCTCGCAACCTCCTTCTGAATTCCTCTTCCATGGTGGCTGGTATCTCTATCTCTCCTGCTATCCAGACCTTGGATCCAGGTGGAAGTTTGGATGTCCCAGACTGCAGGAAGCGTCCCACACTCCACTTGAGTGCTTTCGTCATATACCACTTCCTCCCAGTTTGAATATGAATATCAGAAATTCCAACCGCTCACAAGCGCAAAACAAGACGATACTTGTTTAGTTGCTGAACATGGACTCTTTATTAGAACCAAAATACAAGTCTTATATACAGTAAAAGAGGAGGTTCCTCCCTCCTGCTCATATTACTCTAACAATACACCTGTAACCAGAAACAGAATTAACATGAGCTAATTAACTAATCCCTTAAAGCAGCCGATGTGACTGTGCGCCCTCCTGAGCATTGTTATGATTAATCAGAATTTCACTACAGGTCAGACTTGTCATCGAGCTTCACACATTAGTATAAACACAGGACACCTTCTCACAATAGCAGGAGCTAATTACAATTAACAATACAAACAGTGATCCCCCCCCCCCCCCATCCTCAGCCTAGTAGGCAACAAACTATAGTAGGAGTAGACTGTCCAGCTCCTACCCAGTTATAGAGGCCAATGTGATCAGCTCTCTCAACTAACATGTTGAGTTCAGAATATAACAAACCAAGAATAGATATTCTGGATAAATATTACTGTCCCATTTTAAGTAATCCAAGATATATTTTCTCAGTCACCCTGTACCAGGATGGCACAGGGTGACTTAGATATAAGAGATGCATGGGGAGCTGAAACATGGGTTTCCCAACCTTTCCAAGGGATTCTTGGTTGCACGGGCCCTCCCGTCACAGTGGCAAATTATGAAATCTCCAAATGCAGCACACAATTCTCTTCTTCTTTAATGGGATAATAATGAAGCTGCTCTGCTGGTGATACTGATGGAGTTATTGCAAACAAATTTTCAAGGGCTTTTTTTTCTAGTGATATCAAGAATATTATTTTTTATTATTATTTTTATTTGGGCAAGTTACTACAACACCATTATCCTGTAGTTTCTAAGATCAAAGATGTGTCCCTTGTCAATTTTACATTGCATATTTTTAAATTTAACTGCCTACTTCCAAACTGTCATTAGAAGTAAAACGCATAGCCAAGTATTATTCTACACAATTGTTTTATTGTGCATTAAAAAAAGAAAATAAATAAAATTAGATATGCTGCTATCTGCCAATAGAACTTAACCAAAAAGTGCATTCTATGCATCCAAAAATATAGAAAATATACCAAATCAAATCATTATTCAGCCAAAAAATATTGTCAAAGCAATAACTCAAAGGCCAATAATAAATAACACGTTATCTCCTTCGATTCTGCAACATGTCTGGTTGACGAATGGCCTTTCAGAAACGAACTGAAAAGCGCAAATCAACACTCAAACTTCAACTAACACAATATTAGCAGAAGGAGCCCAAAGGGGGGCACTAAAGAGCTGAAAAACCACATAGTACGTCACTACATTTGTAATTGTTGGGCAACAATTGTGTGGCCGTGTGTGTATGCAAGACAAGTTTAGGCCAATGCCCTTTGGACAAAATTCTATGGTTTTGTTGGCCAACAATTCGATCATGTGTATAAGGCTTAAGTCTCATCTGACCAAAACATCTTTTTCCATCTAGCCTCCGAATCCTCAAGGTGCATTTAAGGTGGTGAGATGAGACTGACATTTAACTGAATTTCCCTTAACAGTAACCACACGTGTGCCATCTTATAGACTGGTAACAGATGCACAATAAGTCAGAACCTATGGATCGTTTCTGAAAAGTGATTTTAGCTCTCTGTGCGTGGGAAGTTTCCTTTTATATTTCTAGAAAAAAAAAACATTTCACAAAAATGAAAGTTTTTTGCTTTATAAATGAATGAATTTGAATAAATGTATTGAAACCTCATGTACAGTGATTAGCTAGCATCTTCATCTTCTGAATCATTATTCCACCTGGGAGTTTTATTGTCACAACTCCATTAGGATGTTCTAAAGCAGTCTGTCCTAAAGACAGGTATTATTAGTGCTCCCTCCTGTGGGCAAATAGTATAATTAAAAAAAATCATGACAGAATTAAAAAGTAAATCTAGCAAAAACATTTTTTATGTTTTATGTCCAGCTGTGTTATGCAGTGTATTACATATGAATTCCAAGGCTTTGTTTCTGAAATTAGTTCCCTACTGACAACCATGTAGAGTCACAGTATCTTTGGACGATACATTTGCAGCAGAATTCAATTTTTTTTTTTCTTTCTTACAATGAGAACAATGCTAGTCTTGGTGTATTACAGGGCATTTTCTACATGGCAATAGCTATCTTAAAAGGGGACGGGGCCTGCTCTCTGCCTTAACCACTTGACAACTGGGCACTTAAACCCCCTTCCTAACCAGACCAATTTTCAGCTTTTGGTGCTCTCACATTTTGAATGACAATTACTCAGTCATGCAACACTGTATCTATATGAAATTTTTGTCCTTTTTTGCACACAAATAGAGCTTTCTTTTGGTGGTATTTAATCACCGCTGGGTTCTTTATTTTTTGCGCTATAAAAGAAAAAAAGACCGAAAAATCTGTAAAAAAATACATTTTTCTTCATTTCTGTTATAATATTTTGCAAATTAGTAATTTTTCTTCATATATTTTGGCCAAAATTTATACCGCTACATATCTTTGGTAAAAATAACCAAAATCGGTGGATATTATTTGGTCTTTGTGAAAGTTAGAGTCCAAAAGCTATGATGCGAATATCTGAAAATTGATCACACCTGAAGTACTGACGGCCTATGTAATTTCTTGAGACCCTAACATGCCAGAAAAGTACAAATACCCCCCAAATGACCCCTTTTTGCAAAGAAGACATTCCAAGGTATTTAGAAAGATGCATGGTGAGTTTTTTGAAGTTGTCATTTTTTCCCACAATTCTTTGCAAAATCAAGGTTTTTTTTTTTTACTTTTTTTTTTTTTTCTCCACAAAATTGTCATATTAGCAGGTTATTTCTCACACACCGCATATGCATACCACAAATTACACCCCAAAACACATTCTGCGATTACTCCCGAGTACGGCGATACCATATGTGCGAGACTTTTACACAGCGTGGCCACATACAGAGGCCCAGCATACAGGGGAGCACCTTCAGGCGTTGTGGAGTGCCCAGGCCAATTCTGACATTTCTCTCCTACATGTAAAAATCATCATTTATTAGCTAGAAAATTACATAGAACCCCAAAACATTATATATGTTTTTTTAGCAAAGACCCTAGAGAATACAATGGCGGTCGTTGAAATTTTTTATCTCGCACGGTATTTGCGCAGCAATTTTTTAAACGCGTTTTTTTGGAAAAAAAAACTGTTTTGTGCTTTACAAAAAGCAAAACAGTAAAGTTAGCCCAATGTTTTTGCATAATGTGAAAGATGAAGTTACGCCGAATAAATAGATACCCAACATGTCACCTTTCAAAATTGCATGCGCTTGTGGAATGGCGCCAAACTTTGCTACTCAAAAATCCCCATAGGTGACTCTTTAAAATTTTTTACTGGTTGCATGTTTTGAGTTACAGAGGAGGTTTAGGGCCAAAATTATTGCTCTCGCTCTACCGATTGCAGCGATACCTCACATGTGTGGTTTGAACACCGTTTTCATATGTGGGCGGGACTTACGTATGCGTTTGCTTCTGCATGCGAGCACACAGGGACACTTAAAAAAAAAAATTTTTTTTTTTTTATTGTTCACTTTACTTTATTTATTTGAGTTTGATGCTTTTTTCCAAAAAAAAAAAAAAAAAATTGACCACTTTTATTCCTATTACAAGGAATGTAAACATCCTTGTAATAGGAATATGGCATGACAGGTCCTCTTTACAGTGAGATATGGGGTCAATAAGGCCCCACATCTCACCTCTAGGCTGGGAAGCCTGAAATTAAAAAAAAAAAAAAAAAAAAAAAAAGATCCTGGCTTCGATCGTAGCGGTAAGTCGGTAGAAGCGCGGGAGGGGGGGGGGGGTTATCCCCTCTCGCCTCCCGTAAGAACGATCAAGCAGTGGAACAGCCGCTATGATCGTTCTTATGGTGTAGGGAATCGCCGGCTGAAAAAGCTGATATCTGAATGATGCCTGTAGCTGCAGGCATCATTCAGATATCCACGCACAAAGTCAAGGACGTTGTATGACGCCCGGCGGGCGGGAAGTGGTTAAAACGCATTTTTTTTTTTTTAAACACAAAGTTGTCCATTTATACAATATTTCTACCACATAACATGTACATACCAAAAATGACACCCCAAAATAGATTCTCCTACTCCTCCTGAGTACGGTAATACCACATGTGTGAGACTTCCACAACCTGGCCACATACAGAGGCCGAGTACAGCCGAGCATGGCTCAGCATGGCAGGGTATGGCTGGGTATTGCGGAGTATGGCGGGGTATGGCGGGGTATGGCAGAGTATGGCAGAGTATGGCAGAGTATGGCGGAGTATGGCAGAGTATGGCAGGGTAATGTGGGGCTTTGCAGAGTATTGCACAGCAATGCAGAGTAGTAGGGATGGCTGAGCATGGATGGATGGATGGCTGGATGTCACTGTGCAGGGCTGTGGGCACTACACATCCAGCCCACAGCGCTGCAGCCATCCATCCATCCCCCTCTCCGCTCACAGTGTACCGATCGGTACACAGGAGGGGAGGAGAGGAACCGGCGTCATCAGATGACGCCGATCTGTTTACGTGATCGCGCCGTCATTTGACGGCGCGATCACATGGTAAACGGCCGCGATCAGCGGCCATTTACCGGGATCCAGGAGGACCCGGCGGTCACGGATGTGTTCGGGTGCGCGCCCCAGGGGGCGTGCGAGAGGGGAATTCTGGGAGGACGTCATAGTACACCCTCCCAGAGTTAAAGTGGAGTTCCACCCACTTTTACAACTCTTTAGCATCCCTCACTAAACTGTGCACTGTAAACAAATTGGATATATATATTTTTTTTTTCCTCAGCACCTACTGTATATCTGCTGTATTCATTTCTCACTTCCTCCTCCCTGGCCGCGGCCCCTCGCATCATTTCCTGTTTGCAATGCCTTCTGGGAAGGGGCGGCAACTTCCTCTGAAACGGCCGTTGCTATGGAAACCTGACCTGAAACCTATTACCCTGCTTGTGCTGCACTGAGCATGTGCGAGATCTGCAAGGATGAGATCCAGGAAGAAATACAGTCTGGCTTTAGATGCCCACGGCCTGCTGTAAGTTTATAAAATAACAAACTACTGCTATAAACTAACAAAACAGACCTTAGTTTACAGACTAACTTTACTAGAATACATTAAGCGTGTGTATTATAGGGGTATTTTTATTTAAAAAGTATAATTTTGGCCGGAACACCACTTTAAGCAACCGCCCTGCAGCCGTCATTCGGCTATGGGCCGGTTGTTAAGTGGTTAATGGACACAGCAGCGGGACTCGTGAGGCTGCCTCTAGGTAAAGCGGCTCTTCGTGAGAGCACCTGATGAAGAGGAGGAGTGGGGGAGCACCGCCAGGGCACCCCAGAAGAAGAGGATCGGGGCTGCTCTGTACAAAACCCTTGCATAGCGTAGGCAAGTATAACTTTTGTTATTTATTTTTATTTAAAACAAACCTTTACAATCACTTCAAGTCTTGTGTACCATAGGGAAGAGGTAGAAATTCTGTCATAGTTTATGGTCTGTGTCTTCACTGAAAATTTTAGTTGTGTTAGGTGTGATCCTCCCCTATTTGAGAGATTTACCCTCACTTTGTCTTGACCATCTTTACTATGACAGTATGTACTCCAAAAAGAACATGTCTAGTAATAGAAATATGAAAGGTCCCTATTCTTCCCCATACTATCCAAAACAGAAAAATCCAGAGTTAAAAACGTATCGGTAACTCTCCAGGACTGCACATGAAGTAGGCCACTACATCCAAAAGGAACAGGAAATACACCAGAAAATATCTAAAAATGAAGTCCCTCTGTTGAGCTGATCAGTATTAGATGAGAAATGAAGTACCGTACATGATCTGAAGCAAAACAGAACATATCACACATAACATATCTTCCAACACATCCTGCTGGAAATAGTTACCAGCAAGTCTAACTCTAGATTTCCCAAATCGTCTTCCAGGACAAGCACACGAGGATTAGCAAGACCAGTGAGAGATCACCTCCCACCAGGTGGATCATGAGTAGTTTGTAAATATTTTATTATCTTTTCATGTGACAACATTGAAGAAATGACACTTTGCTACAATGTAAAGTTGTGAGTGTACAGCTTGTATAACAGTGTAAATTTGCTGTCCCCTCAAAATAACACCATTAAGGTCTAAACCGCTGACAACAAAAGTGAGTACACCACTAAGTGCAAATGTCCAAATTAGCCATTTTCCCTCCCCGGTGTGATATGACTTGTTAGTGTTACAAGGTCTCAGGTGTAAATGGGGAGCAGGTGTGTTAAATTTGGTGTCATCACTCTCTTATACTGGTCACTGGAAGTGCAACATGGCAAAGAATGCTGAGGATATGAACAAAAAAATGATTGTTGCTCTACATAAAGATGGCCTAGGCTATAAGAAGACCCTGAAACTGAGCTGCAGCATGGTGGCCAAAAACATACAGCTGTTTAACCGCTTGCCGACAAGCTCACACCAATATACGTCGGTAGAAGGGTACATACAGGCAGATTAAGGTACCTGTACATTGCCCTTTAAGAAGCGGTTTGCGGGCGCGCACCCACCGCGACCTCCGTGAGTGTGATCGCGGGTCCCGTGAACCCGATGTCCTCGAGGATACCTGCGATCGTCTCACGGAGAGGAAGAAGAACGGGGAAATGCTGATGTAAACAAGCATTTCCCCGTTCTGCCTAGTGACAGGACACTGATCACAGCTCCATGTAATTGGGAGCGGTGATCAGTGCCGTGTCACACATAGCCACGCCCCCCCCAGTTAGAATCACTCCCTAGGACACACTTAACCTCTTCTCTGCCAGTCACATTTACACAGTAATCAATGCATTTTTAATTGGACTGATCGCTGTATAAATGTGAATGGTCCCAAAATCGCACCAAAAGCGTCCGATCTGTCCGCCATAATGTCTCAGTCATGATAAAAAAAAAAAATATATATATATATATATATATATATATATATATATAAAATAAAAATGCCATAAAACTATCCCCTATTTTGTAGACGCTAAAACTTTTGCGGAAACCAATCAATAAACGCTTATTGCGATTTTATTTTTATCAAAAATATGTAGAAAAATACGTATTGGCCTAAACTGAGGGAAAAATGTTTATATATTTTTTGGGGATATTTATTATAGCAAAAAGTAAAAAATGCGTTTTCAAAATTGTCGCTATTTTGTTTATACGCAAAAAATAAAAAAACTGCAGAGGTGATCAAATACCACCAAAATAAAGCTCTGTTTGTGGGGAAAAAAGGACGTCTATTTTGTTTGGGAGCCATGTTGCACGACCGTGCAATTGTCAGTTAAAGCAAAGCAGTGCCGAATCGCAAAAAGTGCTCTGGTCTTTGGGCAGCCAAATGGTCCGGGGCTTAAGTGGTTAAACAGGACAGGTTCCACGCAGAACAGGCCTCGCCATGGTCGACCAAAGAAGTTGAGTGCATGTGCTCAGCGTCATATCCAGAGGTTGTCTTTGGGAAATAGATGTACGATTGCTGCAGAGGCGGGGGGTCAGCCTGTCAGTGCTCACATCATACGCCGCACACTGCATCAAATTGGTCTGCGTGGCTGTTGTCCCAGAAGGAATTAACTTCTAAAGATGATGCACAAGGAAGCCCGCAAACAGTTTGCTAAAGACCAGCAGACTAAGGACATGGATTACTGGTACCATGTCCTGTGGTCTGATGAGACCAAGATAAACTTATTTGGTTCAGATGATGTCAAGCGTGTGTGGCAGAAAGCAAGTGAGGAGTACAAAGACAAGTATGTCTTGCCTACAGTCAAGCATGGTGGTGGGAGTGTCATGGTCTGGGGCTGCACGAGTGTTCCCGGCGCTGGGGAGTTACAGTTTATTAAGGGAACCATGAATGCCAACATGTACTGTGACATATTGAGGCAGAGCATGATCCCCTCCCTTCGGAGACTGGGCCGCAGGGCAGTATTCCAACATAACGACCTCAAACACACCTCCAAGACGACCACTGCCTTGCTAAAGAAGCAGAGGGTAAAGGTGATGGACTGGCCAAGGGCGTCTCCAGACCTAAACCTTATTGAGCATCTGTGGGGCACTCTCAAACTGGAAGGTGGAGGAGCGCAAGGTCTCTAACATACACCAGCTCCGTGATGTCATCATGGAGGTGTGGAAGACTCCTCCAGTGGCAACCTGCAAAGCTCTGGTGAACTCCATGCCCAAGAGGGTTAAAGCAGTGCTGGAAAATAATGGTGGCCACACAAAATAGACACTTTGGGCCCAATTTGGACATTTTCACTTAGGGGTGTACTCACTTTTGTTGCCAGCGGTTTAGACATAAATGGCTGTGTGTTGAATTATTTTAAGGGACAGCAAATTTACACTGTTATACAAACTGTACACTCACTACTTTACATTGTAGCAAAGTGTAATTTCTTCAGTGTTGTCACATGAAAAAATAAAAGCACTATCAATTACCCCATTCCCCATCCCATCACGAGGATTTCCACTGATCCACCCCCCCCCCCCCCTCCCAGCACTGCCAGATACTATTCCCCGGCACCCACCACCACTGATTACCCCGCCCCCTCAGCACCAGCATCCAATGGGTGAGCGGAAATGATGTGCAGTAACCTCTGGCAACCAAATCATCAAGAAGAAATTATGTGCTGCAACCAAGCCGTGATGGTATGCTGTAACCTCTGGCAAAAATAAATAAAATCACAATCACTGCCTGATCTGCTGCACTAAACTGATTGAGTTTAGGTATTTTATGTCTCAGAGCAGGTAGAGAGCAAAATTGCATGGGGGGGGGGGGATGTTTGACCAGGGTCCGATCAATATTAAAGACAGGCTGATATCCCTACACAGTATTGGGGGTGGATACAGGGCTACCTACACCAAATTTGTGTCCTTATGGCACTGCTGTAAACCCAAGTGTGTGGGAGAACAAGCTGAGCATTAGGGTGCTGGATATAACTATGGTACATGCAAAAATGCTACAGGATGCCAAAGTTTGTAATTAGTCCTGCATCCAGCACCTGTACTGTGGAGTAGTATAGTGTTGAAAAAAATAAAAAATAAAAAAAAAATTTACACGCATACAGCCATGTATTTTTATTTTAGACTTTAACCCATAGGGAGTAATTCCATCAAAAATGACATTTGTGTTGCAGACTAGGTCTAAGATTTGACTTGCATGTGTATTTGCTACACATCTTCAAATGGTAGTATGCATGCATCTATCAATTAAAAGACACACATGGCAGGGATGAATCAGTTTTATTCCACAGAATAGAATGCACCATTTTTCTCAAAATGACAAATCACTTTACAAGGAAAATTGACACAAAAAAAAAAATAAAAAATAAAAAAAAAAATCACAACAAAAATTCCTAGCTCTGGGTACATATACATACTGTACAAGTAAGAAAAACACCTTAGCATTAAGCCATTGGTTAAGCCAAGGCTGCCTTTCCTGACTAAATTATACATGTTATTTCAAGTTTTGCAGTTGTCATGTAACCGCAATCAAAACTGTAAGACTTCTTCACGTGAACATTACAGGCCTGGGTTAGTCACCCCATGGTAAAAGGGGATCGGTGGTCTCTGAGCTTAGCAAGCACCTAACACATCCAGGAAATAAGAAAAGTAAAGAAGGACAGAGAACACACTGTTCTTCGCTCTGGTAACATCTTATTTCCTGTTATGTTCAGTTCACACATAAAAAATGCATCACCAAGAGCAGAGACACACATTTACAGACCTGCAAAAGCCACAGACAGGTTATCAATGCCCATGACCAGAAAGCCAGGGCAACGAGTGGTCATATACAAGGACTTTTCTTTAAAACCATTTGCAAAGAACTTTTGTACATGCAATTTCTTATGTATTTACATGATTGACAATATCTACAAGTCAGGCATTTCTGAAGAGCAGTTTCCTGCCATCTTCCACTTAACTATAAAGTTTATCGGGATTTCATAAAATGACAATGCAGATGGAATATAAAAAGGAGGTGTCTGCATACAATATTTTGCAGAATGAGTCATATGTCTGTGGACATGCTCACCTTTATAAATAGTAAAGATATGGTATTGAACAAATTAAGTATACATAATATACACAGTATGCAAGTTTCCATACCACAATAAAAGCACAAAGCAGAACCTTTGACTAAGTAAGATTTGATATCTAAAGTAAATCTGAAATATTTGATGCTTGCACATATTGCTAAAAAGCAGAAACAGCTGTGCAAGGATTATGAACATATAAAACACACATACTCTGACCAAATTGTTAGAGGAGATAGTTGCATTTAAGTGGATTACTGTACAAAATAAGGTGCAATGATAAGCTCCATCTAGGACTTCAAAATGTATATAAAGCATATTAAAATTCAGAGCATTCCATTGTTCAGCACATGTATAAAAGACAATTTTTTATACCCACCACCCTCACACCCCCAAGGGTCATTAATTTTTACTTGGACCCTTTTCACACTGGGGCCGCCCATGCGCTAGCGGTATTTTAAAAACGGCACTGTTTAAGCAGCGCTTTTCGGCCGCTATTGGGGGTTTTTTAACCCTGGTTAGCGGCCGAAGGGGTTAAAAACACCAGTGCTGCGGCGCTTCCGAAGTGCTGCCTATTCATTGCAATGGGCAGGGGCATTTTGGGAACGCTGTATACAGCGCTTCCAAACTTCCCCAAAGATGCTGCTTGCAGGACTTTTTCTAACGTCCTGCAAGGGCACCGCCCCAGTGTGAAAGTACTCGGGCTTCACATTCGGGCGGCATGAGGCGCAGTATTCAGGCACAATTTCTAACGCTAAAACGCCTGAAAACTGCCTCAGTGTGAAAGGGGCCTTACTGCAATCTTAGAATTGGAGTGTTTTCATGTATAACAATACAAATGCTATACTGTTTGCTCAGCAGTTTTTCAGCCATAGAACACAATTTTCACTACATCCTCATGGAATATAGTACTGCTTCCAATCCCTCCCACAGGTTCTTTTTGAACAGTAAGGCTATTCATCTGTTTGGATCAATGGGAATATGCAGGAGAGAGGCCAAGGCCAAACTCAACACTGCCAGAGTGGAAAAACTTGACAGCTGCTCAGGATTCAGATCACCTGGTCTAAATAGAGTGCATGTAAAAAGGTACGTGCAGGCACCATCTGGTGCTTACTTTACGGCACTTTAATAACTTTGTGTGTTTGCAGTTTTTTTCCCAAAAGTAAAAAGCATAATAAAAAGCACTTACCTAAAAGGGTAAAACTCAAAATTAATTCACTGTACATATGAAAAGACTTCTCAATCATGTTTGACCATAGAAAAGTGTTTGTCTAGTATTTCAACTATCAAGTAAATGCAAATAAAGAGTTTACTAGCAAGCCTGACACAGTGTAATAGGTACCTTAAGGTGTCATTTTCACCTTTATTGAACTTCCACTGAAGCTCAGTATAAATACCAGTACTTCCAGCTAGAGGGCATATGTGCTAACTCCCCCTGAACCCCCACAATACAGTAATTGGTGGCTAAGCACAGTCACATGGAGACAGTGACTAGTCCTATGCGAATAATAACTTTCAGAAAGATCAGTATTTACATAGGATTTCAAGTAGCTTCTAGGAGGCACAGAAAAGGTGGGAGCAGTTAATGCATCAGACTTCCTTTAAAGCAAGTAGAACTCCAGGATAAACCGCACTATTAAAATAAAGATACCTCCAACGAAGATTATGCCAAGTCTGTAATAATGCTGATACCCACAGCGATGTTCTTCTGGCACGCAGCTGATAGCGCCAGCCCTTGTATAGCGCGAGGATTGTGCCACTTATCCTCCATTTGCTCTCCCTTTGTTCATTCACAAATGCCTTGTGTTCTGTTCACCAAATACAAGGTGTTCTGTGACGGACAAGCTAAAATCATGTCATCTACTTGGCCCTCCTCTGCTGTTGTCCATTCAAAGACGGTCTTATATAGTCTGTCAACATAATACAGGGCATTTTTGGTAGTAAACAACTTGTCCCCTACACACATTTGAACTATCAGTCGCAGCATCAGAAGAGTGCTTAGGATGAATAAACTGTCATTTCTACAGTAAAAAGTAGTGCTGCAGACTTTGCATACTTGTTAGAGGTACTTTATTTCAATTGTGCGGTTTGACAAAAACAAAACAAAAAACAAAGAAAAAAAAACAAACTGGCATTAAGCTTTACATTTTTTCACTGAAACTGGTACACTAACCATTTAATATTTAGCACAACCCTTCTTAGAATTAGGTTCTCGGGCACTACCTTTAACCCCTTGGTGCCGATCGGCTGTCACGGCGGTCACATGATCGGAAAGCTCCCGATCGCAATCAGCGCTTGGGAGCTTTCAGTTAGCTGCCGGTAACTGTGCCAGGAGCATGCATGGTGCACGCTCTTGGCAGATTGTTTTGCAATGTTGCACGCAAATATGTGGCCACTCCACGCTAAAGGTCCACCTGCCGAGAGGCTGCATATTTGCACGCCGTTGGCACCAAGAGGTTCATAATCTTTTTTATTTGAAGGATTGATAACAAAGCCATTAACAAACATAAAAAGAGCAGAAGAGAAATAATGCTGAATATCAAATATGAATAAAGTCCACGCATTTCCCACAGAACAGAAATGATCAGTAGAGATACTGTAACAGGGCTACAGGCCTCCTCCACTATGAGCAGCAGTTAATATACCTGGAGCGCAGAGACATTAGTATATACATATATACAGTTAAAGTAGTTTGAATGTTTCCATCTTGATAATTTCTGAATTGAGCAAACCCCAAAAAAAGTAGTGTTCTTCCTAAGTCTGTGCCAGATTTCTAAGACTCCACATTTTAGAGGGCAGCATACCCATTTAGTAAATGATCAAATAGTTGATCTATTACATTTCTCAGTTTAGTGTGTGTATCTTCAACAAAGTGGTGAAAGATGATTACAAGATTTAAAGAAAGGGGTTCCAAGTCACTTCTGACAGCAGACAAGACTTGCTGATAACCAGCACTGCAGGGAATAACTAGTAGAATGCGGAACACAACCAATATCTGGCATTTATTCAAGTATATTTAGGTCTTTCAATGTGCGCTTTCCCAATATTCTACCAATTTTTGATGTGGTTTATGTGTACACTAATTTGCAGACTAGCTGAAGCTTGTGTGAACATGGCTTTACAATACAAGAATTCTCTTTACCAGGTAGAGCAGTGGTTCAACTCCTGTCCTCAGGACCCACTAACAGGCCAGATTTTAAGTATTACCTTGGGGAGATACAGACTAGAATACTGCAATCACTGAGCAGCAAAACTATATTACCTGTGATGTATTTCAGTTTTCAGTTATCTTGCAAACCTGGTCTGTTGGTGGGTCCTGAGGACCGGAGTTGAGAACCACTGGAGGTAGAGGAATGGCTACACTAATTAGCAACTTGTACAATGGTCCAGTCACACGTGTTTTACAGCAGTGAAACGCATGTGCCAACAGTACAGCACAATTAGCAAGTAAAAGCCATTCATTTAATGTATTCTATTAACACCATTGTGCTAACCTTTAAAAATGTTCTGCAGACTGAATCAGTTTTTTAAAACCACTTAAAGCGATAGTCAACTCTTTGGCAGGGGAAAAAAAAAAGTTTTCTCCTGCAAGGCAATATCATAATGTGCTAGTATGCACCACATACTAGCAAATTATGAAGGACTTCCCTTAAAACAAAGCCCTTCAGCAGCGAGCTGTCACCGCTGCAGAGGCTTCCATCCTCATCTGGTCTTCCTACAGTCTTCGGCCGCCCCACTGGCCGAGCTGTGATGACGTCGCTCCTACGCATCTGCGCGGGAGTCCTGGCCACGGCACACAGCTCTGAAGGGACAGCACGGGTATGCGTTTCTTCCGAGTGCATGCGCCGGTGATTTCAACAGCTGCTGCTTGCTAGAATATCTCCTAAATGGTGCGTGGTTAGGAGATATTCATTTTACCTACAGGTAAGCTTTATTATAAGCTTATCTGTAGGTAAAAAAAAAAGCAAGGCGTTTACTACCATTTTTAGTAGATAATTGCAATGGATGGTTTACACATAAAAATGACGGGTCTTATCTTTAACATTTTACCTAATAAGCATTGCTGTGAAAAAAAAAAACAAAAAAACACCTGTGATGAGAACTAGAACATCTTGCATTGGCATTGATGACTGCCCTAATATAAATAAAGCCCTGTACACCTGATGAGAAGACAATACAAATTCCTGCGAAGATGTATTGTATTCTTTCGTTTCCAAGCATGCGCAGTTCTGGTCACTTGATTTTTTTATTTTTTTTTAACGGACAAATACTGTATTGATTGAAACACCAAAAATTGCATGTTTTGTTATCGTACGAGAAACATTTTCATGTTTGTCCCTTCATATAATCTTGCATGAACTGTATTGATCAGCTCTCGAAAGCGGCGTATCAACGATCAGATTATCGGACAACTGCTCCGGAAGCGGTATTTTTCATCTGGATTTTCTCATTGTGTGCTCTAGTCATAAGAAAGATAGGATCTGAGACTACAGATGGACTAAAAAATTTCAGACAAAATCCAAACTAGCTTCTATACTCCACTTTGGTGGCAAGTAGGAAACACGGGCAACAGCACACACTGGGAGACCTAAAAATTAGATCCTACAGAAAATGATAGGAGACCCAATTTTTCCATATTTGATTCTACTTAAATACCCTGGCCTTATAGAAACTTACGAAGAACACTGCTATGTTCACCCTCGTCACATGAGTACATCTACATCTCCTTCATGATCTTCCTCATTAACTTTAAGTGACAACACTTCTTCATTTAGGAACAAGCCGCTGAGCCTCTCCTTTCGAGCCTGCCTCTGCTCCTTCAGCTGTCTCTTCCGCAACGCTTTCTGCTGCAGTTTTCTCTGTTTAGATCGTTTCTAAATAAAACACATAACATACAAAGTAAATTAGGATACAGAAAAGCATATAGCAATACAAAACTAAAAAAACATTAAATAAATTACCTACTACTAATTTGCACTAAGCAAAGAAAGACGATCTGCATATCCAGAAGCAAAACACAGAACTCATTTTAATAATCTGGTAGTGAAACAATCAAAAAAAAAATTTTCATAATCGATTAGTTGGCCGATTATTGAATCGATTAATCGGATACTAACCTTAAAGTGTGGTGTATAATTTAGTTAATATGTAAAGTTTTAAATAAAAGGCAGTTTATTCCTAAATATCTCTATGCAGTGGTAAATGTAAATAACCATATGGTTCAGGAGCAACATCTCTAATCCACTGAGAACAACAGACGAAGAGATATACTGTATATACTATTAGAGGTTGAATCTGGTAAATATCAGACTCAGATCAAATTTTTGATTCAAAGAAAAAAAAAAATAAAGACTCTTGTTGATTTTCAGACAGAACTGTAATATTATGTGACAGACTCCTTTGTCATAGGCAGGTGGCTTGATAAAAGCAACCTGCTCCTGCTGTTACTTATGCTGGCCATACAAAAACAATGTCTTCCTTTCGAAAAAAAATTCATTTTAAGAACGTTCGTTGATTT